>JAANYP010004087.1:47500-202806 GCA_020465985.1 Centrapalus pauciflorus
TTATAACATCTTGAACGGTATCAATATCAAGACACGAGACTAAAGAATATGGCCGAGTTCATACATTGAAGGAAACATGAAGAACTCTAGGCAATGTGAGTTCATGTGTTCTACTTCTATACATTTTAATTCATTGAGATTACTTGTATTTAAATAAATAAATAAATAAATAAGGACATTTTAAAATTAGAATACTATTTAGTATTGGTACAACCATACATATACCTTTGGTATAGAAGGGTAGTTGGATTGTTGGACATTTATTTATGAGACAAGGATGTGTCATACATATATCTTATGGAATAAAGATATTAATTTATTATTATTTTAGTTTTATTTAAAGGTCAATTACTGAAAATATTAATATTTTATATTTTATTATTTATAACAATATCTTTTAAAATTATTTAAAATAATAATCACTTTTCATTTTTTACCAATAATAACAATCACTTTTTATTTTATTTTTTTATCAATAATAGTAATCAATGACTTAGAAACCAGCTTACCAGGTTACTATCAACTTTTCTTTACAAAAAATAATGACATATTTTTGTTGTTCTATCAATAACAACGATAAAAAAACCTAATAAATAAATACATGAATAAATATAAATTAAAAATGACTCTAGTTGGGTTTCTACAATCGATCAACATTTTCTTGAATTCTTCATTTTCAATGATAAATCAAATAGCTTAGAAAACACACACACACACACACACTCTCTCTCTCTCTCTCACCCCGCGCACCAAACATGAACACGGGGGTTGGTTTCTACCACGACCAAACCGAGAGACTAGAGGAGATCGATCACCACTGCATGCTCGATCCTCGAGAAACATCACCATCATCATAGATTCGAAAGCGTTTATGGTGTTTCAGAGGGAAGGGTTTTGTCTCAGTAAGATATTGTTTCTTCATTTCAGATGGAGGAAATGTTCATCTCACCTAGGAAAGGTTTTGTCTCACTTAGTTTTAATTTTCAGCAACTGACCTTTTATTTAAAGTGCGAAATTTATTTTCATAAATTGTTTCTCTTTTTTTTTTCTATATTTCAAAATCATTATTTTTTATTGTTATTTTTAAGACAATTGAATCTATATAGTTTCTATATATTAAGTGAAAATATTATGCCTAATTAATGATTTAACATGTTTAAAATCAATTCAAAAATTATGATATCATATCATGACATGTATCAAAACCGAAGGAAGGATGAGATAAAAAAAAATGCAAAAGATATAAGACATGTTTCAAGTTAGCATTTACTGCATTAAACATAAAGTTAATTGAATGGGTTATGTATCTATGTGTATATGTCTAAAACTGTACTAGGCGTAATAGATAACAATAAAATTCAAAAAGCAGAACCAAGAACCAGACTGAAGTGTATCAGTATGGTTTCAGTTTGATTCTGTTTCGGATTTTTCTGATGTGTATTATGAAGAACATTGCAAAACTGAACCAAGCCAAGCTGAAAACCAATTTTTGTGAATATTTTGTTCTGAGAACCAAACCCAATATGACCAATCCGGTCCGGATATGGTTCCACCCAGATTGATTAGTTCGCAGAGTCACTGGTTTAAATATATATATACCATTACTTATGTATTAAACAAACCGTTTGTTTGTTAGTTGGCTTTTAATTATGGTCTAAATTGAAAGGATATGAAAAGTTGAAGGACAATCTTAATAAAGGGTGTAATTGAATGCTATTAAAAGGATTTTTCCATTTATTTCTCTGTTACACCGATTAAAATAGTTATATTGGATGTTAATAAAATATTAATTATGAGTGATGACAATAAAAACAGTTGGTTTTCTAAAATGGAAAAACATGGAAAATGTTTGATGGCTTTATTATGTGCAAATGACATTGTTATAACTTGACATAAGTGTACTAGTCCGACTTATTTCTTTTAATATATATTGTAATCTTTATCTAGCATCTTGCTAAAAATTAATAAATTTGGAATTTCTAGTTCGGGATGATGACAATGCCGAAGCTCCGTGCTGGTTTTCCTTTTTGCTATTCAAAAAAAGATAACTTAAATGAATCAAAATCATGCATTTTTTCTGATTTAAAGATTTAAAAAGCATAGCCCATTTGGTTTACGGAATGAAATTTAAAGATATTTGAATTTATTTAAGTGTGTTTGAACTCTTGGATTACAAATATAATGAATTACATCTTGTTTACATTTCATTAAATTTTATTTGTTAAGGAATTCATCATTACTTACTATTTGTAATAAAATTATGATTCCTAACATTATACAAATGATACCTTTTGTCAACCTTGAACACCATTTCATACCTCAACCCATAAACATAATATACGCTATAATTTAAATTTCAGTTCATTCAGATTCCATTTCTTCACACAAACGAGACCTTAGGTGGCATTTGTTTCATGGAATGGAATTCGAAGGAACTGGAATTAAAAATTTAGTTATGATGTGTTTGGTGAATGGAGAAGACATATCATGAAAATGGAATGTTCATTCCTTAACAACACTGGAATGGTCCATAAAAAACACTTTCCTTTAGTGGATGTATTGTTTTGTTTGAAAAAAAATTGTCATTTCATGTAATTTGACGGCCAAACATGTCAAGAGAATGAAACGTTCATTTCTTTTTTTATCAGATTCCTTCCGAATTTATGAACCAAACGCCCCCTAAAAAAACCTTATTAAATTTTCCTTTCATTTTAAAATCAATCCTATTAACATTAATTTTTATTTTGTTTTCTCAACCTTTCCTTTCTTCAAAACAAACTCGTGAAAAAAAATTTGTTTCATTACCGGACAATTTGCATATATATGCTAGCTTTTGCATTGCAAATCTATAAATACTAATAAAACAGTAATTATATTTATTTGTTGTGAAACCATGTGTCATCACTAGGGGTGATCAACGGTTTGGTTTGTGGGTTCGTTGGTTTCCTCGGTTTGGTTTCTTCGGTTTGAAATTTTTTTTGTCCTAAACCAAAAACCAAACCAAACCAAATTCAAAGCTACATAAACCAAATTCGAATTCGGTTTGGTTTGGTTTATAAACCAAATATTAAACAACAAAACTTTCAAGAATCTTTAATCGTCAAATACAATCCAAAATATAAAGTTAACATATATAAAATGTTTTACATCAAAAGACATCAACCCTAAAAATATCATGTTTCCAAATAGCCTAACATTCAAGCTTCATATTATTTTCTTCTTCAATCATTTGCTTCGAACGATCATTCATGACTTCACGGCTTCACGCATCATTTTCATTTATATATGTGTGTGTGTGTGTGTTATATATATATTCGGTAATTCGATTTGGTTTGGTTTGCTATCGGCTAGACCATAAACCAATCTAAAAACCGAGTATTATAATCGGTTTGGTCTGAAACCAAACCGAAAACCAAATTTTAAATTTGGTTTGGTTTTAATCTGATTCGGTTTGGTTTTGGTTTTCGGTTTTCTTGGCGTTGGACCAAATACTGCCCACCCCTAGTCATCACCATGAATCGACACGTGACATTTATAGGTTTTAAAAAGAATAAATAAAATTATATTATATATATCCAAATCTAATATAATCTATTTTTAAATTCAATTCAAATCAAATCAAATCAAACAAAATCTAATACTTTACTAACTTATTAGTTATAATATAATATAATAAACGTTTAAAAATATATAAGAAAATAATTACTATTCATATTAGAAATATATAAAATTAATAAGTCATAATAAATAACAATATCAATCTAATATAGCTTTGTTTAAAAAATAATATTTATACCTTTATGTTTTAATTTATTATATTTCATATATATTAAAAATATCTGCGTAATACGCGGGTAATAACTAGTTAGAATTAAATAAAAATTCATTGTTCTTAAAATGTGGATGGCATACACTTTTACTCAAGATATCAATAACATTATATTAATGGTTAAGTATCATTTTGATCATTTAACTTTTAAATTTGTCTCATTTAGCCACTAAACTATTTTTGTCCTGATTTAGCCACTAAACTTTAGTTTAGTGTTCTATTTTTGGAAAAATTAATAAAACTAATTGATAAATCGGTACAAAATATGATAGTATAGTGGCTAAATCGGGACAATATTCAGTGGTTAAATCGGTAAAATGAAAGTTTAGTGGCTAAATATATATACAAAAAATAGTTCAGTGGCTAAATCGGGACAAAAAAATAGTTTAGTGACTAAATCTAAAAAAATATAAAAATTGGATGGTCAAAATGGCACTTAATCCTTATATTAATTATTAATACGTTAATGATTTTTTGACAATTCTAATCAATATACATAATTCCCAAAAGACACTTGGAATTTTTAGGACCATTTTCCATAGTTTGTGGCACAAGGCACAAGCCCATGCATTGTTGTTAAGCTGATCAGCCAAGCCCAATGGGTCAAGGGTTCCTCTTGGAGTCTTGGCTATAACTTTTTACAAATACACAAAGTCAAAGTTTGCTAGAAGAGTTAACGTGAATTTTGTTTTACTTTTGACTAAGATAATTTTTGTCTTATTTTAAATCACACAACATAAGAAGTTACAGTTCTATAAAAATTGTTTGTTGTATTTTGAAATTTTTAAAAAGACATTATTTTTCAATCTTGTATAGGACATGAAAATGTTCAGGACCAACAGTAATCATGCATTTGTGATTTTTTAGTTGGCAAAAAATTCTGACAACGACGAGGAACCCGAAGCTTGACCCGACTAAACCAGGGATTCCGCGAACCTGAGTTGAACGGGAATGGGGAACACTTTAATCTCATACCGCGACACTAAACCCGGGCTCAATTAATAAATTATTGATAATTTATATATATAATTTTTATATTGTTAAATTATCTTTATGTTATTTTATTTTATATGTTTTATAAGCTTTTTATATAAGATTTTTTTATTTTGATTGTATTATAACTATTTATCAAGGTATATAACTAAAAAATGTCGAGATAATTTTTTATAAAGTTTATATACATGTATATATATATTTTTAAAACTATAATTTATAGTGTAAACTTAATAATTTGTTAGAATGTTAAAACCCAATCCCTGATGGAAATCTTCAAAACCCAATGGGGCTGGGAATGGGAAATGAAATTTCCGGTCATACCCCTCTCGTTGCCATTCCTAACAGCTATGCATTAGTTTTGAATTCTGACCTTCCCTACTTTTTCTAGTTTATAAGTTGTAGCTTTGCACACATCTGTAGAGGAAGAAAACAAAGCCAAAAAAACAAGATATTATTGCCATCAACCTGCAACATCTAAAGCAAAAAATGAAACAACTTTTTACTTTGAATTTTCTATAAGATTAATCTTAGCCATTCAAAAAGTTATTTGGCCTAGCCATTCCAATGTATTGTCATCAAAAGATTGTTTGTTCTCAACGATTACCATTAACATTCAACAACTTCTTAACAATATTTACTACATTCAAATACAAGAAACACAAACAGCTCTGTCAAAAAAAAAAAAAAGAAAAAACAATTTCTTCATTAGACCACTATCGGGTCACCCTCCACCACCAAAGTCCACAATCATCAGGCTGTTATTTGTTGTAGTAATCAAGTCTGGATAATCACTGGTGTCATGTTTAATTAACATCACCTTTCATAATAAGTATTTGGACCCTATAGACAAGCAAATGGTTACATGCACAAAATCCCAATTCGAGATAACACTGATGAAAACATTACCAATCGATAAGCTTTGTCAATCCAAAATGAAACCAATCATTTGTGTTAGTAACAAATTTCTGATTCACCTGAATTGTTGAAAATAAGAGGACCTTTAAAAACATCATTAAATGAATTATTAACATTGCTTATACGATTTAACAATAATCGTGCATATCTATATCATGTTCAGTTCTTGTTGAAATTGCATGTTGAAGTACACGCTTCAACATAAGGACACAACATCAGTTCAATATTATTAAACTTCAATATAGAAGCTTCGGTAACTTCAATACAACAATCACTTGATAAATACGTTTATCTTTCAGAGCACAACCGAACATCGCAAGAGGCGGCTCCCCATTGACCTCCGTCCACTGACCGATAGTAGAACCACTCTAAGTGTTGCGCCCTTTCGACACTTGCACGAATACGCGCTATGCACTCCACACCTTTTTTATATATCTTCTAGAACTGCTGTCAGTGAAATCTTATTCGTTTACAGATAAATCCAATAACATTAAAATAACATGACGATACAATCATATATATTTAATATTTAAAACATAACAAATATCATATAATATTAGACTTATTTTTAATTATATTATCCATTGTATAAAAATTTTTACATCTAGTTACATAAGACATGTACTAATCTAGAGTGTTTCCTTTTATTTAACCCACAAGAGAGATGAGAGTGGTCACAACGAAGGGATAGCAGGGTGCCACCTAGGCCTATCCCGAGTTGGAACACCATCTCGTGGTCTCCGACCCCATATCAACCCACCCCTCTCGGCTTCCTCACCCCTCTTGGGCTCCGCTTCTCTCTTTCTTCCTCCATCTCTATCTCTCTCTTTCTCCCTCTCTATCTCTCTAATAGTTTATAAATAAAATGAGAATTGGATTGAAAGATTGGTATTTCCACCATAGATTGGTGAAATGGGTAAAGAGATAAAAACTGAGACATGATCAGAATAGTAGGAGTGGAGCATGATGACCATGCATTTGTGATTATCCTGTTGGGAAAAAAAATCCGACCCTGACAGGAAACCCGAAACTTGACCAGGGATTCCCCGGAACCCTATAATCTCATACCGTGACTCCGACCCGGGTCTCATTTAATATCATAGTATAAATTATTATGTTTATATAATATTATAATGTAGATTATTATACACTATAGTTTATATAAAATATCGATTATTTATATATATGTTTTTTATATTGTTAAATTATCTTTATGTTATTTTATTTTATATGTTTTATAAGCTTTTTATATAAACTTTTTTATTTTGATTGTATTATAACTATTAGTGCAATGTATATAACTAAAAACATGTTTCGATAATTTGTTATAAAGTTTATATATATATATATATTAAAAGGGTTTATTATAAAAAAACCAACATGTTTTCATATTTTTTGCGTTTTCGTATCTCCATGTTATTTTATTCTATAAAAGTCCTCAAGTTATACTTTTCTTTTTGGCTTAGTGAAATTTGGACATTAGAACCCGGTTTTTCAGTTTTTTAAAACCCGGTTCACAAATTATAACCGTGTTGTTTTTTTCATAATAAACCCTTTTTAAAACTATAATTTATAGTGTAAAATTAATAATTTGTTAGAATGTTAAAAACCCAATCCCCGATGGAAATCTCCAAAACCTGATGGGGCCGGGGATAGGAATGAAATACCCGTCAGGAAAGAAACTTGATGGGGCCGGGGATAGGAATGAAAATTCAATACCTGTCAGGAAAGAGAAATGAAATCCCCAGTCATACCTCCCTCATTGTCATTCTTAAATATGCATTAGTTTTGAATTCTGACCTTCCCTACTTTTTCTAGTTTATAAGTTGTAGCCTTGCACACATCTGTAGAGGAAGAAAACAAAGCCAAAAAAACAAGATATTATTGCCATCAACCTGCAACATCTAAAGCAAAAAATGAAACAACTTGCACGAATACGCGCTACTTTTTCTAGTTTATACGTTTATCTTTCAGAGCACAACCGAACATCGCAAGAGGCGGCTCCCCATTGACCTCCGTCCACTGACCGATAGTAGAATCACTCTAAGTGTTGCGCCCTTTCGACACTTGCACGAATACGCGCTATGCACTCCACACCTTTTATATATATCTTCCTGAACTGCTGACAGTGAAATCTTATTGGTTTACAAATAAATTCAATAACATTAAAATAACACAAATATAATCATATGTATATATTTAATATATAAAACAAAACAAATATCATATAATATTAGAGTTATTTTTAATTATATTATCCATTGTATAAAAAATATTACATCTAGTTACATAAGACATGTACTAATGTAGTGTTACTTTTAAATTTTTATTTTTATTAAACAAATATCATATTAATTTTATTTATTTAATTATTTTATTAACGAACTTTTAAATAATACCAAATTTCTCTCCTCTCTTGTCTCTCTCACCCTCCAAAATCGGTGTTGTTTACTCTCTTCAGCCAAACAATTTGTCCAATAATTCCTCATTACATTTTTCATTGTCAGTTAATTAATCCCCAAAAAAAGGTGAAAAAATATTTCAAGTCATTGATTCATTCCTTCAATGAAACGTCCGGTTCCACCATTGTCTACCGTTCGTGCAGACCCACCGTCATCTCCACGTTACCCGCCGCCGGTCACCACCCCAACCACCGGCGCCCAACGCCGTATAGCCATTGCCGTCGATCTTAGCGATGAGAGTGCTTTTGCCGTTCAATGGACCGTCCAAAACTATTTACGTCCAGGTGACGCCGTTATCCTCCTCCATATCCAACTCACTTCCATCCTCTACGGTGCCGACTGGGGTCACGCGATGGACGCCGAAAACGCATCGAAAGAAACCCGACAGAAACTCGAGGACGAGTTCGATAACTTCACGACCGCGAAAGCCAACATCTTGGCGGAACCGTTGGTGGAAGCGAGCATACCGTTCAAGATTCATATAGTGAAGGATCATGATTTGAAAGAACGGCTTTGTTTGGAGGTCGAGAGGCTCGGATTTAGCGTTATGATCATGGGTAGTAGAGGCTTCGGGGCCTCGAAGCGCAAGGGAAAAGGGAGGCTTGGAAGTGTTAGCGATTATTGTGTTCGTCATTGCGTTTGTCCTGTGGTCGTGGTTAGGTATTCTGATGACGAAGGCGGTGGCGGTGATGCTAGTGCGAAGAAGGTCGGGGCGGATGAGATGGCGCTCCGGCGTGCGGCTACGGAGGAGGAATCAGAGTTCCATGATGCTAAAGATCATGATCCTAAAGGTGAATAGAGTTTTATTTACAATTATTTGTTGTTTATGCAATAGATCATAAATAAGTAAAATTCAATGACATACAGAAGCCGAAAGCCAAAAATGCTCAAAATTAAAAAAAACAAAACAAAACAAAAAGTTATTTTCTGACTTTTACAAGGGAAAATTAAAAACCAAACCAGATCGAACCTGAATGTCGAGTCATAAGAACCAAAAACGAGAAAATAATGTTACATCCATTGCAAACTGGAACATTTGGTTATATGACATTCAAAGATTCATCTTCCTTGATGTTTCCTTTCATTTAACCCATAAGAGAGATGGGAGTGGTCACGCCAAAGGGATTACAGGGTGCCTAGGCCCTTCCCGAGCGGGAACACCATCTCGTGGTCTCCGGCCCCAAAGCAGCCCACCCCTCTCAGCTTCCTCGCCGCTCTTGAGCTACCCTTCTCTCTTTCTTCCTCTCTCTCTCTCTCTCTCTCTCTCCCTCCCTTTCTATCTCTCTAAGGTTGCGTTTGATAGAGAGAATCATAGAGAAAACAATGATGATACAATCAATAGTTTTTAACTATCAAATTGAAAATGCAATAACCATATGGTGGTTGTAATTCTTTTTCTTTAAATTTAGTTTATACTTAATTCTCTACCATTGCTAGAGAAATGAAAGAATATAATTCTAATCTATACATTAATCCAATTTGAGAATTCATAAAGAATTTGTATATGCAATTCAAGTCTTCTTACTTGTAATTTGTTTTCATTTCATTTCTCTTCGATTCCCTCTACCAAACGCAACTTTAGTTTATAAATAAATTAAGAATTAGATAGAAAGATTGATATTTTCAACATAGATTGGTGAAATGTGTAAAGAGGTAAAATTGATATGGCACTAACATGGTCAGAGTAGTAAGAGTGGAGAATGGTGACCTTCTCACCACTCAAATAAGTAAATAACCACGAGACAGCTCTCCTTTCATTTTAGGATTAATATTGAACAAAAAAAAACATTTCTTTTTTTATTTTTACGATTAAGTCTCTAGACTTTTTTCTGATTGTTTAAATTCTTAGACAATTTTTCTCTTATTGAAAATTATATATTTATAGTTGTTAAGCTCGTAAAACAATTAGTTTATTGAATGATTTAATATTTAAAAAAAGCCAATTTTTTCCCTCGTTTAACGATTAAGTAAGTAGACTTTTTTCCTTAATGTTCAAGTCATATTGTAGTGTTTACCAGTTAATTAATCACCGGCTAAACAACAAATATATATATTTGAATAAACAAAAAATGTTCAAGGACTTCAACAATCGGAAAAAAAAATCTAGAGACTTAATCACAAAAATGAAAATAGAAAAATAGTTTTTTTCCGATATTAACTCTTCATATTATACCAAATTACTGCATTGCATTACTAAATTTGAATGTGACATAGGGTTTGTTATATGAAGCTTTATATTGTAGTTTTGTGCATTTCCTAAGAATGTTTATTGATCATATAACCGCAGGTACTTAACTCATATCGCGATGCAACGCATCTTGAAGGAGGGAGTACTCGGTTACAATAATTTCATCGTATTACATTCTTTGTTGATATTGCTACACGAGACGTACACATCATCTATCTTGCGATCTACATCGATTTTAAAGAGAAAACCCTTATTTGTAATCTTAATTTTAGGATAAAAACCAATTAATTAATTATTTCGTATCAACAAAATAACATGATTCAAGAACTGTAATTCGGTAGTTTCTCGCATTGCTTCAATACTAAGTGTACATCAAGGAGGTGGCGTCGCTGTATGATGTCCATAAGCGTCCTCGATCAATATCCCATGAAACAACCAGGGATGAAAAAGCTCTTAATCAGTGATCGTTTTAAATTTGTTTTCTCGAACTTGTTAATTAGATCAGTCGTGATTCTGTTTGGACTTATTGTTTTAATTTTAGATTTAGATGTTTATGCTGCCAAATGTATACAATGCAAAACTTCATATATATGCTATGCATTTTGAAATATGAAACACTAATAACATAAATTAGTATAATTCGATAATCGGGGAAGTTTTTATAAGAGCAAAAAAATAAAAGAATTAATCAGTTGTATGTCATTCGGCTTTCTGTGGGCTGATCAAATTAACTATAGCTAGTGATCATCGATCGATTTAGTTTGGTTAGTAGTAAAAATATTAATAGCATATTTTGTTTGGTTACGAGGTATCCATAAAAAATGATTACCTACTACATATATTTATTTTAACAATATATAAAAAGTATGATTATTTAAAAATAAAGTTATGTTTTAAATATAAAGTTATAACACTTATTCACTATAGATTAACGAAATCACATTAAAACATTTGACAAACCAATTAAAATAAATAAATTTTTTTTCAAATAGACTATAGTAAATTATAAATAAAATTTTTTTAGCTAATTTTCATATATATTTATATGTGGGTTCGGTTCGATACGTTTACCCATAATTTTTTACAAAGTAGAACTGAAACTATCCCGTCATGTATTGGTTTTACAGTTTCTAATCGATCGGTTCGACTTAATTACTTTTTGATTTTCCAGTTTAGTTTGAACACCCGCGTACCGTATTTTCATTGGCCTGTCATATATGAAAGCTTATCTTGACATATCCAAAAAAAAAAAAAACATCTACTTTAGGATAATATACAAAGATAAAACTGGTCCATCCAATAAAAAAGGGATAATTGCGTAAAAAAACCCACAACTTGTCAGTTTTTCGTGATTAAAACCTCAAACCATTTTTCGTTGCATCGAAAACCTTGAACTAACTAAAAAGCAGTAAATCAAGGTTTTATCAATGAGTAACCGATTGAAACCAGTTATTAATCCTACGTGGACCGGTGAATAACCTACGTGGAATAAATTTTAATTGTTGAAACCGGTTGTCAAGTATTACACATCACTTAAACACCCGTTGATAATTTTTAATTGTAATTTTTAAACGTGATTACATCATCAACGGGGGTTTAAATTATGTGTAATACTTGGCAACTGGTTTTAACAATTAAAATTTATTCCACGTAAGTTATTTACCGGTCCACGTATAATTAATAACCGGTTTCAACCGGTTACCAATTGATAAAACCTTAATTTACTGATTTTTAGTTAGTTCGGGGTTTTTTATGCAACGAAAAATGATTTGGGGTTATAATCACAAAAAACTGACAAGTTTGGGGTTTTTTGCGCAATTATCTCTATAAAAAATACTGAAAATCTTGAATGAAATTTTCAACCAATAAGATGTCAGATTTCAATCTCATAAAATAAAAACTTTTATCTCTTTCTACACTATAAAATGCAACATACTTCTTAGCCATCCCATATGGGCAAATGATCAAAAATAGTAACATCTTTTGTCTTTTTTTTCATTAATAGCAACATTATTTTTTTTTATCATTAATAATAATAACTTTTGTTTTTTTTTTCAATATTAGTAATTTTTAACCCCACTAACTGAGATCTCAGTTAAGTCGGCTGACATGGCTTTTTTTGATGAGTTGGACTGCCACGTGTACAAGAGGTAACTTATAACCAGGTAACTTAAACATATTTACTTACTGTGTTCGTTTCATCACCAAGTAAAAGTTCATACGATCGTTATCTTAGAGCGGGAAGTAGAAGCGACAGAGCATCCATCGACGAACGTTTCACCTTTCTCTGATCCTCCTTCTTCCTCGCTTTCGTTTAGGGTTTTCTTGGCTTTCGTTTAGGGTTTACTTGGCTTTCTCGCATCATCCTTCGTCGGTTTCATCCACAAGGTATGAATAAGTTTCATCCATCGACGCTTCGGTTCTAACCTCTGTTCTAAGTTAGGGTTTTTTTTTGCTTTCGTTTGTGTAGAATGGCTTCGTCTTCTGGCTCTAAGTGGGTTATCATCGACGTTAACTATGGTGGAATGTTCCTCAAGCACCCTCTGCAATATGCTGGTGGAATTTTCAAAAGAGTTCAAGTGGATTTGAAGGAAATTGACTTCGAAAACATCTATTCATTTTTTGAGGAGGTTAGTGAAACAGTATTTGCTAACATATACTACTGTGTTCCTGGTAAGGAAATGATAAATGGTATTAGGGTTTTGAAAGATGATGATGATGTAGAATCTTTTGTTGAGTTTGGCATGTCAACTGATAAAGGCATCAAAGTATATTTGGACCTATATGGTACTAATTTATCAGAATTCATACTTGATGATGATAATAAAAATAAGTTGTTGATTCAAAATCCATCGAATGAGAACCAAAGTAGCAGTAATGGGGCTGGATCAAATAATGAAGGGGTCGAATTAAATGAGAATGTTGTTGATGAGCAGATAGAAGGTAGTGAGGGTGATCAAGTTAGTGATAATGGTGAATCAAACACTGAAGAAGCCCAATCAGAAGCTCAATCAGAAGCATCACTGGACCATCTTTCTGAGGGAGAGGATGAGGTAAGTGAGTTTAGAAAGAAAAATGGTCCTGATGTAGCTGTAAATTTTGAAGCCCAGAGACATACAGAAAGGAATGACATGGTTGAGGAACATGAAGCTTTTCTGAGTGAACTTCATGGTTATTTGAAAGGGAATAAACAGGAAGTAACAAATGATAGTGATGAGGATGGTCTGGAAAATGAAGATGAAAAGAGAGGTCCTAGGCATAATCCTAAGATCAGTTGGAAATTAATGAAACCTGTAAATCGTGAAAGATATGAAAGTCCAAAACAATTGAAAGATTGTCTTACCTACTATGCTTTGGCAAATGGGTATCAGATTAATTTTGAACACAATGACCATATGAAATTGTTGGCAAGGTGTGGTAAGCCGGATAAAGATGGAAACAGACATTGTCCGTGGAGGTTATGGGCTACCAAAATGAGACTGGAAGAATCATTTCAGGTGAAAACATTGCATGATGAACATAGGTGTGCAAGAAATTTCAAGTCTTGTCCTTTGGTTAATTCAAGGTGGGTTGCAGAGAGGTTTGCAGAAAGGATTAGACAGAACCCAAAAATAAAGTTAAAAGACCTCCAAGCAGCTTTGTTAAGAAATACAAATGTGAAATAACACTAGTTCAGTGCCATAGGGCTAGGAAATTTGCGGTTAATGAATATGAACAAGGAATGAGAACACACTATGCAACCACCATATACTCAACCACCACTTTTTGAGGCCACACAGTCTGAGGTAGCACCAGTGGAGGAAACACCAAAGCAACAAGCTAAGCCAAATGTACCAACATCACAAAAGAGAAGGAAAAAGAGTGAAAGGATTATTTTGAAGAAACTTGCCAAAGTGACTGTGGAAAAAGGTGGTGAAGGGAGCAGTTGTGTAACACCTGTCATGCTTGATTAAAGGAATGTGGGCTATGGATTTTGTGCAGAAGGGTTTTATTTTTTGTGCAGATACATTGGCTTTTTTTGAGTAGATACATTGGCTATTTTTTGTGCAGATACATTGGCTATTTTTGTGCAGATAGGGTTATCAAATACATTGTTTTGTTTAGGGGCTTATGGGGTATACCCATTTTTGAATGTATGCCAAAACTTTTATGTATGCCCTACTTAACTATCAAATATATGCCACTTTTATTTCAATGTATGCCTTATTCCAACTGCAGCAGTATATACCAACTGCAGTTGTATATTCCAAGTTCTGTTTACCTTATATAATTCAGTTGTTATTGTACAGATATGGTTTTATGTATTGCTTTGATACAAGTTCTGTTTAGCTTATGTACTGCAGCAATAGCAGTCCTGTTTTAGTACCTGCATCAGATTCTGTTTACCTTATGTACTGCAGTAGATAGCAGTTCTATTTAGCTTGTGCAGTACAAATCCAGTTGGTACACAAATGTATCAAAAGACAAAATGGAAAAGATTCATTGCTTTAAACATTGGCAAAGCCATTACATAACAAACAAAAGGCAGTATGCAAAAGAGTCATTGCTTTAGCCATTACATAACAAACATATAACCTATGGCAAAGCCTTTGCAAAAGCTTTCATACCTAAGTGATGAACCAACACAACAACTACATATGATAAAATGAAAACAATTACTGCTATCATCACCAAACACCTATCATATAACTTCATCTTTGACATATTGTTCTTTATTTCAGACTTCAATTTTTTCACATCTTCAATCAGCTTCACAATTTCCATGTCCAACTCCTTTGAACTTTGCCCATCAGTTCCATCACTGCCACAATGAAGCTCATACATTGATTCTTTGTACCAATCATTGCTTAGCTTTGGATCAACCCATTGAAAGAATTCACAATCATCTGAACCCTAGAATTATTTACGAAAAAAACATGATTACTTCAAACGATTTTATGCATATTAACTATGGCGATTGAATATAAATTTCTTACTTGGAATTTATGGCAACGCCAAAATCTTCTATTAGGGTTTCTCCTAGTCCATGAGATCTTCAACACCGCTTCTTCATTGCAAAAACAAAAAGGAGCATCTTCTCTTGTTGATTTACCTAGTCCATACTCTGTTTTCTTAAGCCTTTGATGCTTTGTTGCTGAAATCGAAGAAGCCATTACAGACCTTCGATCAACGTTGCAGAGAAGAGAAGGGAAGGAAGAAGAAACAGAAGGGTTGCAGCGATCTGGAAGGAAGAAGAAGTGACGACCCTTATTTTTAACCTAGATATTTTCAGATGACGTGGTTAATTACGTGGCAGTCCAACTCATCAAAAAAAAGCCATGTCAGCCGACTTAACTGAGATCTCAGTTAGTGGGGTTAAAAATTACTAATATTGAAAAAAAAACAAAAGTTATTATTATTAATGATAAAAAAAATAATGTTGCTATTAATGAAAAAAAAGACAAAAGATGTTACTATTTTTGATCATTTGCCCCATCCCATATCAATACAACATACTTTGTATCTTTGTCATAAAACTTAAAAATTCCAATGGCCTCTTCAACAATGACTCTTTCCTCTTCTTCATTGGTTGGACAGCCCGTTAAGATCGCACCTTCGACGTCCGAATCGATCGGCGAAGGAAGAGTCACCATGCGGAAAACCGCAGCCAAGCCCAAGACTGTTTCATCTGGCAGCCCATGGTACGGGCCCGACAGAGTAAAGTACCTAGGCCCATTCGCTGGAGAGGCTCCATCATATCTTACAGGAGAATTCCCGGGTGACTACGGTTGGGACACAGCTGGACTTTCAGCAGACCCAGGGCCGGTCCTATCATTTACTAGGCCCGGGGCATATACTTAAAAAGAGGCCCTCTATATATATAAGCAATATTCGTATAAAAATTTACAATTAAATAATATTGATTTTGTTGCACTATTGTCAATGTCATGTCTTTAAAAACTTCACAATCTGTCATCGTGTAATGGTTTCATGATACTTCTCTGAATTTTTCCTCAATCCAAAAACCGCAAAATAAAAAATTAATATTAACATCGTATGATTATAAATTGGGTAAAAATTGCATACAATATTAAATTATATACTTATTAGTAAATTGAAAAAAAAACAATTCAAATTTTAAATAATTCATAATATAAATAGTAACATATGTGTCAAAAAAAATAACATCTCAAGAAATAAATACATATCTCATTAGTATTTTTAATAATCGTATAATAAATAACATAAACCACGTGATAAACAAAAATAAAATTTCAAACTCATTGAAAAACAAAAGTATGAATATTGAATTTGATGGATTGTATATTGATATAAAGCAAATAGACGATATTTATATATGAAAGTGGTGAGATATAAAAAAACAAATAAGAACGCACACAATGGGGATCGAACCCATGCCATTAGAGTTCCAAGGTGAGATGACTACCAGTTGAACCAACACATTATTTGTGATTTTTTTTCACGCAAAACACATATAACCTAATACTGGACTGCTGGGCTATATTAACATATTAAAATTTTTTTGGGCCCCTTAGATTGATTGGGCCCTGGGCGGTGGCCCAGGTGGACCAGGCCCAGGGCCGGCCCTGAGCAGACCCCGAGACTTTCGCTAAGAATCGTGAGCTTGAAGTCATCCACAGTAGATGGGCCATGCTCGGAGCGCTAGGATGCGTCTTCCCAGAGCTTTTGTCGCGCAACGGTGTTAAGTTTGGCGAGGCAGTATGGTTCAAGGCCGGATCGCAAATCTTTAGCGAAGGTGGCCTTGATTATTTAGGGAACCCAAACTTGGTACATGCACAAAGCATATTGGCTATTTGGGCCTCTCAAGTGATTTTAATGGGTGCGGTTGAAGGTTACAGAATTGCGGGTGGACCACTTGGAGAAGTGGTCGATCCGTTGTATCCAGGAGGAAGCTTTGACCCGTTGGGCTTGGCTGATGATCCCGAGGCTTTTGCCGAGTTGAAAGTGAAGGAACTCAAGAATGGAAGATTGGCTATGTTTTCGATGTTCGCGTTCTTTGTTCAAGCCATAGTTACGGGAAAAGGCCCGTTGGAAAACCTAGCCGATCATCTCGCTGATCCGGTTAATAACAATGCATGGGCTTATGCAACCAACTTTGTCCCTGGAAAGTGAGATCAATAGATGGTTCTCAAAATGTTCCTAAGATTGGTGATTATGAATTTTGTATATTTATTAGAATTTTAAAAAGTATGATTAATATATTACTGATGTCTTAGAGTAAAAAACTATATATTATATTATTAATTAATATCATCACCTTTTTAGAAAATGAAAATTTTTCTTTAGATTCTACTTTGCAATGTAAAATTTGCTGCAGATGTATGCAAAACCTGTCCAGTAATATTGATTAGTAAGTTTAAAATATATAAATTAAAATTATGTTAGGTATCCGAAAGGGTGTTTGGATTTGAGTTCGAAAAGCTGTTGTAGCTTTTTGGAAACTAATAATCAGATAATAGTTGTAACAAAAAGTGCTACCAGAAATGTAGTGTTTGGTTTAGCTTCTGCAATTTTCTATCATAATTATCAAATAATCAGTTTTTAAAGTGTTTGGATTTGCTTTTTAACTTGTAAAATGATCAAATAATCACTTATTAAGCAAATAAGCTACATTTTTAAACTTATGAAAAAGTGTGATAGGATTAGAAATTCTAAACACAAATAATCACTTAGTAACGTATGCAATCCAAACACTTTAAACCAATTGTTTGCGTTATTGTAACGTAACAAGGTATGTGGTGCCTGTACGTTGTAACGAAATTTATATTTATATATATTTTTATTAATAGATTAAAAATATAATAAAATAATATTATTGAAAGTTATATATACTTTTAAAACAATTAAAAACTTTAGTAAAACATAAATAATAATAATATATTAATTTTGATAATAAATTAGAACTTCAATTAACCTAGAGTTTTATAACATATTAATTTAATCATTAGCAAATCAAGACACATATAAGATGAATAAAAAAAATTCATTTTTAAGCTTTTTAAAAATTGAAAGTTCACAGAAACATGTTTAAAAAATCACTTTGTGTTGTATATATACATTTTATTTATAATTATATCTTTTGATTAGCCTTTAGTTGCATATTTTTTATGTTTTAATCTTATATAAATATTTGAAAACTTTATGTTATAACCCTTATATAAATATTTGAAAACAAATACATGATGTATTGTTAAATTAATATTCAATAAATATACCTACATACATATAAATTTATACAAAATCATACAAAATTACGAAGTATAAATAAAAAGTAAAACATACATAGTAACTTGTGTCTCAGTGTGTATAATAGTCATACACACTATTGTGTTTTAATAAATATAACATGGGTGTAATTAATATATAAATATTTTATAAACACATATAACTTGAAATATTCTTAAAGATAATAAAATATAGAAATTAAATTAATATAAATAAATTATTAAATTATCTCAAGTATGAAATTAAATTATTATATTATGGTAATATAAATAAATAGTTAAGATTAAAACATGTTAAATAAGGTTAGTTCATATAGAAAAGAAATTATTTGAATTATATAACATAAATCAAAATAAATCATTTTAGATAAATGTAGGAGTTAATTTAGAAAGTAATTAAATCAGAATTACTCAATTACTTTCATAAGTTGTGGTTAAACTATATATTAATTTATTTTAATTTTATTAATTTTTTAAAATCAAACTAAATGAATGATTGAAATAGTTATATTAGGAAAATTGGGAGGGAAAATAAAAAAATGATTTTATTAGGTGGTGACATGTGACACATAAGATTTCTTTAATTAATTATAATATATATAAGGATAAGGATTTTAATATTTTATAGAAAATCATACAAAGTATTTATTTATAGTGTTAAATTATAAAAATATCATTCCTTTTCAAGCAAATTTATAACATGTATCATATAAATAAAATGTTAAGCACACATAGTAAATTGATTTTTTGATTTTATTATAAAATAAATGTGATATAAACTTTCAGAATATGTAATTTCTTATATAGATTGTATTATTAAAGATGTAAGGAAAAATTTAATATAATATTAATAATAAAATAATTGTTAGATATTTAATAGATAATTAGGCTAACATAAATAAGTGGTAAAAACATAATTACTATAAATTTAAAATAATATTATATGTATAATTAAAAACCTAACATATAAAATTCAAATATAAAAATTATAAGAAAGATAAATAAAAACCATAGCACAAAATAAAAGTTCTGACATATTTCTTGCCACATGGTCAAATGGGGTAAAAATTGCACCCTATCAAGTACTTTAGAATAAAAAAAACTTACTTTGAAAATATATTATTTATCATTAAAATTTATAAGGTGATTGTTTTGTTAAATTATAAATTGTATTCTAGTTACACGATGTTCGTGCGTTAGATCGAAATTTGTAGCTATATAATTTTTTAATTAATAATATAAAAAAATGATAATTACCATAATTTCAATTACAACATATTTCAATTTATAACAAACCAAAAACTAAACTAATCTTTCTACTAAACTATTTTACTCATTGAAAATTAAGACTCAAGTTTAATTAAAAGATGATCATCTATGAGAAGCAAATTTAAAAGCTTGGAAAAATTAATCATTTTCGAGAAATAAAGACACATGTCAAAAAAATATGTGTTGTATAGTGTATACAATTTATTAATCTATTATATTAAAAAAATAATAAGAAATTAATTTATTCTTTAATCATAATATATTATCAAAATTTAAGCTCTCTATGTTACATGTTAATAAAAATACTAATAGATCACTTTACTTTTTAATAATTCTATTAGGAAATAAACACACAATACATTAGTTACGTATTATCTATATCTTAACCTTTTATGAATACATAAATTAAGTTTCATAAAAATGGAACAAAATATAAATTTGTAATACTAAATTAAGAAAAAAGATATTATTTTTATTATTAAATTTATATATATAACCCGTAATATCATATTTTTAAAGTTAAAATGCTATGAACATATGAACTATATATATTATTAAAGTTGACTGATGTAATATTATTATGTAAATTAAATCGTATTATGTAGATATTATTAGCAAATATTACCTATTTAAAAAATATATACATTTGAATTAAAGTATATAAAAAAATATGTAATTAGATATTATTTTTATGTTTTATAAGCATTATTCATCTAGCTTTTGAAATATATATGAACTAGATTATTGACCCATGTAATACATGGGGCATATGTAAGAAATATATATTTTCAAATGTAATATTTTAAAATATTATTATAAAAAATAATAAAGTAATAATTTTTTGATATTAACTGAAATAGATAAATAAATAAAACTATACTTAAAAAAATTTGTTATTCTTATTATAATAATATATATTGAAGATATGAACATATTTGAAATATTGATTATATTACAATAAAAACAAGTCAATTTTATAATGTTTTTGCCTTTAAATTTGAAAATAATATTAAGTATTACTTTTATGAAAATTATTATAGTGTTTTCTTTTCATATTTAGATTTGTTTTTAATGAATAAAAAACTTAAAATCATGCTTTTATATATAAGAAATTTTTTTGATTCGAATGATTATGAACGAAAATTTAAATCAATTACAATTGTTAACACAATTTTAAAATAAATATTAATATACAAATTTTAAGAATAAAAATGAATTTTAAATTGATACATTTAATATATGGTTAAATATTTAACATTTAGTTTAAATTTAAAAAATAAAAAACTTTCAATCAGTTAGATCATTTTAGATAAAATATTTTAGGTAAAATTAGAAAGTATTTAAAATTATTTAATCATATAAGTTTCCAATTAAATATTTAAATTATCTAAAATAAATTAGATGAGTTAATTGAGAGAGTTATATTAGAAAAAATGAGCGGGAAAATTAAAGCTTGGAGAGCCGTGAGAGCGACACGTGACAGTAGTTATTTTGCTTTAGTAATATATATAGATAATAGCTATTTTTTATCATTCTTTTACATTTTTTTAAATTTAAGTTTATATTTATAGGATGATATAATTTGATATTTTAAAACAATATTAAAGATAGATTTTCTTATGTAATTTATATATTATTTAATTTATAGAAAAAGTATATAATATTTATGATAAATTAATTGTTGATAATCAAATGATGCAATTTAGCAAACCTCTATTAGTTAATGTATTAGATGGTGTATTATAGCAAAATGTACAATATAATATTTATTATAAATTAATTGTTGATAATTAATTGGTGCAATTTAGCAAACCCTTTATTAGTTAATATATTAAGTGGTGTATTTTAGCAAAACCCACTTATGAATAGTAATTCATTAGTGAATAATGTATATAGGTATAATTAATTGGTGCAATTTAGCAAATCCTTTATTAGTTAATATATTAAGTGGTGTATTTTAGCAAAACCCACTTATGAATAGTAATAATTAGTGAATAATATATATAGGTATAATAAGCTAATTATCTCTTTCATAACGAAAAACCAAACACCCTCTAAATTCAAATACAAGTGGCTACGAATGATAAATTCCTCGAACCATAAAATTTGATGAAATTTAAAAACATTATTGTTCATTGTTATTTTAATTCAAATTTCATAATACAAAATAAACAAATATCAATTCCTTCAAAATCTATTCTGTGAGTCAAACAGCCCCTAAGAATTACAATGTTTCAAGAGGCGATGGTTTCTGTAACCCTAATTATATTGTATGCAACTTGTTGTAAAAATTGATCTTTTGTTCCGCCTCTAGTTATTTTCTTGCTAACAACGCTTATTATACATAATTTTTTCGGTTCA
Source organism: Centrapalus pauciflorus (assembly GCA_020465985.1). Classification (NCBI taxonomy): domain Eukaryota; kingdom Viridiplantae; phylum Streptophyta; class Magnoliopsida; order Asterales; family Asteraceae; genus Centrapalus; species Centrapalus pauciflorus. The sequence continues at coordinate 69,767 of JAANYP010004087.1, forward strand.
AAGAACAACAACAATAATAATACAATTGGTACTTGGTATTATCTAAGTCAACGAAAGAAAATTTATCGTCGATCGAGTTTCACTGAAAAAACATTATCATATACTACGAGAACATCTATATTCCTCTAGTTATTCAGGCCATTGAACGATTCGGAAATTTCGATGGACTCGATAATTTGGATTAGAAAGACTAGGGTTGTTTACCTTTTATGCCGCCATAAAACATTCATCAAATAGTGGTTTAAGACTTCAAGAGCCCTTGGATTATGTATTTCTCCTTGTTTCAAGCACTTCCATGTATATTTTTCTATTATATAAACATATATTCATCATGTCCTCTATATCTTTTTATAGATGAACTAGAATACATACACAGTTTTTTTAAGACGTAACTTACATCTTGAGTTTGTTCATACTTACACATAGAAAAGTCAGACTTTTGACTTTAACCATGTGTAAGAATGAACAAATTCTGGATGCTAAGTTACAAACACCTATCCGCGTGTAATCTATAAGATGAAGGAAAAGAAAATTCAAGAACAAATGTCAAAAGTTGTGAGAATCAAACAACCTCGATGTTTTTCCATGAAAATAGAAATAGAAAACCACATAGATAATAACGCCGATTAATATGCAACCTAATATCTCTATGCCATAGAAAAAGAAAACTACATAGGAATGTAGTTGACGCCCTGGCTCGCTAACGTATTGGATCAACACGCAAGATGATTTAGGCGATGATTTTTTTCAACATGCTCGCATAATTGGGTGTACAGCTCAACCTTCAGGGTCAAATTCATAGGAACGAGACTAATTCCTTTCATAGCATCCAATTTAAGCCAACCAATCCGCCCAGAGCATTTCTTTTGAATTGGCACTGGGCCGGAATCTCGAAAGCTTAAGACATGATGAGATGATATTCTAAAGTTGAGCAACAACTTTTATCATTGGGTATGTCTTAAAACCTCTTTTTTGTCAAAAATATTTATACTTAAAATTAGTATCTTTGAATTAAGCTAAAGTTCTCTTTCATTGTCTCCTTATATTATGACTCTCATTAGATTATTAATAAATAAAACATTAAAGGGATGAAGCATAATCATAAAGGGTTGTTTTGTATTCTACTTTTGTCAGAATGTATATTAATAAAATAAATGAGTAGTCAGATTACTCTTTGTCAAATTGTAACTTATGCATGGCATAAACGTTTAAATCTTGATTTTTAAACTATATATATATTCTTCTATAACAGATTTTAACTAGAAATACATTTCTTTTTAAAAACTTTATAGACGCATTTTCATTTGGAAACAATATAGTGATTTGGAAACTATATTTCTAGTGATTTATATCGAAAATGACTTTTGAAGCGTTTGAAAATCTTGATATTTTGGCTTGGTGGAAAGAAATGTAACCAACTTTTACGGTTCCAACCGCCATTTCCCATGATCTATTAACTGTTCAAGCTTCTACAGTAGCTTCGGAATTAGATTTTTCTATTAGTGGCAGGGTTATATCGCAACGGAATTCAAGACTAAGTCTCGAATTGGTAGAATGTTGTGTTTGACTGAAGGATGTTTGGATGGATCAGCTTGGAAGCAAAATACAACCGCACTAGAAAATGCAAATGACGTCGATTCGGAAACAAATATACACAACGAAGAAATCAAACTTGGAATATCTCCCCCAAACGAAGATGACTAAGATTGTGAACCCGAATACTAAACTTGGATGATTAAAAGAAAAGAGAACTCAAGATGGTGAATACTTGAAAGAAAAAAAAATTTCCCTATTTATAATTATTGTAATTTGAATTATTAGTTGTCGTAATTTGAATGTTTAGTTGTTATACTTTGAGTCATTAGTTGTCATAATTTGTATTTTTAGGATAGCAACTTGGAGTTTATAATTTTAGACTTCTTATGTATTTATAATCACATATAATATAAAAATATATCTAATTGGAGTAAGTATATTTGTTTGAAGTTTTATTATGGGTTAATATTGAAAAAATCTATCAACTTTTGTTTATTTTCACGATTAATTCCTTAAACTTTTTTTTTATTCTTTAAGTCTCTAAACTATTTTTTTTCTTATTCAAATATGTATATTTGACATGTTTGATCGGTTACATGTTAGTATTTACACTTGATTAATGTTGGGGAAACCCACAATATTTTCATATTTTAACGACTAAGTCTTTGAACGTTTTGTTTTATCAGTTCTGTTTTACCGGTTAATCCGATAGCCGCTCAAAAATATATATTTTTGAATAAAAGAAACATAGTCTAAGAACTTAATCAATTGAAAAAAAAAAATTAAGGACATTATTAAAAAAATGAAAAAAAAAGTAATTGGTTTTTTCAATATTAACTCTTTTGTTATCTTAATTTATATTTATAACTGGTTTGGATGGTTATACTATTTTGGGTTGAAAACCCTTTTAAATCCGGTCCGGTTACTTTTGAAAACGGATCGGTTTTAATGTTTTATCCGAATTGGATCACTTACGATCCGATATAGTTTTAAAATATAATGGGTTGGTCCGGTGATCCGGTGCAGCTTTTTTAAAATAGCCCATCTTCACGTAAACATGTTGTGCTACACAACTCGGCCCGACGATCCATTTTATTGATTTTGTCATTTTTATTTTTATTTTCTTTCTAATTGAGATGTTTATATGGAAAGCATTTACTTGTTATTTAATTAAACAACTCAAAAACTTTTCTATAATTTTAGTTCTAAAAAGTATAGTATTATAATAATTTTAAGTTTTTAACGTACTTTATGCTAAAACTAGATTATTGCACATGTAATACATGAGGCATGTGTAAAAAATATTTAGGGTGCGTTTAGTTACCGAAAATTTTTAAAATTTCCATCTCACTTTTCAACAAAAATGAAAACTTGTTTACTTAACAACAATTTCATAAATTTTCATTTCACTTTTTAAAATACCACTTTTCATATTCTCTCTCTTACTTTTCTATTACATACCCTATTTCTTTATAATACTCTCTTTCTCTCTCTTACTTTTCCATCACCTATCCTATTTTTTTATTTTATAATCACTCATCTTATTTTTCTAAAAACTAAAACTTAATCATCTAAACAAGTTTTCACTTTTCATAGAAACCCTTGTTTTTTTCTAAAAACTATAACTTGAAAACTGAAATTGAAAAATGACTAGTTTTCGTTAACTAAACGCAACCTTATATTTTTAAATATAATAAGTTAAAATATTATTATATAAAAACTAATAAAGTAATAATATTTTTATATTAACTGACATAGATAATTAAGTAAAATTATATTTGAACAAATTTCGTTATTCTTATAATAATAAATATGTATTGAAGATGTGAATATATATTTGAAATAATGATTATATTACAAAAACTAAATCAATTTTGTAATGTTTTTGCTTTTAAATTTACAATATATTAGAAAGCATTACTTTTATGAAAATTATTATAGTGTTACTCTTTTCAAATTTAGATATGTTTTCAATGATAAATAACTTAAAATGATAAATAACTTAAAATATTGCTTTTAAATAAAAAAATTTTTTGATTCAATGAATTATGAATGAAAAATTGAATCGATTACGATTGTTAACATAATTTTAAAATAAATATTAATGTATAAATTTTAAGAATGAAAATGGATTTTAAATTGATACATTTAATATACGATTAAACATTTAACACTTAGTTTAAATTTAAAAAATAAAAATAAAAAATTATAAATCAAATTATTCATTCTAGATAAAACATTTTTGGTAAAATTAGAGTTTAAATTAGGAAGTATTTAATATCAATTAATTATATAAGTTTTCCTTTAATATTTGAAGTTTTCTAAATAAGTTAGATGAGCTAATTGAAAAGGTTATATTAGGAAAAATGAGCGGGAAAATGAAATATTGGAGGTAGTGAAAGCGACATGTGGCAATAGTTATTTTTGCTTTATTAATATATATAGATAGATAGATATAGATATATAGATAATTACGGTAATGACCTTTTTAATTATTTATAATTATATATAACTTATATAAATTTTCTATTAGGCATTGAAACTTACCACCTTCATCCTCTTAGGGACTACTCGTCTTATATTTGTATATGTGGTTATTCGAGTCATATTTATATGTGTTTGTATGGATTCAGATTTACTTGTTTGTCTAATCAGTAAAACTGAAACGGGTGATATTTATATGGTTATAAAAAATATTTTATTATTATTGTTTCTTTTACTATTTAATAGGTAAATTCGTTTCAAAGAATGAATTAATATAACTTATTAAAAATAATAGTAATAATTAAGATTTTGCCAACAATCCAAACTCCACAATAACCACATATGATTCTTCATATGCAAGCAATAAACACCGTCCATTGGCTATTTAATAATATTTATAATACATGATGTCCCACACTCTTCACCTTTATATTCACCTCTCATTTTCTAGTTATTTTTATTAAAGTTTTGGAAGTTTAAATTACTTTAGAAATAGTTTTATTTAAAAAATAGCAACATACTTTTTTTAAAATTAATGTGTGTTTATCATTCATATTAATCAAGCACAAAATGATGAAGCAAATAAAAACCAAAACAATGAATAAAACAACAACAAATGTACTACAAATTAAATGTTTACTAAAGTCACTAACAATACCAATAGAAGATTCAATTAATTGTATTTAAATTTTTTGTTATCATATATTTATCCTTAGGACAACAAAATATTATTTAGTGTGAAGTTGTTATTATTATGAGTTACATATTTAACAAATTTAATAATTAATATAGTGTTATTTATAAATCATATTATATTAATGGTTGTATGTAAACTTAGGTACATGTACAACAAAACAATAATATAGTGAAATTTGACTATTAGAACCCGTTTTTTTTTTTCAGTTTTTAAAAACTTAATTTACTAATTATGACTGGACTCTAGTAGTCAAATTTCACAAAACCAGGAAAAAAAATTAACATATAAAAGCCATAGAAAAATGTTAGTTTTTTTATGATAAATCCTAAATAAATTATAAAAATGTATTAAGGTAAGAACGGGTTGAGGTCATAGGTGGACATAGGGTAATTTTTGGTAGATGCAAGGGGTGGGTTGGGTTGGGGTAAAGTATAGTAGTAGTAGGGTTAGGAGTGATATGGGTAAGGTTTGTGTGAGGTAGCATGGGTGTGGTGGTAGGATGGGTGTAGGTAGATAGTAGGTAGGGGTAGGGTAGAGGTGGGTGGGGTGAGATGGGTAAAAAGACAACGTGAAATGTGCTTTCTATATTGAGTCATTTTGTTATTTGCACTTGCCTTCTGATAATTACTAAACGGTATAAAACACTTAGGTCGCGTTTAGTTAACGAAAACTAGTCATTTTTCAATTTCAGTTTTCAAGTTATAGTTTTTAGAAAAAAAACAAGGGTTTCCATGAAAAGTGAAAACTTGTTTAGATGATGAAGTTTTAGTTTTTAAAAAAATAAGTTGAGTGATTATAAAATAAAAAAAATAGTATAGGTGATGGAAAAGTAAGAGAGAGAAAGAGAGTATTATAAAGAAATGGGGTAGGTAATAGAAAAGTAAAAGAGATGATATGAAAAGTGGTATTTTAAAAAGTGAAATGAAAATTTATGACATTGTTGTTAAGTAAACAAGTTTTCATTTTTGTTGAAAAGTGAGATGGAAATTTTGAAAATTTTCGGTAACTAAACGCACCCTTATGTTTTTAGTAGTTTTTACGGATGTTTATGAAGTTTTCAAATGCATTTTGTTGCCCATTAAAAAAAAGTAGGAGACAATGTTGCATACTTGTGAAAATTATCTTTTAATTGTCCAAATATGTAGTAATTGTTGAGGTGCATTATGCTTTTTTTAAATGGCTTTTGAATTCTTAGGTGTTCTCTTATTAGCTTACTAGTTTATTACCCGCGTATTACGCGGATATTTTTAATATATATAAAATATAATAAATAAAAAGATAAAGATATAAATATTACTTTTTAAACAAAAGTATATAAGATGATATTATTATTTATTATGACCTATTAATTTTGTATATTTCTAAATATATATGAATAGTAATTATTTTCTTATATATTTTTTAAACTTTTATTATATTATCTTATAATTAATAAGTTAGTAGATTATTAGATTTTGTTTGATTTGATTTGATTTGAATTTAAAGTGGATTATAATTAGATTTGGATAGATTTAATTAATAGTTAGTAGAATATTAGATTCTGTTTGATTTGATTTGAATTTAAAAGTGGATTATATTAGATTTGGATAGATTTAATTAATAAGTTAGTAGAGTATTAGATTCTGTTTGATTTGATTTGATTTGAATTTAAAAATGGATTATATTAGATTTGGATAGATTTGATTTAAATTTCTTTATTGTTTTTAAATCTATAAATGTCACGTGTCGATTCATGGTGACGACACGTGGCTTCACCAGAAATGAGTATAGTTACTCTTTTAATAGTATAGATAGAGATAGATACATATATTAGAGAATGTAAATTTTAAACTAGATTAAGATTATGGTCACCATGATTAAGGATGATGCCAATTATAATAAATGTACATTATGGAAATGTTTATAGTTATACTTTATAAAAAGGGTTACATGTTTTGTTTCATAAAAAAAATGAAGTATTGTATGTATTTAAGGAAGGGGATTTCATACATATAATTCAAATACATCAGTAGGGCCGTAAATAAATCAAACGTTAAATGAATCATTTGTGAATAGTTTGATAAGAAGTTCATTGATGTTCGTTCATTATTAAACGAACACACATGAACACAAACTTTTGTTCATTTAACTAAATGAACACATGAACGTGTATTTAGTTCGTTCATTGATGTTCGTGAACGTTCGGTTTTGTTTGTTTGTTTATTACCAGTTACATTCGTTCGTTTATATACATTTGTTAATTTATAATGAGTTCTAACATTTCTATATTATATTTAATAAAAATATATGATTGTTATTATTAATTAATAATATAAATTTAGTATTAAACTTCAAATCCTCTTATTGACATTATTGGTGACATTGAATGAAAATAAAAAAAATTTCAAATGTTTGAAAGATGTTAATTTAGTATTGAAAATTTTAAAGTGAACTTGTTTACTTAAAACACTAACTTACTGTTATCTAGTATTTGAAGTCATTTATACATTTATGATTATGTCATCGTAATTTGAAAACTATGAATAATGTGTTATGGATTTTGTTTTCAGTTAAAAAGTTTGTTTATTTATATATGTTCATATTCAGTTATAGTTATCTTCGTGCGTGTTTGTTTAACTGCTCATTTATATCCGTTCGTTTAACATACGTTTACTGTTCATTTATGTTCAATGATCTGTAAAACAAACGAACATTAATGAACACGAACAAAAAAATTCTCGTTCGTCTTCGTTTAATGTTCGGCTAAAGTTAAAACAAATGAACATGAATATACTTTTTATTCGTATTCGGTTCATTTACAACCCTGTGAACTAGAAAAGATAATTTTTGTAAAATAAGGAAAAAGTACAGACAACAGAATTGAAGAATCCTATTTATTTGTTGAATCAGATGTGAAATTACTACAATTAATTACATAATTCCTACTAGGCTGCTACAATCAAACCCAAATTAAACCATTTTGTTATGTTAATTTAATTAAGATCACTTTTGGTAATCAATGTATTATACAATACCAAATACTATACTTACCAAAAAGAGAGATACCATCGTGATTATGCCGGAGCCGGCAAGTTTAAATCTATCTGAACATTTCTCGTTGATTTACTCGTCCCACGGACGGAGTCCGACGTGTAATCGCCGGATATAACATTCCGGTGACTGATTCTTTTGAGTTTCCGGCCGGTTTCCCTAGAGTTTGACAGAGTTGAGTGAAATGAAGTCATTTCGTCTTCACTGGCCAGTTCTGGCATCGGAGATGACGGCGTGTGGTGGTTTACGTTCACCGATGAACAATCGAGCTCATCTTCCTGATTCTGAAATGCATCAAATTATCACCGACGTTATAAAAAAAATCTAGCATACCTCGAAATATTAACGAATACAGATGAAGATAAATTTCATGATCATGTTGAATTTTACTGAATTTGGGGGAAATATATATCAAAACAACAATCGACCAATCGTTATCAAAATTCAAAACACATAAACAAAATCAAAACTATCGGTTCACAGAGAATAGCATACCGTATCATGTTAACGAATGATTTCATACATTTATGAAGACGATTACGAATTTCATGGTTTAGAAACGGTAAATTATTCAGAAACGAAATCGAATTTCAATGATAAATCAGCGAAATTCAATATATATAGACGAAGGATAACTGGTCTACCAACCTCGGAGGTAAGATCTGATACATTCTGACGCTTTCGCTTCAATAAAACGCCTCCGTCGCCGATCAAAACCTCCTCTCCGCTTGACGAACTGGCAGCCGGCGGTGGAGGTGGCGTAGACGACCACGGCACAACCTGATTATCATTCTCATTACCTGAATCCTCAAATTCAAGCTCATCAACACTTTTCTCATTACTATCCGTACCAATTTCTCCATCATTACCTCCAACTCTCTCTACTCTGTCATTTTCATCATCGGAAACACCGTCAACATCACACCTTCTGCAAACCGACGCCGTCGACGGAAAAAGTTTCTCTCCGGACGCACTCCACGGCGTCGGAGACTGGCATATGTGGCAAAGCAGGTTCCTCAAATGCCTTGCAACGAGAAAATTCGCGGAATGGACTCTGGCATCACAGCTCCAACATAAACTAGCTCTGTCTGAATCACAATAAACCCTAGCTATCGATTTGCAAAGCTCGCATCTCCTCATCATCTTCTTCTTCTTCAGGATCTTTGAGTTTCTTCTCTCTGTAGATCGATAGAATCGAATGAATGATTTGGAAGCAGAATGAATGGGGGGAAGAAGAAGAAGAGCAAAATGATGTGATTTGTAAGCAAATAGCAGAGAAAAGACAGTTGCTCTCACCTGTTGAAACCACCCTGTCTTTCTATATAAATAACACAAGTGCCACCGTATTTGGAATCACTTTTATTACCTACCTAGTAACTACGTAACTCTATAAAAAAAAGTTTTATTATTAAAAAATCAACATGTTTTCATGTTTTTTTACGTATTTGTCAATTCATTTTTCTTTTTTATAAAAATTCTCAAGTTCAAATTTTTTTGTTGGTTTAATGAAATTTAGATATTAGAACCCGTTTTTAAAAACACAGTTTACTAATTATAATCGGGATCTAATATTCAAATTTCACAAAACTAAAAAAAATTGTAACTTGAAGATTTTTCAGGAAAAAAATAACAATGAGGGACGAAAACACAAAAAATCGTGAAAACATGTTGATTTTTTCATAATAAACCCTAAAAAATATGATTAAAAAAGTTTTTGTTTTACGAGTAAAACGTAAAATAGGTAAGCAACACGATCCACCTCAATCTCTGTCCACCGATCGCCACTCACAACCATCATCTTCCATCGCCACTAGGCACTAGCAACCCTACCAACCTAATCGACATTTGCTTCCACCGACATCTACATTTCTTTGTTACCACACCCCCCTCTGCCCATTCCGTTGCAAACCTCAAACTCCTCCAAGCACCATTGCCACAGATTAAACAACGATTGCAACAAAGAAAAAATCACACTCTCTACACATGATTCGACAACAAGACACCATATGAAAACAGAATACACTGAATTGAGAACAATGTCTACACTTGATGCCAAATCGAGAACGTGATGGGGAAGGTTTCGAATTCTGTTTAGGAAACTAGGTTTCATCCGTGAATTTATCCATTTGATTTTGTTCAAATTTTGATTCTGGAACCAATAATTTTTAGTTTGAAAACTGTGAAATTTGGAAACGAATGTACATCTTTTATTTTGGAAACCATGGTTTAGTTTTCTTGATAGTGGATTGTTTTCAAAATCTTTTGGTGGTGCTTTTCGGTTGAGTTTGTGTGCGAGAAAGACAATTTCTCGATCGTTTGGTGTGATAGAGAAAGATGATGGTTCTGGTTGTCGTGCGGTTGTAACATCCTCGGATTTAAATTATTATATTTGAAGTTTATTAAGTTTAAATTTGTAATTTAAGTTGGTTGCATTATATGGAAATTTAGTAATTTAGAAATTTAAATTATTAAGTGAAATAATTATTTAATTGTTAAGGAAAATAAAATAAAGATGGAATTCTTTATTTTATAAAAATCAGTATTTTATGGAACCGGATAAGTGAAGGGGTGAAATGTGCCAATAGATGAAAGAGGAGCATAAAAGACTTATAATCTTTCATTTGAAATATTGCTCTCTCTCTCTAAAAATCTCATCTCTCTCGGCTCTCTCTCTCTCTAAACCATAGAAGATCATCAAAAATTGGAATTTGAAGCTAAAAGTTTGGATTCAAGTCACAAAGAAGGATCTATAAACACTGCAATTGAAGATTTGAGGTAAAAATCTTCTATATTTCGGATTATTGAACATTTTGGTTTGGTTTTGGATGAACTTTGAATCACTGATTTTGATTTCAAATGTCAATGCATGTGTTATGTTATCATGGATTCATGTAAATCGAGTGTATAAGATGCTATGTACAAAGTTTCAGGTCTTGATCCAACCCGAAAGTATGATTTTTAGAAATTAGTATGTGTTTTAGTGTGTGTGTGTGTTCGAAAATAATGAAAAGGGGTTAAAAAGGATGTGGTTTGATACATAAAGATGTTAATATTTGGTGTTAAAGTGTTGAAAATAGATGTATTTTAGTTGGTATAAGTTATTTCACGTAATGAATTAGTATCAGAAATGACTTGGATTAAATCTGGAAAATATCAAGACTGCACCAATATGAACTCGGATGTCCGAATTCGGATCTGGCAGGAACTCGGATCCGGACCGAATTCGGACAGGATCCGAAATGTTGATGTTCAAATTAGTAAAATATTTTTCTAAGTGTATGAATTCGGATGTGGTCCGAATTCGGTTGGGGACCGAATTCGGATATGGTCCGAAGTGTTGATTTATAAAAACAGAAATAATTTCTAAGTGTTGGGGAAACCGAATTCGGATGGTGGTCCGAATTCGATGAGGGACCGAACTGGCTATGGTCCGAATTTAGGACAAGTATGGTACGAATTCGGATATGGTCTGAAACACCCATACAACTAATACGAGTATTTCGATACCATTATACATTAATTTATACAGAGTACTTGCGGAATTACGATCAAATTAAAACTTTTGCAATTAATAATCATCATCGTGATTCCAAACACTTTGCATGAGTCACAACAGAGTGTCGGAAATCACGGAGCAATGTAACTGGGGTTACAAGATTAAGTTATCAATTTAGTTACAAACGAATTAATAAACAGTAACTAATTCGCGTAAGTCCAAAAATGGAAGTCTGCTACTCCCGCCCCAATTATGCACAAAATATTGAGCTCCTATCCGAGCTCCAAACGATATTTAACAACTCGGGCCAGCCGGGCCTTTGCCCTTAACAGATCCTGAAAAGAAATAACAACTATCGGGTAAACAACAAAGTTGTTTAGTGAGATTCTAGATTAAAGTACCATGCGATATATGAATGATGCCATGCAATGCCATGAATTCGACTAACAATTTTGGAGGCCAACTAATGGCTATAAGCTACCACATTGCGGTTACCATACACAAGCTTACCGTACAATGGGTTTACAATCTACTGCTCGATTACCACACCACAGGCTTATCGATATGCAGTTTACAATGATGCCATACGATTACCACCACAGGCTTATCGTTTTACAGGCAATAATGGTTACCACACTCAGGCTTACCATTATGATTCCGCTGGGTTACCACACTCAGGCTTACCGTCTCGGCGGAGAGGTCAAATGAACGATCAACAACTTATCAACCGAGTGATAAACAATAATTATGACGTATGTGATGGCAAAGCATGAAAATGACAATAATGATACGAAAGCAGTAACATACAATTCATGATATGCATGCAAATACGTTAATACTAGAACTCACAGTGATACCAATACGCTCTCGGCCTCAAAACCTAGTTATAATCGTTGAAGTAAGAGTGATAGCCTCCTACAAGTAGGTTCATAATATAATATTTTATAAGTCTCACAGCTTATAATTTTCTTAACTTTGGTCCGGACGTATTAGTCGTAAGACCCAATTAATTTTTGGCATCGACCTACATAATTATTTTAGGCTAATTATCCTTCAAAATTGGTGACATGAGTTATTATGGCAAACGATCCTCAAGACTAATTAAAATTACAATTTGTGGCCGGAACTGGGATCAACTCGCCGAGTTCATAAGGAACTCGTCGAGTTCCCATCCGAATCCGGATCAGGGACCAGCCGGGCTTCAAGTCATCCGAACTCGGGTCAAGGACCATCCGGATTTCGGATTCCTCCCAACCGAAATAAGGTCCGAACTCGGTTCTAGCCACATCCGAATTTCGGACCAACCCATCCGAAATTCGGATCCCACTATATCCGAATCTCTTAACTTAGAACTTTTCTTTCAAAATTTCAGACCAACTCGCCGAGTTCGAGTGCAGGTCTGCCATTCTGCCTTACGGATTTAATGCTCAAAACTACCAAAACTTCTCACATTTATTATAAACGGTTTGGAATCGTTCCCAAACATATATATACCTTTCTAAACTCATTTTAACATCAAGAACACTATTTCATTCCTTTCTAAATCCATGAGAGTTCATAAACTCCATTTTCGGGTTTTTGAGCTAAAACCCATCAAACTTCATAAAACTTGAATATTATGCTCATAAATGACGATTCTAACTATATTTCATTATCATTCTTCAAGATCTAGAGATTTCTCCATATTATCCATAAAAACCCATTTGGGTTTCTCATCTTCTTCAAATGAAGATGAAAAGGAGAAGAAAATAAAATAGCAAGATTTATAAACAAGAGTGGTTACCTCTTGGATCTTTCGAAACCAACAAGAATCTCTAACAATAGCTTGATTTTGGCTTCTTCTTCTTTTTCTCTTTCTCTCTTTTCTCTCTATTTGGCTTTTTGGAAAAGGATGAACACACACACACACAAGTGTGTGTCTGCGTATGTATAAAGCCAAAGGAAAGAAGATTTCTTCTTCTTTTCTTTCTACCCCATTACTTTCCCATATTTACACTTTAAACCCCACAATTAATTCCATTTCTTTTAAAGTCCTTTTTATATTCAAGGCATATATTCATAATTATCCACGCACACTTTTATTTATGTGTGTTTGAATAAATTAGTATCTCGAACCGTATTTCGTTACAATAAATATTAATTATTACTTATGTAAAATTCGGGTCGTTAAAATTCCTCCCCTCTTAAAAGGATTCCGCCCACGGAATCAGTTTCTTTCAAACAAAGCGGGGTACTTGGCCATCATTTCAGCCTTTGTCTCCCAAGTCATCAGAGACCCACGGTGGTGCTTCCAACAAACGAGCACCATCTCGATCTCTTTATTCCTTAGGTTAATTACTTTGTCGCCGATAATCTTTTCCGGTTCTTCGACATAACGTAGCCGCTCATCGATTTGCACATCATCCAAAGGAACGGTCACTGCAGGATTGATCGGACTTCGCTTCAAATAACTAACGTGAAAGGTGTTATGAATTCCTGCCAACTCAGCGGGCAGATCTAACTTATAAGCTTGGGCACCGACACGCTCGGTAATAGGAAACGGTCCGACATATCGAGGACTTAACTTTCCTCGTTTCCCAAATCTCATATTTCCCTTCCACGGAGATACCTTCAGCATCACGGAATCTCCCACCGCGAACTCAATATCTTTGTGACGTTTGTCGGAGTATGCTTTCTGTCGGTCTTGGGCCGCTTTGATTCGCTCACGAATAATCTGAATTTTATCATGCGTCTCTTGAAGCAATTCGGGACCCGCTAACGGTTTCTCGCCTGCTTCTCGCCAACACGTCGGAGTTCGACACTTTCGGCCATACAATGACTCATACGGAGCCATCTTTATCGAAGAATGATAACTATTGTTGTAGGCAAATTCCACTAGCGGTAGGTGCGTATCCCAATTTCCGCCAAGCTCGATCACGCACGCACGCAACATATCTTCCATTGTTTGATTAGTGCGCTCGGTCTGGGGACGAAACGCCGTACTCAAATTAACACGCGTCCCCAACTGATCTTGCATACTTTGCCAAAATCTCGAAGTAAATCTCGAATCACGGTCCGAAACAATGGACTTTGGAATTCCATGGCGTACAATAATCTCATCAATATACATTCGCGCCAATCTTTCCAAAGGAAAGTTTTCTCGTATCGGCAAGAAGTGTGCGGATTTTGTTAGTCGATCCACAATAACCCATATAGCATCATGTTGTCTTTGGGTCTTCGGAAGCTTTACCACAAAATCCATCGTGATGTGGTCCCACTTCCATTCGGGTATCTCGAGGGGTTGCAAATTTCCAGACGGCTTTTGGTGTTCGGCCTTGACTCGCAAGCAAGTCAAACACTTTTCAACATGATTACCAACGTCTCGCTTCATTCCGGGCCACCAATACTCGGATTTCAAATCCTGATACATTTTTGAACTCCCGGGGTGAATTGAGAACTTCGAATTATGACCATCTTCTAAAATTGTTTTGCGCACATCACCAATCTTCGGTACCCAAATGCGATTTCTAAACATTTTCAGACCATTGGTACCTTCAGTTAACAGTCCACTCTGACCAACCATCCTCTCAGACTTAATATTTTCCTCTTTAAGACCCTCGATTTGCCACTTCCGTATGTCGTCAAGGATAGAGGAACTCACAACTACATGCGTTAGCGCATAGCAAGTCGCTTCCGGGGATCTCTTTCGGCTTAAAGCATCAGCCACTACATTGGCTTTTCCAGGGTGATAAAGGATTTCACAGTCATAATCCTTAATCAACTCCACAGCGCGTCTCTGTCGCATATTTAATTCCTTCTGATCAAAGATATGCCTCAGGCTCTTATGATCAGTAAACAACTGGCATTTAGTGCCGTACAGATAATGTCGCCAGATTTTTAACGCAAACGTGACAGCATCTAATTCCAAATCATGAGTCGGACGACTCTTTTCATAATCCTTTAACTGTCTCGATGCATACGCTATCACTTTTCCTCGTTGCATAAGCACGCAACCCAACCCATTTATTGATGCATCGCTATAAATGGCAAAATCTTCGTTTCCTTCCGGCAACGCAAGCACAGGAGCGTCAGTCAACCGACTCTTCAAAATTTGAAACGCCTCAATCTGTGGCTTTTCCCACACAAACTTCGCATTCTTACGAGTCAACGAAGTGAGTGGGACGGCTATTTTAGAGAAATCTTGGATGAATCGTCGATAATAGCCGGCCAATCCAAGGAAGCTACGAATTTCAGCAACATTTCTCGGCGCTTCCCAACTTTTAATGGCCTCGATCTTGGAGGGATCCACAGAAACACCCTCACAAGATATAACATGCCCTAAAAATTGCACTTGTCGTAGCCAAAACTCGCACTTGGAGAATTTGGCATACAACTGTTCGCCTCGAAGAAGTTCGAGCAATTGTCTCAGATGAACTGCATGATCCTCCTCCGTCTTGGAATACACTAAAATATCGTCGATAAACACTATGACCGACTTGTCAAGCATTGGACGGCACACCCGATTCATTAAGTCCATAAAAGCTGCAGGAGCATTAGTGAGCCCAAAAGGCATCACTAAGAACTCATAGTGTCCATATCGGGTCCGAAAAGCCGTTTTTGGCACATCTTCTTCACGTACCTTAAGTTGATGATAACCTGAACGAAGGTCTATTTTCGAGAAATAAGCAGCTCCTTGTAGTTGATCGAACAAGTCATCAATACGAGGCAAAGGATACTTATTCTTTATAGTCACTTTGTTCAATTCTCTATAATCTATGCACATTCGCAAGGTTCCGTCTTTCTTTCGTACGAATAAAACCGGAGCACCCCAAGGCGAGGTACTCGGCTGAATGAATCCTTTCTCTAATAACTCTTCCAATTGTGCCATCATTTCCTTCATTTCTGAAGGTGCTAAACGATACGGGGCTCGCGCAATTGGTGCAGCTCCCGGCACCAATTCAATCCGAAATTCTACGGATCGATCCGGTGGTAATCCCGGTAAGTCATCAGGAAACACGTCGGGATATTCATTAACCACTGGTATATCCTTGAGGTTTTTCCCCTCTTTCTTAGTATTTAACACACAAGCCAAGAAGCATTGACAACCCTTACTTAAACTTTTCCGAGCCTTAGCCACCGAAATCACTGCGGCTTCCCTTTTTCGTCTATCCCCATACACAAATATTTCTTCGCCTTCCGGCGTGAACAAACGAACGATTCTATTAGCACAAGCAATAGTGGCAAGGTTATTGGCCAACCAATCCATGCCAGCTATTACATCAAATTCTTTGGTGTCTATGGGGACAAGGTCAATATCAAAATTATGTCCGTCTAGGGTCAGCACACAATCGTAGTATATTTGGGTGGCACTGACCGATTTTCCGCTTGCCACATCAACAGATAAGGGAAAAGGCATTAAAGAAGGTATAATATCTAACTTTCGTGCAAATGCTTTGGAAATAAAAGACACACTTGCACCAGAATCGAACAATACTACAGCAGGTAAAGAATTTAGGAGAAAAGTACCGGTTACGACATCCGTCACATCTTGCGCCTCAGCAGCTGTAATCTGATAGACTCTGGCTTGAGGCTTGGGTGGGTTCCCCTTTGATTGGGAGGAACCACCAACAAAACTAGGCTTTGCAACTGAGCCTTTACTTTCCGATGTCGCCAACCTCTTCTTGGGACAATTCCGAGCAAGGTGGCCCACCTGGCCACAATCGTAGCTCGCATCAGTTCTTTTGGGGCACGCAGGCCGTATGTGTCCCTCTTCCCCACATCCATGGCAAACAATAGGGGACAAACATTCCCCACGATGAAGTTTCCCGCAACGGTTACACGTAGGTACCGAATTGGAAAACTGAGATTTGGACTGAGAGTTGTTGGAGCTCGCAGGCTTCTTTGAGTGCCTTGACGATTGGGAACGTGAACGAGAGTCCACATTCTTTGAAAATTATTGCTGGGGTTGTTTAAACGTCCCCGGCGAAGACTCAACTTTCGCCTTCTTCGATCCTGATAATTCCTGTTCCCTACGGAACAATTCATATTCTCGGAGTCGCGCATACTCCACAGCTTTCTCGAAAGATTCGACTGCGCGGACTGTCACCATCTCGCGGATCTCACTCCGCAGTCCTTCCACAAAATAATCGGTCTTTTGCTTTTCGTCAGCAATTACCGTCCCTACAAACATTGCCTTCGAGTTAAACTCGATCAGATAATCGTCCACTGACAACTCTCCTTGCTGAAACGTGAGAAAGTCTCTTTTTATCTTCTGTACCGCAACAGCCGGACAGAAATGCTTGTCGAACCTGGTCTTGAACTCCACCCAGGACATTTTCGCCGCGACATCTAAACCCATTATCTCGACCTCTGAATCCCACCACGTTAAAGCAGGACCAACAAACTGCGCAGCCGCGTACTGCACCTTTTTATCGTCGGTGACTCGGAATAATTTCTCGATTGCCTTGATCCAGTCCAAGGCCTCCACCGTAGTTGCCCGTCCATTGAACGCTGGAGGACGACAACCAATGAAATTCTTATACGACATTCCCCTTTTTGACTTCGAGGAGCCGTGTTTCCTTTCTTTATCTTTCTTGGGCCTTTCTGCCCTACTTCCACTTCCGGCGCCTTCAGTATTATCGTTACTTGCTTGCTCCCCCTCAGCATTATTTTTCTTTCCCTGAACATTCTGGGAAGCAAGTAATTGGGTCATTAGCTCATTCTGCTGGCGATTTTGCTCCAGCATTTGCGCCATCATCCGCATCATTTGGTCCTCTCTGGACCCTCCACCAGTACGGAAACTGGATTCATTTTCATAATCTGGAGACTGATCCCTGCCTCCCCCATCATTTGAATGTTCTACCTCCTGGTGTAGAACGCGATTCGACTGGCTATCCGACATTGTCTGTAACCAACAGTTACAGGTCGGTTCAACACTTCTTTCACACCAAAGTGTGCACATGAAAATTATTTGTATGTATATGTATATATATATATAATTATGCTTACGTCAAGTCATAATCTTAAAAGTCTACCCAATATTATCCCATCCTAGGCCAAAGGTCAATTGTAATTGTTATAATATTGCCGCCTAGGTGGGTCAATAACAGAATCTGAAACCGTGCTCAGAGTAGAGTATCGTCGACTATACTCTGTCTATGAGCTCCAGCTCTGATACCAAATTGAAACACCCATACAACTAATACGAGTATTTCGATACCATTATACATTAATTTATACAGAGTACCTGCGGAATTACGATCAAATTAAAACTTTTGCAATTAATAATCATCATCGTGATTCCAAACACTTTGCATGAGTCACAACAGAGTGTCGGAAATCACGGAGCAATGTAACTGGGGTTACAAGATTAAGTTATCAATTTAGTTACAAACGAATTAATAAACAGTAACTAATTCGCGTAAGTCCAAAAATGGAAGTCTGCTACTCCCGCCCCAATTATGCACAAAATATTGAGCTCCTATCCGAGCTCCAAACGATATTTAACAACTCGGGCCAGCCGGGCCTTTGCCCTTAACAGATCCTGAAAAGAAATAACAACTATCGGGTAAACAACAAAGTTGTTTAGTGAGATTCTAGATTAAAGTACCATGCGATATATGAATGATGCCATGCAATGCCATGAATTCGACTAACAATTTTGGAGGCCAACTAATGGCTATAAGCTACCACATTGCGGTTACCATACACAAGCTTACCGTACAATGGGTTTACAATCTACTGCTCGATTACCACACCACAGGCTTATCGATATGCAGTTTACAATGATGCCATACGATTACCACCACAGGCTTATCGTTTTACAGGCAATAATGGTTACCACACTCAGGCTTACCATTATGATTCCGCTGGGTTACCACACTCAGGCTTACCGTCTCGGCGGAGAGGTCAAATGAACGATCAACAACTTATCAACCGAGTGATAAACAATAATTATGACGTATGTGATGGCAAAGCATGAAAATGACAATAATGATACGAAAGCAGTAACATACAATTCATGATATGCATGCAAATACGTTAATACTAGAACTCACAGTGATACCAATACGCTCTCGGCCTCAAAACCGAGTTATAATCGTTGAAGTAAGAGTGATAGCCTTCACGTGACTTAACCCGTCAAAACTCCTACAAGTAGGTTCATAATATAATATTTTATAAGTCTCACAGCTTATAATTTTCTTAACTTTGGTCCGGACGTATTAGTCGTAAGACCCAATTAATTTTTGGCATCGACCTACATAATTATTTTAGGCTAATTATCCTTCAAAATTGGTGACATGAGTTATTATGGCAAACGATCCTCAAGACTAATTAAAATTACAATTTGTGGCCGGAACTGGGATCAACTCGCCGAGTTCATAAGGAACTCGCCGAGTTCCCATCCGAATCCGGATCAGGGACCAGCCGGGCTTCAAGTCATCCGAACTCGGGTCAAGGACCATCCGGATTTCGGATTCCTCCCAACCGAAATTTGGTCCGAACTCGGTTCTAGCCACATCCGAATTTCGGACCAACCCATCCGAAATTCGGATCCCACTATATCCGAATCTCTTAACTTAGAACTTTTCTTTCAAAATTTCAGACCAACTCGCCGAGTTCGAGTGCAGGTCTGTCATTCTGCCTTACGGATTTAATGCTCAAAACTACCAAAACTTCTCACATTTATTATAAACGGTTTGGAATCGTTCCCAAACATATATATACCTTTCTAAACTCATTTTAACATCAAGAACACTATTTCATTCCTTTCTAAATCCATGAGAGTTCATAAACTCCATTTTCGGGTTTTTGAGCTAAAACCCATCAAACTTCATAAAACTTGAATATTATGCTCATAAATGACGATTCTAACTATATTTCATTATCATTCTTCAAGATCTAGAGATTTCTCCATATTATCCATAAAAACCCATTTGGGTTTCTCATCTTCTTCAAATGAAGATGAAAAGGAGAAGAAAATAAAATAGCAAGATTTATAAACAAGAGTGGTTACCTCTTGGATCTTTCGAAACCAACAAGAATCTCTAACAATAGCTTGATTTTGGCTTCTTCTTCTTTTTCTCTTTCTCTCTTTTCTCTCTATTTGGCTTTTTGGAAAAGGATGAACACACACACACACACAAGTGTGTGTCTGCGTATGTATAAAGCCAAAGGAAAGAAGATTTCTTCTTCTTTTCTTTCTACCCCATTACTTTCCCATATTTACACTTTAAACCCCACAATTAATTCCATTTCTTTTAAAGTCCTTTTTATATTCAAGGCATATATTCATAATTATCCACGCACACTTTTATTTATGTGTGTTTGAATAAATTAGTATCTCGAACCGTATTTCGTTACAATAAATATTAATTATTACTTATGTAAAATTCGGGTCGTTACATGGTCCGAATCTAATATGGTCCGAATTTACAAGGATCCGAATTTGGACTTATATATATATGTGTGGACCGAATTGGGGTCCGAATTCGGACATGGATCCGAATTAGGGTCGAAATTTTTTTGCAAAACTTATAAAAATTTGGTTTTATGGAATTAAACAAGATATTGACACGATATGTTGTTACAACTGACGTACAGGTCCCTTGTGGTGTTGTTTAACCCACAGTGGGGTACTTTGTGGATCCGGTTGAAAGCCCGAAGAGAAATAAGATTGATTAAAGTTTATTTACGCACCCACTGTGAGTACAGTAGATTTCGCATGATTATATCTGATTTATGTTAAGCTTTGCCTGCTGAGACCTGTTGTTTCATTGGTTTGGTTGGAATTCTACTAACTTGCGTAGATTTAGATGCACATTCTTACTTGTTGCATGTCCGTTCGATTGTTGTGCATCTAGTGATGGACCGGTGGGTCGCATCGTTAACTCTGATGTTACTGTGCTATATGACGCTGGAGCTGATCCCTCCAGGTCCGGTAGGCAGTATGTCATCTCCGATCGTTCGTTTGTCTCAGATGGTATGTGTAAATGCCGAGCTTTGGGCTCGAAGGGGCTGCGGCTCTGGTCCGTACTTGGTGTACGAAGAGAGTATACGACGTTTGTCGTCGGGGTTACTCTTGGGCTTCATAAATATTTATAATATGCGCAATCTATGTATTCACTAAGCATTCGCTTACGTTTTAGTTGTTGAAATTTTTACAGGAAAAGGAAAATCAGCTGCGGGACCATCTAGCTAGGTTGTTGTTTGAAGTGAATTGAAGACTCAGTTGCTTATTTGGTAACTTATTTTTGAGATTAATGTTGTAATAAATTTGGGACAATGTAATGTAATGGAAGTTTTTAGATATAGACATGTAACCTTTGTAGCACTGTAGAGTGATTTGAAACTGTTGTAATACTTTATTTTGTACTTTAATTGCTTCCGCACTTTAATTAAGTAATCAGATCATTATGTAATTGATGTATTGGTGATTAATCCTGGGTGTCTTGTTAATGGTGGTTGTTGTGGCAAGGGTGTCACACGAGATGGTATCAGAGCAGTAGTTTGAGATCCAAGTGTCCGTGAGGTCTTGGTCTCAAACATTAAGTGATGACATGTAGTGATTCTAAGTAATGATCTGAATTAAGACAGGTTACGATCTAGTAATCATAAGAATATTGACTATCATACGGGACAATTGGGCGGTGTCTATAAATAAATGACATGTTACTAAACAAGTTATATGTTTATATTTTCAGAACATGTCTGGAGGAATGACACCGGAAGAAGCAAGAGAGATGATGCTAGCCATGATGGCTGAACAGAATAAGATGATACAAGACCAGTTTCGGGCTCGAGATGAGGCCGATGCTAAGAGAAGAGAAGATAAAAGGAAGAACAAAGAAAAAGAAAGAGAAGGAAATAATGAGGAACAAGATGACAACACTGGGTCATCTAATAAGCCCAGGGGTTGTCGGTTTAAGGATTTTAAAGGAAATGGAGCTGTAGAGTTTAACGGTTTAGGGGATGCTGTTTCCGCACTGGAATGGATAACAGCAACTGAGCGAACATTCCGAATCAGCGACTGTGCTGAGAAGGACATGGTTCGTTATGCAACTGCTATGTTCACGAATGATGCAATCATGTGGTGGAATGCCATGGTGAACGCTTTGACATTGGAGAAGATTTCTGTTATGACTTGGGCTGAGTTCAAGGACCTATTCACTCAGCAGTACTGTCCGGTTGATGAGCGCCGGAGGTTGGAAGCAAAGTTTATGGCGCTGGTACAGGGGACTAAGACGGTGTCCCAATATGCGGTGGAATTCACGAGGCTGAGTCTGTTCGCGCCTCATCAAGTTGATACTGAAGAGAGGAAAGTGACCAGGTTCGAGGCTGGTCTTGACATTGAGATTAGGAGGGTTATGAGCAACGTCCGATACCCTACATTTGCTGGCTTACTTGAGGCTGCCAGAAATGTAGAACAGATTCTGATCATGTCGGGTTATTCCATTGGGTCCGCTGCTGCTTCCACCAACCCAACACAGCCGTCACCGCCGAAGCGCCAACGGGAGGGAGGATATTCTGGTTCTTCCCGGTCTTCACAGTATTCACCTCAACAATCTTATCGCCGTCAATCTAGTTCCTCTGGTCGTGCTCGTGCTTATTCCATCAACACCGAGCCACAGTACTGCAACAAGTGTCACCTGGAACATTTTGGCAAGTGCACTAATGGACGTGCTTGCTTTTGCTGTGGGGAGTTGGGTCATTTTCAGAGTGAATGCCCAAGAAAAGGTGATGCTTGCTATAAGTGTGGAGTGTGGGGCCACTATAGCAGAAACTGTAGGAAGAATGCTCCAGCAGCTGCTGTCCCATCATCAACACGATCGTCTGGAGGTTCGAGTGGTGGTTCAGTTAACCGCCGGGGTCAGTCACAGAGGGCACCGGCTCGTGCCTTTCAAATCACTGCAGAGGAAGCTAGGGAAAACCCAGAGGTGGTCACGGGTATGTTTATTGTAAATTCCATGCCTGCACGAGTTCTTTTTGATTCGGGTGCCAACCGTTCTTTCGTGTCTACTGCTTTTGCACAACAACTTGCTATGCCACTGTCTAAGCTGTCTGCTATAATTGATATTGAAACTGCTTGCAACACTTTAGTTAAGGTAGATCATGTATACCGTAATTGCACGTTAGTAATTGAAGATGTAGTCTTCAATTTGGATCTGATTCCGATAGAATTCAGTGAGTTTGATGTAATTATCGGGATGGACTGGTTGATCGAAAATGAAGCTCACATAGTTTGTAAGAATCGTATGATCAAGATAACTACTCCGGAGGGGCGTGAGATCTGTATATATGGGGATAGGAGAAGTGGGGATCTGTGTTTACTAACCATTGCAAAAGCTCGAAAGCTTGTTGCAAAGGGGTGTGACGCCTATCTGGCATATGCTGTTGATGCCAGGGCTGAGAAGAGGACGTTGGCAGACGTGCCTGTTGTTTCACAATTTCCGGACGTGTTTCCGGAAGACTTGTCTGGCGTGCCGCCTGAGAGACAAGTTGAGTTTCGAATTGATCTGATCCCCGGAGCTGCACCGGTAGCTCGTTCTCCTTATCGCCTTGCCCCAACCGAGATGAAGGAAATGATGACACAGCTGCAAGAATTGTTGGACAAGGGCTTCATTCGACCAAGTTCATCGCCGTGGGGAGCTCCGGTGTTATTTGTTAAGAAGAAAGATGGCACGATGAGGATGTGCATAGACTACCGGGAGCTGAATAAGTTGACGATCAAGAACAAGTATCCACTACCGAGGATAGATGACTTGTTTGATCAATTACATGGGGCGAGTGTATTTTCTAAAATCGACTTAAGGTCGGGGTATCATCAGCTGAAAGTTCGAGAAGAAGATGTGCCTAAGACAACATTTAGGACACGTTATGGGCATTACGAGTTCTTGGTTATGCCTTTCGGGTTAACCAACGCCCCGGCAGTGTTTATGGATCTAATGAACCGAGTTTGTAGACCGATGTTAGATAAGTCGGTGATTGTGTTCATTGATGATATACTGGTGTACTCTAAGTCCGAGGCCGAGCATGCTGAACATCTCAGGGGGTTATTAGAGTTATTGAGGAAAGAGAAGTTGTATGCCAAGTTCTCGAAATGCGAGTTTTGGCTGCAACAGATTCAGTTTTTAGGGCATGTGATTTCTGGAGCCGGAATTTCTGTAGATCCGGCTAAGGTAGAAGCAGTAAGGAATTGGGAGCCGCCTCGTTCAGCTACGGAAGTCAGAAGTTTTCTGGGGTTGGCGGGTTACTATAGGAGATTTATAAAGGATTTTTCGAAAATTGCCGTTCCTTTGACGGTGTTGACAAAGAAGAATGCACCGTTTGTATGGGAAACTGTGCAGCAAGAAGCGTTTGATGTTTTAAAGAGGACACTAAGTGAAGCACCGATACTTGCCTTACCGGAAGGCAATGAAGATTTTGTGGTGTATACGGATGCCTCAAGACTGGGGTTAGGCGCTGTACTGATGCAGCGTGGGAAGGTTATTGCTTATGCTTCAAGACAGCTTAAGCAACATGAGAAGAACTACTCAACTCATGATCTTGAGTTAACAGCTGTTACGTTTGCATTGAAATTATGGAGGCATTATTTATATGGGACTAAGTGTCAACTCTACACGGACCATAAGAGTTTGAAGTATATCTTTAGTCAAAAGGAGCTTAACATGAGACAGCGTAGATCGATGGAACTTATAAAGGATTATGATTGCGAAATCCTTTATCACCCCGGAAAAGCTAACGTGGTAGCTGATGCTTTGAGTCGCAAAGCATATGCTAAAGATTGCTGCTACATGTTGACATCTACTATGTTAACATCCACAATTATTGATGATGTCAAGGCCGCTCAAGATGTAGCCTTGAAAGACGAGAATGTTGGTGCTGAGGATATAGGGGTGCAGATAAAGAATATGGAAACAAGTGAGTCGGGTTTGAAAGGTGTATATGGGAGGATATGGGTGCCGAAGTTTGGTGGGATGCGAAATGTGATCATTGAAGAAGCGCATCAATCCAAGTATTCTGTACATCCCGGGAGCACTAAGATGTACAACGATTTAAAGGCAGACTTTTGGTGGCCGGGATTGAAAAAGGATATCGGCTAGTACGTAGAACGGTGTAGGACTTGTCGACTAGTGAAAGCCGAACACCAGCAACCATACGGCAGTCTACAACCGCTTCCTATTCCGGAATGGAAGTGGGAGCACATTACAATGGATTTTGTTACAAAACTGCCGAAGACTAGGCGCCAACATGATGCAGTTTGGGTGATAGTCGATAGATTAACTAAGTCCGCACATTTTATACCGATAAGAGAAAGTTACTCCTTAGAAAAGTTGGCTAAAATTTATATGGACGAGATTGTTTCTAGGCATGGAGTGCCTAAGTCCATAGTATCGGACCGGGACAGCCGGTTTACTTCAAATTTTTGGTCGGCTTTACAAGAAGGGTTGGGTACGAGGATAGCAATGAGTACAGCTTACCGCCCGCAAACTGATGGTCAGAGTGAGCGGACCATCTTAACGCTTGAAGATATGATGCGGTCGTGCATATTGGATCTTGGTGGTAATTTGGACGATCATTTGCCACTGATCGAGTTTTCATATAATAATAGTTACCACGCGACGATAAAGAAGGCACCGTTCGAGGCTCTGTATGGAAGGAGATGTAGGACTCCTACTTGTTGGAGAGAAACGGGTGAAACACCAATTGCTGGGCCGGCCTTGCTTCAAGAAACGAATGAGAAGATACAGTTGATCAGGCAGAACATGAAGGCGGCCCAGGATCGTCAGAAAAGTTACTACGACAGGAGACATAAACCAATCAGCTTTGAGGTGGACGATTGGGTTTATCTGAAAGTATCACCAATGAGGGGTGTTACTCGTTTTGTGAAGAGGGGAAAGTTGGCTCCAAGATTTGTCGGACCATTCAGGATCGTTGAAAAAGTTGGAAATCAGTCTTATCGGTTAGAATTGCCTGAAGGGATGTCGGGCATACACCCGGTGTTTCATGTTGGGAATCTTAGGAAGTCTTTCACTGCAGAAAATGAAGATTGGGCTGACCACACTGAGCTGCAGATTGATGAAAGGCTCCGATATGTTGAAGAGCCTGAATGTGTGTTAGATACGAAAGTAAAGAAGCTAAGGAGCAAGGAGATCGAAATGGTGCTGGTACGTTGGAAGCATCACAAAGGATCCAATCATACTTGGGAGACAAAGGCGGAGATGTTGAAGAAGTATCCGAAACTGTTCGGATCCGAGTAACTTCGAGGACGAAGTTGAGCGTGGTGGAGCCCATGCTGTAACATCCTCGGATTTAAATTATTATATTTGAAGTTTATTAAGTTTAAATTTGTAATTTAAGTTGGTTGCATTATATGGAAATTTAGTAATTTAGAAATTTAAATTATTAAGTGAAATAATTATTTAATTGTTAAGGAAAATAAAATAAAGATGGAATTCTTTATTTTATAAAAATCAGTATTTTATGGAACCGGATAAGTGAAGGGGTGAAATGTGCCAATAGATGAAAGAGGAGAATAAAAGACTTATAATCTTTCATTTGAAATATTGCTCTCTCTCTCTAAAAATCTCATCTCTCTCGGCTCTCTCTCTCTCTCTAAACCATAGAAGATCATCAAAAATTGGAATTTGAAGCTAAAAGTTTGGATTCAAGTCACAAAGAAGGATCTATAAACACTGCAATTGAAGATTTGAGGTAAAAATCTTCTATATTTCGGATTATTGAACATTTTGGTTTGGTTTTGGATGAACTTTGAATCACTGATTTCGATTTCAAATGTCAATGCATGTGTTATGTTATCATGGATTCATGTAAATCGAGTGTATAAGATGCTATGTACAAAGTTTCAGGTCTTGATTCAACCCGAAAGTATGATTTTTAGAAATTAGTATGTGTTTTAGTGTGTGTGTGTGTTCGAAAATAATGAAAAAGGGTTAAAAAGGATGTGGTTTGATACATAAAGATGTTAATATTTGGTGTTAAAGTGTTGAAAATAGATGTATTTTAGTTGGTATAAGTTATTTCACGTAATGAATTAGTATCAGAAATGACTTGGATTAAATCTGGAAAATATCAAGACTGCACCAATATGAACTCGGATGTCCGAATTCGGATCTGGCAGGAACTCGGATCCGGACCGAATTCGGACAGGATCCGAAATGTTGATGTTCAAATTAGTAAAATATTTTTCTAAGTGTATGAATTCGGATGTGGTCCGAATTCGGTTGGGGACCGAATTCGGATATGGTCCGAAGTGTTGATTTATAAAAACAGAAATAATTTCTAAGTGTTGGGGAAACCGAATTCGGATGGTGGTCCGAATTCGATGAGGGACCGAACTGGCTATGGTCCGAATTTAGGACAAGTATGGTACGAATTCGGATATGGTCCGAATCTAATATGGTCCGAATTTACAAGGATCCGAATTTGGACTTATATATATATGTGTGGACCGAATTGGGGTCCGAATTCGGGTGAGATCCGAATTCGGACATGGATCCGAATTAGGGTCGAAATTTTTTTGCAAAACTTATAAAAATTTGGTTTTATGGAATTAAACAAGATATTGACACGATATGTTGTTACAACTGACGTACAGGTCCCTTGTGGTGTTGTTTAACCCACAGTGGGGTACTTTGTGGATCCGGTTGAAAGCCCGAAGAGAAATAAGATTGATTAAAGTTTATTTACGCACCCACTGTGAGTACAGTAGATTTCGCATGATTATATCTGATTTATGTTAAGCTTTGCCTGCTGAGACCTGTTGTTTCATTTGTTTGGTTGGAATTCTACTAACTTGCGTAGATTTAGATGCACATTCTTACTTGTTGCATGTCCGTTCGATTGTTGTGCATCTAGTGATGGACCGGTGGGTCGCATCGTTAACTCTGATGTTACTGTGCTATATGACGCTGGAGCTGATCCCTCCAGGTCCGGTAGGCAGTATGTCATCTCCGATCGTTCGTTTGTCTCAGATGGTATGTGTAAATGTCGAGCTTTGGGCTCGAAGGGGCTGCGGCTCTGGTCCGTACTTGGTGTACGAAGAGAGTATACGACGTTTGTCGTCGGGGTTACTCTTGGGCTTCATAAATATTTATAATATGCGCAATCTATGTATTCACTAAGCATTCGCTTACGTTTTAGTTGTTGAAATTTTTACAGGAAAAGGAAAATCAGCTGCGGGACCATCTAGCTAGGTTGTTGTTTGAAGTGAATTGAAGACTCAGTTGCTTATTTGGTAACTTATTTTTGAGATTAATGTTGTAATAAATTTGGGACAATGTAATGTAATGGAAGTTTTTAGATATAGACATGTAACCTTTGTAGCACTGTAGAGTGATTTGAAACTGTTGTAATACTTTATTTTGTACTTTAATTGCTTCCGCACTTTAATTAAGTAATCAGATCATTATGTAATTGATGTATTGGTGATTAATCCTGGGTGTCTTGTTAATGGTGGTTGTTGTGGCAAGGGTGTCACAGCGGTGGGTTTTTTTTTTTTTTTTGTGGTGCGGTGGTGAGTGAGGGTGTGTGTGAGAATAAGGGCGTATGTGAGTGGGGTGTGCTCTGTGGTGGATCTGGTGGAATTCTCGGTGGCGGTGGTTAATTTCAACATGTAGAAAGTGATTGAATTGAGAGAGTTGTTTAGATAAATAGAGAAATAGATAGTGAGAATTAATTTTGTTAGACTAACAGCTCAAGCTCCAATTGAAAACTAATTCAAGTAGCTTTTATTAGAACACCTTTTGAGAGCTTTCATATTTAAATCAAAAGCTCAATCTTGTATCAATCAAACGAAGCTTTTATCATTTAGCTTCCAAAAATCAAAAGGTAAAGTTCCCAAAAGCACTTTGCTAAACACACTAATGTTTTATAAGCTTCGTCGAGTTAAAGTAGTTACTAATTAGTAGTTTTAAAAAAAAAATTGTTAAAATTATTTTTGAAACGCAACTTTTCTATTTTGGGTTTTTAAACATAAGTTTTAGATTTCATAAATTTATATTTTTTTTAATTTTAGTTTTTATTTAATAATAGTATATTACTATACTTATAATAATTTGTATTAGATAAAAATGTAAAAGTCTATTATTTTTATGATCTTTTAAAACCATATTTATTTATGATATTTTATAAAAGTAGAAAAGTTGACAATATTAATACGAAGTAATAAAAAATAATTAATGCCGCTAAAAATAGAAAAATAAAAAAAAAATCTATTCTAAACCCATATTAGAATTATAATAAAAGCTTATATATTAAAACATAGTTAATTGAAAAACATATTAATACAAATTATAAATTAAAATATAGTTCATTAAACGGTACCTTTTTTTATCTTAATGTTTTATAAGCTCCAACAAGTTAAAGTATTTATTAACTTAGAAGTCTCTTTAGAAAAGAATTTTGTAAATATTAATTTTCAAACACAACTTTCTATTTTGGGTTTACTATGCTCATAATAATTTTGATTAGTTACACACACACACACAAATATTAATGATCGGCAAAAACATATAAACAAAATTAGTCAGTAAAAGATACAAATTATATAATGTTAATGTGACACAAGATCAACTTACTTTTGGTCTCAACCGTTAAACGATTATACTTATCTTTTCTATGATTTTTGAATTTTTGTTAGCTAATTAAAACATGTTAGTCATAGAAGATCCATATTATCATTAAATATGTATTATTTAATTATTTGATAAAATAAACTATATTCCGTGTATTATTTATACTTTATGTTTTATATATTTTATTTCATATTATAACTTTACTATTAACTTTTAAGTTTTCATACTATAAAATAGTTAGTATCAAATAGAGGTTCGTATAATTAGTGATATATTTTTTTATCAAATTTGTTGATTTCAACTTATTAAAAATAATACTTCGATAAAATATTAACTAGTAATTGTTTAAATTTTAAAAATGCCTGATTTTTAATTTTAATGAATAAATGTGTTCAATTATTTAATCGTTTTGTATCATTATAAGCATAAGTATTATAACCCTAAAATCAAGTTCAGTTTTGTTAATTATTGAAAAGTATTAAGAAAAATAATAATCTAACATACAAATTAATAAATGATTGAACGATAAGAACACAATAAAAATGTTGAAAAGTACCAATTATAACATAAGTAATGAAATTTTTCTATAACTTTATAAACAATAATAGTTGAATAAAATAAAGTAGGAATTATGAATGAAATAAGTTATATATATTTAATTAAAAATTATATTTTTTTTCATATGTTTTTTTAGCTATTGTAACATAACGGTTTTGAGATCTGATACGTGGAATTATTTAATTTGACGATTTAAATATTTGTTTCAAGTTGGACCAATTAACAATTAATACATGGATTTAACACATGGAGAGACAAGTATGTGGCTTCGAGTAAGTGGAACTCTCAAAACATGGTAAAAACCTCAAATAATAAATAAAATAGCATTTTGTTGATGACGCTATCCGATAGCATACATAGAACGTTATGCCGTCGCAGCAGAAATAAATTCTAGCTGAGATCGAGTAAGTGGACACATAATAAGGCAACAATTGATCTATAAGGTTGAAACTGAGTCGAGTCGAACCACGAGACCGGTAATAAAGATTGTTGTTAAAAATCAAATATAAAATAAAACCATGGTCATTGTATTTTGCATAAAATGAACAATGTTAAACCAAAGACAAATGAAGCAACACCGGCGGCGTCACTCATAATGACACGGTAGGTAGTAGTGGCGTGTGACAACATAAGGTTCCGTAACAATAGCTCCATAAAAAATTACAAAAAACAAGCAACGACTAAATTAAAGGTTGTCAACTGAAAAGAATTACGAAAAACATATTAGCAGCATAAAAATGCAATTATAAATCATGACAGGTAGACTTAAGAAAATAAAAATATAGTTGGATCTGAGGTCGGTACATAACAGGCAATACACGACATGACGACGCAAGATGACGATGGTAATTGGATCAACGACCATAGCGGAGGACTGTTGGAAAAAAAGTGTACATTTTTCAAAGGAAAAATGTATTTTTCATGTTTTTGGACCAAATATAATTATATATAATTGTGATATATATAATGAATATTTTGTGGGTTTGTATTCTCCTTGAAGAGAGGATTCCAACGATGTAAAGAACGTCCAAAACGGAGCTAAGATGAATGAGATATCGATGCTCAAAGATTGATGTTTGGAATGATTGAAACTTCTTCTAAGTGGGTGAAGAGAGTCCCACATAGGAAGGAAGATGAAACCAAAGTGGGTTTATATAGAGGAGTGTTCAAAGCCATGGCAAGATTGTTTGTGGTTTTACTCCAATGCCTACCCGCGCGCAGGGGGGGTGCAAATCTTGGACCTCGAAGGCTAAAATCCACTGATCAGCAGCGTCCAAGCTGTCCTTGAACAGGTTGAAGGCCTAAGCTGTTCGGGTCAAACCTGTGAGCAGGTTTCGGCCAAGGCTGGTCAGCAGCAGCGTCAGGCTCAAGCTGTTCGGCCAACCCTGATCAGCAACTTCAGGCCCAAGCTGTCCGACAGAACTGATAATTAAATCAGCGGCTGACTGATTTTAATGAGCTGTTACTATTTGGTTTCAACACATAATTACTCATGATTAATTGACAATAAACCTTGTAATAATGGAATATTACAAAACGGTTTTTGTAATTAAGAAGATGATTAATTTTGTTGTTTCAACTCAAATTTCCTATAAAATAATAGGAGATTCAACACACCAAATTAACTTAAAAAAAAAAATATTCTGGAAACACTTGAGATATTTAAAAGGTTTTACACTTTAACGGCAAGACGTTGCTGCTTCCAAGAACGAAGATCACTTTGAATTCACGTGTTCTTTCAGGCAAGTTGGTTACCTCCGGCAGTACACGCTGCTTTGGCTGTTGTACCCTGGGAAACAGACTTCGAATCTGTTTTAAGGGAATCGTGTCAAACACGAGACTCAGCCTTTATTTTCCGTATTGTAATTTACTTTCCGTATTATTATTTCTTTTATTTGTAATTTTAATTTCTGTACTTTATTTATTTCCGTGTATTGTGATTTCATTTTTTTTGAATTGTAATTCGTAATACATTTCTTATATTTTATAATTGGTATCGGGCACAATATCCCTACAATCTTAAAACAGATTTTACAACCACGATACCGGTTATAAAATTTAGGAATTTTAGAGAAATTGTTTCTTCGATTCAAACAAGTTTTGTCTCGAAGTAAAAGTTTCTATTACATTATTGTTTCGATTCAAACGAGTTTTTTTCTCGAAGCAATTGTGTTTCCATTTCATTTAATTATTTCTGTTTCGTTACAAACGAGTTTTGGTTTCGAGACGGATTTAATTTTTGCAACAGCCTTGATTAAGTGTTTAATTTGAACGGCAGATTCGATTATTCACTTTTGGTTTCTTAAACATTGAACGGATGATTCAATTTTAACTTTTATATAAAATTTGTTACTATTCTCGTTCGGGTTACAAGTGTTCGAATGAACGGTTGATTCATTCTTCACTTTGGTGTTATCACTTTGGTGTTAAATTGAACGGCAGATTCAATTTTAGTGATAAAATCGGTTATAATAAAAAGGATTTAATTTTGTTATAAAATGATTAAATTGAACGGTTGATTCAAGTTTTGTCAATTGAAGTATTTGACATTGTTTATAATAAAAGATTTAATTTTATTATAAACTGATTAAATTGAACGGTTGATTCATTTTTTCACTTTGATGTTATCACTTTGGTGTTAAATTGAACGGCAGATTCAATTTTCAATTTTAGTGATAAAGTTGGTTATAGTAAAAGATTTATTTTGTTTCAAAGTGATTAAATTGAACGGTTGATTCAAGTTTGATCAATTAAAGGATTTGACTTTGTTTATAATAAAAGTGTAATTTTATTATAAAGTGGAAAATTTTCTTTATTTAAAATTATAAAGAGTTTATTTTCTTTAGACGTTAAAGAAAAATGGAAGTGTTAGATGGAATTGTGTCACGGCCGATGATTTCAATTTTAACATCTATTGCTAAACCATCGATTAAGAAGATGGTTAATTTGATTGGAGGTCAAAATGAGAATAATTTTGCCAATCATAGTGAGAAATCAGAATTGCTTTCTGATTTAGATCTTGAACCATGCGTGGTTCTTGAAGGCAACGGTGAAGTTGCAAGTGTGATGAATGTGAATATCACCGCTATGGTTTCTGATGTAGAATTGGTAAAATCTGAACCGAATGAATGGTGGATTGACACTGGTTCTACCCGACATGTGTGTTCGGAGAAAAGTTTGTTTACTACTTTGAAAGTAGTTAATGGAAAAAAGATCTTCATGGGAAACTTTGATACGGTTGATGTCAAAGGTGAAGGTGATGTGATCTTGAAGATGACATCCAGGAAAGATCTTAAGTTGACAAATGTTTTGTATGTACCGGAAATTCGAAAGAATGTGGTTTCCGGATGGCTGTTAAACAAGTTTGGATTTAAAATGGTTTTTGAATCTAATAAATTTGTTTTGACCAAGAATGGTCATTTTGTTGGAGAAGGTTTTGCTTTGAATGGAATGTTCAAAATAAACTTGATGATTTTGAAAAGCAATTTTAATAAAACGACTACAAAATTCGGTTTATTTGACAGAGTCTTCTAACGTGTGGCATGGTCGTCTTGGACATGTCAATTTTAATTCTTTACGTCGTTTAATCAAGTTAAATTGCATTCCATCTTTTCATACTGATTCAAATTATAAATGCCAAACTTGTGTTGAAGCCAAACTTACAAGATCGTCTTTCCAATCGGTTGAAAGAATAACCGAACCACTTGATATGATTCACACGGATGTGTGTGATTTAAAATCCATTCCTACGAGAGGTGGTAATAAGTACTTCATCACGTTTATTGATGATTGTACAAGATATTGCTATGTTTACTTGATGAAAAGTAAAGATGAAGCAATCGAGAAGTTTGTTTTATACAAACAAGAGGTTGAGAACCAACTCAACAAAAAGATTAAGGTTGTAAGAAGTGATCGAGGTGGTGAATATGTGTCACCGTTTGCGGATTTATGTGCTCAACATGGAATCCGACACGAATTCACCGCTCCTTACTCACCTCAACAAAATGGTATTGCGGAAAGAAAAAACCGAACATTGAAAGAAATGGTGAATGCCATGTTAATAAGTTCGGGAATGAGCCAAGAAATGTGGGGGGAAGCTATCCTCTCGGCTACTTATCTTTTGAATAAGATACCCCGCAAGAAAATGGATAAAACACCGTATGAACTTTGGATGGGAAGAGAGCCATCCTATAAGTACTTACGAGTGTGGGGGTGCCTAGCAAATGTTGTTGTACCGGCACCTAAGGCTCAAAAGATAGGACCTAAAACGGTTGATTGCATATTTATTGGTTATGCACATCATAGTAGTACCTATCGGTTTCTTGTGTATGAGTCTAAAAATCCAGAAATTCACAAGAATACCATCATGGAATCAAGAAATGCATCCTTCTTTGAGAATATATTTCCTTGTTTACAAAAGGATCGTGCTAGTTCGTCTAAATCAATTGACGAAAATGTCCAAGATGAGACATTAGAACAACCTGAAAGAGAAGAGGTTGAGCCTAGAAGAAGTAAAAGGAAAAGGGTTGAAAAATCATATGGAGATGATTTTGTCACTTACATGGTTGAAAGTGAACCCAAAACTTACCGAGACGCGGTAACTTCTTCTGAAGGACCTCAATGGAAAGAAGCCATCAAGAGTGAAATTGAGTCAATTTTACAAAATCATACTTGGGAACTAGTGGACCTTCCTGATGGTTGTAAACCACTAGGTTACCGATGGCTTTTTAAGAGGAAAATGAAACCTGATGGTTCCATTGATAAATATAAAGCACGGTTGGTAATCAAAGGTTACAAACAAAAGGAGGGTGTTGATTACTTTGATACATATTCGCCGGTGACGCGAATAACATCCATTAGATTGGTGCTTGCGATTGCCGCAATAAGAAATCTAGAAGTGCACCAAATGGATGTGAAGACGGATTTTCTAAACGGTGATTTAGAAGAGGAAATCTACATGGAGCAACCCGAGGGTTTTAGTGCTCCTGGATGTGGAAAGAAAGTTTGTAGGCTTGTTAAGTCATTATATGGCTTGAAGCAAGCTCCCAAACAATGGCATCAAAAGTTTGACCACGTCATGCTAGAATGTGGACTCAAAATTAATGAGTGCGACAAGTGTGTGTACATGAAAGATACAAAACATGGATATGTCATTCTTTGTTTATACGTAGACGATATGCTTATCGTTGGTAGTAACGAAAGAATGATTAATTCAACGAAAGAGATGTTGAAATCCAAATTTGACATGAAAGACATGGGTTTAGCGGAAGTGATTCTTGGTATTAAAATCACACGAACCCTAGATAGTCTTGTGTTAAGTCAAACTCATTATGTGGATAAAATTCTTGAGAAATTTAGTAATGGTGATTCTAGTATAGCTAGAACTCCAATTGACACTAGTCAACATCTATCGAAAAATAGAGGTGAAAGTGTTAATCAACTAGAATACTCGAGAATTATAGGCAGTCTAATGTATCTAATGTCTTGTACCAGACCGGACATAGCATATGCTGTAAGCAGGCTAAGTAGGTACACGAGTAATCCGAGTCGGATTCATTGGAAAAGTGTGATACGAGTACTGCGGTATTTGAGATATACTTGAGAGTACGGACTGCGTTATGAGAGATATCCAGCTGTGATAGAAGGATACAGCGATGCGAATTGGATATCCGATATAAAAGATTCTAGATCTACAAGTGGATATGTATTTACACTTGGTGGTGCTGCTATTTCTTGGAAGTCTTCCAAGCAAACAGTGATAGCTAGATCTACGATGGAATCTGAATTCATCGCATTAGATAAATGTGGTGAAGAAGCCGAATGGTTACGTCAATTTATTAAAGACATACCAAAGTGGCCGAAACCCGTTTCAGCCGTTACTATACATTGTGATAGCCAATCAGCGATTGGTAGAGCGCATAGCATAATGTATAATGGTAAGTCAAGACATATTAGACGTC
Organism: Centrapalus pauciflorus; assembly: GCA_020465985.1. Taxonomy (NCBI): domain Eukaryota; kingdom Viridiplantae; phylum Streptophyta; class Magnoliopsida; order Asterales; family Asteraceae; genus Centrapalus; species Centrapalus pauciflorus. The sequence continues at coordinate 106,103 of JAANYP010004087.1, forward strand.
GGCATAATTCGATACGACAACTACTCTCAACAGGTGTTATCACTATTGACTATGTGAAGTCAAAAGATAACATTGCGGATCCGCTTACGAAAGGCCTAAATAGAGAGTTAGTTTTGAAGTCGTCAAAAGGAATGGGACTAAAGCCCATGAATGAATAAATTCATACGAAGGAAAACCTTACCTTGTTGACTGGAGATCCCAAGATCTTGGTTCAAAAGGACAACCTATTTGTATGAATAAAGTGTGGTCACTGTGGGGGGTTGTGAAAAACTCCTAGTCCATTCCTATATGATTTCTAGAAGAAAATCATTTTAGTGACAATGAGGTTAAGCATTTTATAATGATTCGGTCGAAATCAATTATGCTTTTAATGATTCGGGAGAAATCACCTATGTGAGAGAGAAGTGGGGTCGCTTCGAGTGGAATTGTAGGGGCACAATTCTTAGTAGCTCTCGCAGAACCAGGCTAGTGTTCCATGACCATAACGGACACGACTATGAGGAGTTAACCTTGTTAGGGAGATTCTTGTGTGAAGTGTATTGTCGTCTTCACAAATGGCAGCTCAGTTCAAAGACATCGAGTTCTACTGACGGCTAGAAGACTAAGTGCATTTCATAAGGGAAGCTTCAAAGGTTTACACCTACCTATCCTATGCAAGATTTCAACCATTGAAAATTCATTGGAATTTTACGTGTCTTCGATCAATCTCATACATGTGGGGGATGATTGGAATGTGTTTTCGATCGATCTCTCATTCATGTGGGGGATTGTTGGAAAAAAAGTGTAAATTTTTCAAAGGAAAAGTGTATTTTTCATGTTTTTGGACCAAATATAATTATATATAATTGTGATATATATAATGAATATTTTGTGGGTTTGTATTCTCCTTGAAGAGAGGATTCCAACGATATAAAGAACGTCCAAAACGGAGCTAAGATGAATGAGATATCGATGCTCAAAGATTGGTGTTTGGAATGATTGAAACTTCTTCTAAGTGGGTGAAGAGAGTCCCACATAGGAAGGAAGATGAAACCAAAGTGGGTTTATATAGAGGAGTGTTCAAATCCATGGCAAGATTGTTTGTGGTTTTACTCCAATGCCTACCCGCGCGCAGGGGGGGGGGTGCAAATCTTGGACCTCGAAGGCTTAAAATCCACTGAACTCGTGTACGCCAGCACCTGCGGACACGAATGCAGCTCCGAAAATCAGGGCTCGTGCGAGACAACTTTTTTACTCCAGGTGAGAGTTGGACAGGCTTCGTGAAACCTGTTCTGGACAGAGTTGGCTCAAGCTGTCCGTGAGCATGTTGAGGTGGTTCAAGCTGTTCGCATGATCAGCAGCGTCCAAGCTGTCCTTGAACAGGTTGAAGGCCTAAGCTGTTCGGGTCAAACCTGTGAGCAGGTTTCGGCCAAGGCTGGTCAGCAGCAGCGTCAGGCTCAAGCTGTTCGGCCAACCCTGATCAGCAACTTCAGGCCCAAGCTGTCCGACAGAACTGATAATTAAATCAGCGGCTGACTGATTTTAATGAGCTGTTACTATTTGGTTTCAACACATAATTACTCATGATTAATTGACAATAAACCTTGTAATAATGGAATATTACAAAACGGTTTTTGTAATTAAGAAGATGATTAATTTTGTTGTTTCAACTCAAATTTCCTATAAAATAATAGGAGATTCAACACACCAAATTAACTTTAAAAAAAAAAATATTCTGGAAACACTTGAGATATTTGAAAGGTTTTACACTTTAACGGCAAGACGTTGTTGCTTCCAAGAACGAAGATCTTTGAATTCACGTGTTCTTTCAGGCAAGTTGGTTACCTCCGGCAGTACACGCTGCTTTGGCTGTTGTACCCTGGGAAACAGACTTCGAATCTGTTTTAAGGGAATCGTGTCAAACACGAGACTCAGCCTTTATTTTCCGTATTGTAATTTACTTTCCGTATTATTATTTCTTTATTTGTAATTTTAATTTCTGTACTTTATTTATTTCCGTGTATTGTGATTTCATTTCTTGAATTGTAATTCGTAATACATTTCTTATATTTTATAATTGGTATCGGGCACAATATCCCTACAAGGACTCCAATGACTAGACGTGAATGAAAAAGAAACGGAAAAACGACCACAAATCGACTAAATAGGTCGGTTGTATACACGACTACACACAACCATAGTGAATGGAGGCTTAGGTCGTATGAGTCAGTGGTGAGTCACAACACATCTATGATAGCAGATCGTTATTAAAAAATAAAAAGACGAAAATATGACCTAGGAAGAGAGCAACAAACTCAACAGAGGAGTCTTTGGGCTAGGGGAAAGTTACCTTACAAACGACAAAGTCAATCAAGAGAAACAAAGCAACAAGAAGTTTGATCGTTTGCTTTGAATCTTGACCATAAGAGGTTGCTTTGACCGAGAGAAACTAAACTATATATATTTTTTTGGAGGTGACTTATACATAACACAATTTCTTCGTACATAATAATTCAATATAAATAAAGTATGTTTTATTAGTATGTTTCTTTAATTAAAAAATAGTTAATATGTTACTTAGGGTATGTTTGGCAAAACTAGTTGTAGTTTTGTGTTTTTAAAAAAGTTAGAGCTTTTAGTAACTTAAGCTTTTGAGAGCTGAAGTTTGTTAAAAGAGCTAGAGCTTTTAGTTTTATAAACGTGTTTGGTAAAATTAGTTGTAGGTTTAGTTTTTAACATTAAATTACGTAAAATGACATTAATATTAATTAAATGTGGTAGTTTATGATTAATAGGAGAGTAAAAAAGTAAATATGTTTGACTAAAAGCTCAAGAATTTTTCAAACGCTACTTTTACTAACGTTTTATAAAAGAGCTTATTTTTTGATAAAATGAAAGCTCTATATCTCCTTCCAAACAAAGTTTTTAATTTTCGGAGCTTATTAAAAACAAAAACATCTAAAAACTCTTAGACAAACATAGCCTTAAAATAAAATAAAGATAATAATATATTACATTTTTTTTTACCGTAATTAACCTTTATTTTTGGTACAGGGGTAGAATGGTCATTTAGGTCAATTGTCTGGGGAAAATATTTTTCAAAGATGTCAACCACCTTAATCGGTGTTCATTGGTTAGGGAGGTTGTTGTGCCACGTGTACGGCTGTTGATGGAAGATGTAGATTTATAATATTCTTTAAATAAATATGCTTTTCTTGTGGTTTAAACATACGAGTGTAAATGTGTACTTGACTCTCACTTGTAGATATTTTTGGCGGAGGTAAGAATGATGACATAATTCTTTATTTTTAATTTATAAACGCAAATAATTCAATGTAAAATATTAACAATGATTTTTTTAAATTTATTTTAATAACTGTTTTTTTTTCTCAGAGTCTCTTAACCGTTTATGATCACTTGTATGTTTTGCATAAACGTCACTTTGTTAAATTGATCTTATGAAATAACAGTTGTTTTTGTTTTGGACAAAATATATCGCCAGATCAGTTGAATAATACATGGACGGTACCATTTGTAGATGTGCCTCTTTTAATAAGATCAGAGAAGAAAACCCATGAAGGTTTATTTAATGGGGTTAAGAAACCAATCGTCAAAAGTAATTTGTGTGTGGAACAGACTGTATGATTTAAAAAACAAATTGAATACTTAAAAAATTTATCGTGCAAGAAGAGCTCCTAGCGAAACAAGGTGAGCAGCAAAGCAAAAGAAGTAACTGACGTAATTTATTATTATTATTAGTATTAGAATAAAGTACAAATTTTGTTTATTTAAAAGTGGTGGGTTTCGTCTTATGACTTCATCACCATAATTTCCTATTTAATGAAAATTTTAACGTTATTTGTCTACGGTTAATTTGATTGTAGATTTTGATATTTTGAAATGCTAAAAGTACTTATAAAAATATGTTATCATTTCAAAACGATTACTCAACTTGATTACTTAAATTATATTTTAGTAAACAATTATCTTAATTTATAAAAATGTCATTTTAGCTATTATAAAATGCAACGGCTAAAGTTAACGATAAGTAAACAATACATATTACAAAAGTTAATATGTTTGACCGTAAGTAACTGTGTACTATACGAGATAATTTGTATTTGAATTTTCAATAACTAGTTTTCTTTTTAAAATTTTATGTTAAATTAAATTATACACTTTGTTTGTTAAAAATATATTTTAACCTCCTATAGTATTTAAATTTAATTTTTAATAACTCAACACAAAATTAATTTTTATAAAATATCATTCATTATTTTTTTATGTTTATCATCATAAAAATCATTGCAATTAAAAGTTAACAATCAACAATATTTTATGTATTTGAAATAAGTTTTGATATAAAAAATAATAGGTAAAGTAAAAACTGTTACTCAAAAACAAGTCATACATTAATATTGTTGATTATTAACTTCTATTATTTACCATTGTTTGTTCTTGAAAACTATAAAGAGTTTAATATGAAAAAAAATCAACATGTTTTTCACGGTTTTACAGTTTAGTCCCTCATTGTTATTTTTTGCCAATAAAATATTCAAGTAATATATTTGTGTGTGAATTTTGAAATTTTCTTTATTTTTTCAAAAAAATCTTCAAGTTTGTGGATTTTTCGGTGTTGAAAACATGTTGGATTTTTGTGAAAAAAGTCAGCGTTGATTATGAAAAGAAAAACAGAACTTTTTAGAAAACCGAACTGAAAACAATAACTTGAGCACTTTTTAGGAAAAAATAACACAGAGAGACTAAATCGCAAAAACATGAAAACGTGTTAGTTTTTTTTCATATTAAACCCAACTATAAACTGAAAACTGAAATTGAAAAATGACTATATGTTGGATTTTTGTGAAAAAAAAGTCAGGGTTGATTATGAAAAAAAAAACAAAAATTTTCCGAAAACTAGACTAAAAACAAAAACTTTAGAACTTTTTTAGGAAAAAATAATATGGATGGACTAAATCGCAAAAACATAAAAACGTGTTGAGTTTTGTCATATTAAACCCAACTATAAACTGAAAACTGAAATAAAAAAATAACTAGTTTTCGTTTACTAGACACAACCTAAATGTTTGTCATAAAACTCTTTATTTTATAACCATTCTTTTGCTTAAAGCCTTAAATCAAAAATACTATTATAGTTTTAACAAAATGACTATATACTAAATTAGTTTATTACTTTTATTGTTTTTTTATTTATTTTATATATTATTTCCTTATATTAATTAATAATAATAAACTTATAAAAAAACACGATATTTTTCCATCCATTTACGTCTCGAATAAAAAATGGAATTAATTAAGTTGTGATAGAATATGGAATATCGTGAAATATCAACAACCATCGGATCTAATGGTGTAAATGAGTGGTGAAATGTGGTGCCACGTGTACGGCTGTGGAGGAAGAAAAAACTCTTAAGAAAATATACTTCTTTTTATGTATGTGGAGAAGCAGGAGGGACGTACACATTGGAGGGAAGATATTTTTTAGAGCATTACGTGGTTGGTAACGGTGACGTGGAGGAATGGATAAACAGAAGCTCCACATTGACTTTCCAGCTGTCACTATGGTCTGAATCATCCACGTGGACGATTACTTGTGGTTTCACTTCATTTAATGAACTTTATCATATGGTCATTATTAATAATAATTAGAGTAAATTACAGAAATGGTCCCTGTGGTTTGCTTAAAATTATGGAAATGGTCCCTGGTCTTTAAAAATTGCATAAATGGTCCCTAAAAACACTATTTACTTGCAGAAATGGTCCCTCTATCTCTTGACTTTTTCTAAATAACGATTTTGCCCTTTTTCCCAATAACAATTTGGTCCCTCAACAATGTAATTTATTTTCAATTTTAGTCCCTTTTAAAAAATTTCACATTTTCTTTAAATTTATTATTATTATTATTATTATTATTATTATTATTTATAAATTTTTATTTTTAAAATATATTTATGTTATAAAACATATTGATCTTTTATTTATTAAAAAGTATTTATATTATAATATTTTATTTATTTAATTTACTTTTCTTTTATATATTCAATTTAATTATTAAAAATTTATTTATCTTATGTTTCATTTGATAAAATATCAATACATTTTTATTTTTTTTTTATATTTCTATCTAACTATTTCATTACCGTTAATATATTTTGATTTAATTATACTTTCTATAAAAATATATAAACTAAGGATTTAACATTTTGATTTAAATATTTTTATGTTAATATGTTTGGATTCAAATTTATTATTTTAATATTTGTAACATTAATATGTTTCAATCAAAACTTAGTATTTTATTCATTTTGCTTTAATTATTTTGTTACTTACTAAATCTCGATTTAATTGTATTTCAAATAAAGATATGTAGACTTAACATTTTATTCATTTTCATTTAAATATTATCAACGTTTTTAAGTTTTGACTTAATTTTGAAGAAAAATATATACACAAAATATTTTATTCATTTTTAACTTAAATATTTGTAACGTTAATACATTTCAAATTAATTATAATTTTGAAGTAAATAATATATACATATTTATATGTTTTGATTTAACGAAACATATATGTTTTGGATTATATACTTTGATATATGCATTTTGGTTTATACTTGTAATTAAATCGAAACATATTAATCTAACAAAATAATCAGAATAAAATGAATAAAGTGGTAGTGTAAACAAAAATTTATTATAACAAAAATGTTTAAATTAAAATGAATTAAATCCAAAAATAATTAAAAGAAAACGATAGCACGAGTGCCAATATACGTAAGAAAATAATTAAATTAAAATGTCCGAATTTTTATACTTTTCTCATAAAACTTATAATTAAATAAAAATATATTAACATAATTAAATATTTATATGAAAATGTATATAAGACAAAAGTGTACAAATATTTTTATAAATAAAACATAAGATCTACAAAATATTAAAAAATAAATCCAAAATATAAAAAAGACGTAAATTAAATAAATTTAAATATTCAAATTAGAATAATTCTAATAATAAAACAAATATATTTTAAGAAATAATAGTAATTAATTTTCTAAATTAACATTTTTAAATTTAAACATAAAGTAAAATTTTATGTAAAGGACTAAAGTTGAAATTAATTTTCATAGTTGAGGGACCAAATTGTTATTAAGAAAAAGGGCAAAATCGTCATTTAAAAAAAGTTAAGAGAAAGAGGGACCATTTTTGCAAGTAAATAGTGTTTTGAGGGACCATTTATGTAATTTTTAAAGACCATCCATAATTTCGACCAAACCACAGGGACCATTTCTGTAATTTACTCTAATAATTAAAATAATGGCATTAGTTAATTAAATTACTACCACTTTGGAGTTCGGAAACAAGAAGACGTTTGATAGGATGACGTTTGGCACATATAGTAACTTGGTTAAAAGAAGATTGATTTTTTACCAATCGGGTTTAACTCATTTGGTAAGAGGGGTGTGATGTAAGTGTGAGGTCACGTGTTCGACTTCCATCGAAGACAAATTGAAATTTAGGTAGTGAAAGGAAGTTATGAAGTCCCCACTTGGGGCAAATGAGTAGTTTAGGAGTAGGAGTATGTTAGTTTGCTGTTCAAAAAAAAGTGAGAGAGGATTGATTTTTCAATCGACTAATTGTCATCTATGTGGGGTTGCTTTGAATCTAAGGATCACTTGTTTCGGGGTGTATTATTTCTAGAGAATTGATTGATGATTTCAAAATGTGGTGGCGTGTGCGGGAACATTATTGTTATACATCAGCTTCTTTACTAGGATGGGGGATTTGAACTGGGTTTTATTGGCACAACTTTAGAGGCTTTTTAAGTGTCGGTTCTAGTCTTATGTTGGGTCATTTGGAAGGTTAGAAATGCTATTGTTTTTACTCATGGCTCGCAGGTGGTCGACTCTCCTCTTGGAATGGTTCAAGCATGGTCTTTTTTTTTTGTTATCCGTTAGAGGGATGTTATGTAAAAATATGAGTTGGAACTCTTGGCTATGTGATCTGTTCTTGAAAGCTTCTATTTACTTTACTTTTCTTAGGGTTGTGATGTTTCAGGCCCAATTTTAGGGAGGGGCAGAGTGGGCCTTTGCACATGGCCTCATGATCACTAGGGCCTCCAAAAAAAACCTATGTGTATGTATATATACGTGAGCCCAAAAAATAAATTTGTCTATCATATATTAAGCCCATTGAGGAGATTTATTGGGAGTCGGCTGAAAGAAAACCCATGCAAACTACATTGGGACACACAGAAATAATGAACCAACGATCGAGTTCAACGAGGCCAAGGGAAAGTGTAATTGAGCGACGTTTGACTTTCACAAGGAGGCTAGCACAAACTCTTCTTTATAAGACTGTAAGTTTAATGTTCAAACTTCAAACTTAGATATCAGAATATCAGATTGACATAAATAGATAATCAAATCGAAATTGAATTCTTTCCTCCTCGTACGTTCAAACAAAACAAAAGTTCAATTTTGATCTTTGATTTCTCGTTTCTTAGTAGACGAATATTTTATTTTTTCTATAACGGAAATTGCATTTTCGATCTTTAGAAGTAGCAGGTTTGTTGTTTTATATTTTAATTAATGGATATCAAATTATTTTACTATAATATTGTTGGTGATTATTGAGTAACTGATTAAGGATTGAAAATTTTATTGCAGCTTTGCTATTTGGAAATTTCTACTATTGTTGGACAAAATATGGTTGCTATAATCAAAGCAAAACTTGAACAATTCTGAGGGGGCGTTTGGTTCGCTGGAATCTGACGGAATGAAATGGAATCTGTCAAAGGAATGGAATTCTGGAAGGAATGGAATCTGTCTGAATCCAAATACTATAGTTTGTTTGGTTGGCAGGAAAGGAATGGATTTCAGATACAATTCCTTAATTGTTTTTCGTTTGGTTGATAAATCTGTCAAAATGAATTTTTTTCTTGAATTACAAAATATTTTAAAACTATGATTTATTTAATCAATTTCTTTATAAAATAAATTTTTTATATTGCAAATTCACAAAACAAATACCTTAAAATGTTACAACCAAAATAATATGTGATACAGTACAAAAGACAACAGAAAACATGATTGTAATATATTTGGTCATTTATGATAGATAATTTAAGTATTGATTTTATATATATATATATATATATATATATATATATATATATATATATATATATATATATATATATATGATTCAGGTTCAAAAAGGTACCTCTCGAAATCAAGTGCACCCGAAGGTACCAACCTTAAAAAACTTTTTTTTAATTTTTTTTCTCATAACCATGTTTAAATTAATGTTATACACATGATATATGAATTTCACATACATTCACACTTTCTGTGTCTTTAAAAATCATGTGAATGCTCAATGCATATTTATGTGAATGGTCATTTCATACCATGTGAATGATCATTTCACACCATGTGAATGGTGTGAATGACCATTCACATGATCTTTTTTACCATTCACAAGATTTATGATGTTGCTCCTTTTGAAAAAAAAAGTCTTATAATGTTGACTTATACATGTCTATTCAAAAAAAATATATGTGAATGATCATTCACATTAGGGTACGCTGGGTACGCTGAAATCTCATAGGTACGCTGATGAACCTGATTCTATATATATATATATATATATATATATATATATATATATATATATATATATATATATATATATATATATATATATAAAAGTTATTAAATGATTGTCAACTTTTCCAACAAAAATTACACACGATCATGGTAGTATTTAAAAGAAAAAGTGGTAGTGGAACCAAAAACAGGAGGTGAGCTGGAGGAGAGGACGAGCAAAACCCTAGTCACCGCAGATAGAGTAGATCGGCGCCAGAGATGGAGCTGATCGGCGCCGGAGATGGAGGAGGTCGGCGGTAAGACGTCCAACGGCTAGCAGATCGGCACCGGAGAGGAAGAACAAGTTTTTTTTTTGTGGCTGCTAGGGTTGAGAGTGAGCGGATGGTTGTCAAAAGGTAGGGGTGTTCAAAACCGGATATCCGAAATTTCGGATAGTGAATTTTGCTATCCGAATCAGAAATTTTGGATATCAGAAATTCCGGATTCGTATATCGGATTATCCGAATATCCGAAAATTCATATTTTTAATTTTTTTTAAAACATTAAATCAAATTTTTGAATATCTAAAACACAAATTTTATATATCCAAATACATATTAAAGATAAATATATCACAAACTAAATGTATCCAGAATTATTTTACCCAAAACGACTAAAAAAATATTAAAAAACTAAAAATATAAAATATTAGTTAATAAATCTATAATATTAAGATAAAACTCAAAAATATACATTAGAATAATAATAAACACTCAAATATTATGTAAATAATCAATACCAAAGATATAAAAAAATTTTAAATTTTTTTTGATTTTCGGATATCGGATTATCCGAATATTCGAAATTTTGATTTTCGGATATCGGATAATTTCGGATCGTATTTTTGGATTTTATTTCGGATGCTCGGATTCGGATTTTTATGAACACCCCTATCAAAAGGAATTGAGAATGGAATTTAAATTCCTCTCATTTTGTTATGGAATGATCATTCCTTCAAAAGGGGGGGGGGGGGGGTTTAAAAAATGTGGAATGATCATTCCATTCCTTTGTACTACCAAACAACCCATCAGAATTATTAATCCATTCCTTTTCCGCCAGATTCCATCAGATTCTAGCGAACCAAACGCCCCCTGATACTTCAAGATATGAAAGTTGAATTGTGGAAGCATTTGCAATTTCAATTATCATACCACTACATCTGTAGAGACATCACCTACCCTCTTTTCATTCTAACGGCTTATTTTAATTTTTGTATAAGTTTTTATGTTTATCATACTATAGTATTAGTGAACATTATAATTTTGATGTATAAAAGGCCTCTTTTACAATAATATTTTTGTATTACATTTAAAAACTATCGAATAATGAAAATCTTTATAATTATCGTCCAGGGCCTCCGAAAACTAAAAGACGGTCCTGTGATGTTTGGTTTTCTTTCTGTTTGCTTCCTGTATCTTATTGAAACCATCGTAGTGGTCATCTTTTAATCACGTACAAAACACATATACAAAACTTTATAAAAGAAAAAAACAGAATTGTGAGAGGTTTGCGATCTTGGGCTTCTTGTGCCTGGACATTATGAAAGGAAAATTTTTGGAATAGAAAAAAACAATGGGGTGGAAAATGAGAATAAGGGTGACATACAGTTGACATCATTCACAATAATTATAGCAAAAAGTTTGTAAAATAATGATAAAAACACTATTATAGTATTATACTCTTGAAATTGATTTTTTCATTAATAAAGTTAGGAATAATTTTACAAAACTTGATACTTTTATTAAAGAAAAAAAAGATTCTTCTATCAAATCAATTTTTAACTAGGTTTAATTATGGCCACTTATTTTATTTTTGTGGTTCAAACTTGGAAGAGCAAAACAATTACTGTTGGAGTCATGAAATCCAAATTAGAGTTTTCTCCCTATGAAATCATGAATAGATTGTTTTCACTTGAATTAAACAAAATATTTAACATACCTCTTTTCACTGAATTTTTCCATCAAAATAAGAGTTTTTGTAAAACTACATTTAAATAATATTATTTTTCAAGCTTTTCGTAGAAATAAAAGTTTTCGGTTTTCTAACTAAATTCAAAAATTCTTTTTTGATGTCTGGGTCTTCATCTCATCGTTTGTCATCATAAATCGAAACATCAACCAAAATGGACACATGTTCCAAAATCTATTCTGAAAAATGAAAAGAAAACACATATCAATACCTTCGATCGATAAACAAAATCGTATACGTTATTATGAAATGAGACCCTCATAAATTGACCGGAACCTTTTGAAAGCCAAAATCAGAAATGAAACCTTCGTGAAGAAATCAACTCCCCCTATAGAAATCAAAACCCTAACCCTTTTTTTTGATTGAAACCCTTTGTATATTAAATGAAGACCTTGATGCAGAAATCAAACCACTACCAATTGAAATTGATCCTCTTTCGGTTTTATCCAGGTTCGGTTTTCCGATTCAGTTTTTGTTCACCCCTAAAACAAACTACAAACTTTTGGACATAAATTTTCAATACTGTATTTTCTAGAAAATAAATATGTTGTATATTTCATAGGTAGCTAAACCAAAAGTTTGTTGTAACTAAGCGTAACTTAAAATTTCTAAGTTCCATTGAGCAAAATAGTTGTTTCTACAAAATAACCGGTAAAAAAAAAAAGGTTATGACGAATCGTCAATCATAATGACATAAATTGGAATTAATTATACTAAAGGAAGTAAATTTATAATTCACCCTAATGTTTAATTTGTTTGCCTTTATTCCTTCAGGATTATATATAACAAAGCTATTGTTGTGCTTCAAATTTCAAAAAAAAAATTAAATAATGAGACGTTTGGGCCTAGTAGAACAATACTACTGGGCTGGACTATAAAGAAAGGACTAACCAAAACAAAAGAAGGTTCCTGTTAAATGCCACCCAACCCAACCCAACACAACACCCAACACATAGATACATATATCGGAGAAAAATTATTTAAAATGTCAAAAAACTAGTTCTTGAACATCCGCGCATTGCTGCGGGGTCTAAAATATTAATTACAAAAAATAAATATATTCAAACAATTCAAATAACGAAACCTAACTGAACCAGGATTAAATACTGAAATTGGAAAGCTAATATAGTGAAATATATTCAAGAAGCAAACTAAATGATATTGTTAGTTGGTTCATATTTGATTATTCTAGATTTTGAAATGTCAAATTTACAAACCATGTCTTATTAAATCTGATTGGAATTAAATAATTAAATATTTATAATCATATTTTGAAATTGTGACATTGATTAGTTTTAATCACCAAATTAATTTGTTGGTTTTATGATCAAGTCAAGTAAAGTTATAATGGTAATATATCTAACACACCGATTAGGGTCTGCCAACCTTATAATATTAATGTTCAATTTTAAACATAATCATATTTAATATAAAATCTAAATATTAATTAGTTATATCTTAATTATAAAGCAATTCCATTATAACCTTGTATTGTGCATTTGAATAATAGTGTTTTTCATACAATTAAACATAACATAATAGTTTGAAAAGACAACTTCAAACATATGTATGATTAAAATCATAATTTGAAGTGTGTAAGAAAATATTGTAATAATAAATGTTAAAAGAGTACTAAATAAAAATTTATTATAATAACGTGGTTAAATAAAAGATAACACAAAGATAATGGTGTCTTATGAAAAATTTAAATTAAAAAAAAAACCAACCAATCATGGTTGGCCATGTGGTAATTTTTCGTTGGTCTTTTTTATACAATTTAACATAACATAATAGTTTAAAAGACAACACCAAACTTATATATGATTAAAATCATAATTTAAATATGTAGAAAAATAAATGTTAAAAGAGAAATAAACAAAAGTTTATTAAAATAGAAGAGTTAAATAAAAAATAAAGATAAAGGTGTGTTATGAAAGTTTAAATTAAAAAAAGAAAATAATAAAGTCACCAACCAATCATGGTTGGCCACATGGCATGCTTTCATTGGTGTAGAAGATATGGTAATCGTATGTATATATAATTTGGATAAAGTAATATATAAATATTTATTTGTAGTTACGATTCCTTTTATATGTTTGATGAATATTAAATCTTGAGTTTATTTTGTTTATAATTAACTAGTTTATGTCCCGTGAATAAAATTTTATTTCTTATTTAATAAATTTTAATTGATAAAAATTAAGATTTCACTTTATATATAACATACTACTTATATATTTTATTATATATTAATATTTATAGATTAAAAATTAATAGTGTATTTTTATTTATAAATCTATTTAGGATTTATCTTTTTTTTTTATAATAATAAGTTGTACTAATAAGTTGTATTTATCTTTTATTTAAAAATAAATCTATTTAGGGTTTATCTTTTTTATAATAATAAATTGTATTTATCTTTTATTTAAAAATAAAAGTTGTATATAATAAATTGTATTTATCTATTATTTTTTATAATAATAAGTTGTATTTATCTTTTATTTTAAAAATAAAAAGTTGTATATTATCTTTTGTGGTGTAGTGGAAGTGTCACATATGCATTTGATGTTCTCTTTTATTATATATGCATGTATTTATCTTATAATAATAAGTTGTATTTATCTTTTATTTTAAAATTAAAAGTTGTATTTATCTTTTGTAGTGTAACGAATTTATTATAATAATAAGTTGTATTTATCTTTTATTTTAAAAATAAAAAGTTGTATTTATCTTTTGTAAGTTGTATTTATCTTTTATTTTAAAAATAAAAAGTTGTATATTATCTTTTGTGGTGTAACGTGGAAGTGTCACGTATGCATTTGATGTTCTCTTTTATTATATATGCATGCATTTATCTTATAATAATAAGTTGTATTTATCTTTTATTTTAAAAATTAAAAGTTGTATTTATCTTTTGTGGTGTAACGAATTTTTTATAATAATAAGTTGTATTTATCTTTTATTTTAAAAATAAAAAGTTGTATTTCTTTTGTGATGTAATGTGGAAGCGCCACGTATGCATTTAATGTTCTCTTTTATTATATAGATTATTATTAATTCCATTCAAATTGTTTAACATAATTTCTTTTAGTAAAAATTATCAAATGAATATTGATCTGTTATTTAGGCACTTTGTCATCGGAAAATATTCATATATGAATGTTCTATAAAATATTCGTATATGAATACATTAAAAAGTATTTGTATATAACTTTTGAAAAAAAATACTTATATATGCATATAATTTTATTTTATTAATAATATTAAACTTATAAACATATAAATATATGTAAATATATCAACAAATTACTTATTTATTTCTCTAAAACTTTTTAATTTCTCTAATGTTTCTCTTCCTTATGGGTTTCAATTTTGACTCATACAAGCAAATGGGTTAAACGGGTTCCGACCAAATGTCAAAAATTTTACATAATTTTGAAATGTTTTCAAAAAATAATTTGTTTAAAACACCGACTTATAAATTTTCATTTGTAAAAAAGAGTTATGTTTTAGATTAGTTTTTTACTACGGGACGACTTAATCATCATGCCCGTTGGGTCAAAAATTTCCCTACTCTCCATACATACGTACATAAAAAAAACACACACACACATATCACAGATATATATATATATATATATATATATATATATATATATATATATATATATATATATATATATATATATATATATATATATATATATATATATATATATATAGGGGTGGGTTCAATTGAAAACCACTATGCACCTGAAAACTATGGAAACCTACGCCTACCAAGTTTTCAGGTGCATGGTGGTTTTCCATTGAACCTCCCTCTATATATATATATGGGTGGGTTCAATGGAAAACCTATTATGCATAGGAAAACCCGGGAACCATTTTATAGTCATTGGATCAGGTGATACATCATGCAGAAAGTCAATGCATCATGCGGGAATTTGATGCATCACGCGAGAATTGTGATACATTTGTGGTGATGCATGGAGGTTTTCCAATGTTTTCTGATGCATGTAGGTTTTCCGTTGAACCCCTATAAATATATATAGAAAGTGGATCAAATAAGGACCGTCCTTAAAATGAAGACGATAAGAACCAACAATAATTTGACATGTCATCCCTTTTAATTAATTAAATATTAATTAAATGTATTTGAAAGTTAATTAATAAGGAATGTTTCAATCATCAAAATCAATTAATCTCTCTCCTCCAAACAATTCTCTCTCTCTCTCTCTGTGTGTGTGTGTGTGTGTGTGTGTGTGTGTGTGTGTGTGTGTGTGTGTGTGTGTGGTAATTCAACGGATGAAGAATCACACACAAATTTGATAAAATATTTATTATGAACCATGATTGTAGATTGTGTAAACCATTAGTCGTGAACCACATGTTTGTATTAATTGTGAATTATCAATGTCGTGAATCACACATATTTGAGTCGTGAATCATAGAAATGTATCGATTGTGAATCCTCAATAGCGTCATGAACCAAAACGGTGTCGTGAATACCGGTGATATGGTGAATCATAACAATGGTGTGAATCATCGATGATACTGTGAATATAGTGGTGTCATAAATCTACAAAGAGAGGGTGTGTATGTAGTGTGGTAAGTGAGAAAATTATGGAATGATTGACTACTTTTATTTTTTTTTTTCTTATTTTAATTGAAATTAATATTGATGGGATGTCGTGATCTTATTGGTTCTCATCGTCTTTATTTTAAGGACGGTACTCACGTTATCCCTACCCTCTGTGTGTGTGTACTTGTACACACATACACACACACACACACGGTTCGGGAGAGTACCACTCAATATGCAACGCACGAGAAGGTTCCACCTTCAAAAAACTTTTTCAAAATTTTCTTTTCATAAACATGTTGTAATTAACATTATGAAGATAATGTGCAAAATTTCACATACATTCACATCTCTTAACTTTTAAAAAATGATGTGAACGTACATTTATGTGATACATAATTTCATTCACTTAGAGATGGGCGTGAAATTTATATATAATCTATGTAATATTAATTAAAACGTGTTTATTAATATATATATATATATATATATATATATATATATATATATATATATATATATATATATATATATATATATATTTAAGAGTGGTACCAATGGGTGTTATGCATTAATAGTGGTATTCACCTGAACCTACACACACACACACACATATATATGTATGTATGTATGTATGTATGTATGTATGTAAAGAGAGAGAGAGGTATGTATATACATATATATATATATATATATATATATATATATATATATATATATATATATATATATATATATATATATATATATATATAGAGAGAGAGAGAGAGAGAGAGAGAGTGTGTGTGTGTGTGTGTGTGGAGTTCAATGGAGAACCAAGTGTTTATCAGATAACATTGGGGAACCACAATACATGTGATGCATAATCCCCGGTGTGAATTTATTGAACCTATATATAATCATTCGGAAGATTATGCATCACTTTAAAGTATCGTTTTGTACAAAATTCCCCGTCTGATGCACAACCCCTCCGTTTTATGCATAATCCACTAATGTGATACACAATTCTTTCATGTGATGAAAATCTCCCGTGTGATGCAATACAGGTTCCCCATGGAACCCACCCACCCACTCATATATATATATATATATATATATATATATATATATATATATATATATATATATATATATATATATATATATATATATATATAGTGGGGTTCATGGGAGAACCAAAATGCATAAGAAAACTAAGTGAGAACCACAAATGCATTGCAATTCTCGCGTAATGCATCATTACTCCCGCATGATGCATTAAAATTCCTGCGTGATGCGTCGCCTGATCTAATTAATATAAAGTGGTTCTTTAGTTTCCGATGCACTATGATTCTCCTTTGAACATTCATATAATTTTTAGAAACATAGAAAGTGTGAATATACATGATATTCACATATCATGTGTGTAATGTTAAATTAAACATGATAATGAAAAAATTTTTTTATAAAAATAGATTTTTTAAGGATGATACGTTCAGGTGCACTAAATTTCAAAAAATACTCTTTTGAACCTGAATATATATATATATATATATATATATATATATATATATTATATATAAAATATGGTTCGAGAGAGTACCACCCATTATACAGCGTACCAAAAGGTACCACCTTTAAAAAACTTTTTAAATTTTTTTCCAAACATATTTTATTTAACATTATGAAGATCATATGTAAATTTCACATACATTCACATCTCCTAGCTCCTAAAAATTGATGTGAACACACACTTATATAATTTTGAATATATGTGAACACGCATTTATATGATGCGTGTTTTTATGCACTTAGAGTGTTCATATATATATATATATATATATATATATATATATATATATATATATATATATATATATATATATATATATATATATATATATATATATATATATATATATATATATATATATATATATATATATATATATGGAGAGAGAGTGGTTCAATTGAAAACCTCTATGCATCGAAAAACCTTGGAAAATCACAATGCATCAACAAAGTAGGATGATAGGATCGTGCATCATGATCTTTGACGCTTCGTGTAGTCGGTTCGAGTCGAACCACAATGCATCGCAAATAAAAAACATATTGCATCATGCGGGAAAGATAATGCATCACGATCACTTGATGCATTTTGTGGCCGGTCCGGGGTCGAAGCGGTCCGGCGTTCAAACCAGTCCCCTTAGTAGAAATCGGTTCATTGTTTTTATGTTTATCCACAAAAATAAAATATTAAATTACTTAATTGGAAATCGAACCCAAAACTTCTTATTCCATAAGGCAAAACTTTATCTATTGAACTACAAATCTTTTTATATCCAAAATATTGATTTCATTTTTTTTAATAACAAAGTTACTTTTTAATATATTAACTTAGTTGTGCATCGTAAAAAAAAAATAGTGAATATTTATGCTAAAAATTATGGATTTATCTATACTTATCTATATATTTAAGTAATTAAAAAAATATTTTATATTTAATAAACGGTCCTTATTATCACTGTTTACTTGCAAAAATGGTCCATCTGCCGTTAACTTTAACAATCAAATGGTTAAATATTTTATAATGGTCATTTTACCCTTTTTTTTATAACATTTTGGTCCCTCAAGTTTGTAGTTCATTTTAGTTTTGATCCCTCAAGTAAGTTTTTTTTATTTAACTCTTTTATTATTATTATTATATTATTATTATTACTATTATTATCATCATCATTATAAAAATTATTATTATTATTATTTATTATTGATTTAACTTTTTACATATTAATTTATTTGTTTATTAAGTTTCCTATATTTTAATATATTTTTCAATTTAAATTACATTAATTTTTTTTTTATTATAAACAATAGTATCAAATTAGAATCCATTTCGTTTTTTAGCTTTTTCGATGAAAAAATACAAATATTTTATATTGTAGTTTTCCAAACCAAAAACAATTTGAATCTTTAGCTTTTATTTCTTTTTACAAACGAAAAAAAGTTACCAACCATTCATGTTTAATTTTTTTCATTTTCTAAACGTAAAAAGCTACGAAAACCAGTCTGTTTTTTATTTTTTCTGCACCAAAAGAATCAACCTATTCCGATTTTATGTTTTGGAAAACGAAAGTAAATACAAACAACTCTGTTACTAGTTTTTGCAAACGAAAAAACTACGAATAATTTTGATTTTCAGTTTTTCCAAACAAAAAAATCATTTTTTTCTAGTTTTTCGAACCAAACCATTACCTTTTGTTTTTTTGTCCGAACGAAAAACTACGAACCATTGAAATAGTCTATTTTTTGGTTCGGTTTTCATGTTATTCTAATCATTACGTTTTTAACTTTTTCCAATCGTAAAAACTACAAACCATTTCATTTTTTTTTTGTTTTTCCGAACAAAAAGGCTACACATTATTTCATTTTTTTGAAAAATCGTATTTTGTACATTTGGAAAAAGAAAAAAAATCAAAATGGGTCTGTTCTTTTGTTCGATTTTTATGTTATTCTAATCATTACGTTTTAAACTTTTTTCAATAGTAAAAAACTAAAAACAATTCCATTTTTTTAGTTTTTCCAAACAAAAAGGCTAAACACTATTTCATTTTTTAAAAACTTTAAAGCGTAATGGTACGTAGTTTTTCGTTCGGAGAAAAATATAAAAGTTAATAGTTTGGTTGAAAAACTAGAAAAATAAATTGATTTTTGTTTGGAAAAACTGAAAATCAGAATTATTCGTTGTTTTTTCGTTTGCAAAAACTAATAACAGAATTGGTTGTATTTATTTTCGTTTCCAAAACGAAAAAGCGGAATGAGTTGAATTTTTTGGTGCAGAAAAAAACAAAAAACGGATTGGTCTTCGTATCTTTTTACGTTTTAAAATGAAAAAACTTAAAACATGTATGATTAGTAACTTATTTTTCGTTTGAAAAAACAAATAAAAGCTTAAGGTTCAAAAATTTTTGGTTTGGAAACTACAATATAAAATGTTTGTATTTTTCATTTGAAAAAGCTAAAATGGAAATGGATTCTAATTTGATACAATTGTTTAAAACAAAAAAAAAATAATTATGTTTGTAATTTAAATTATAAAATATATTAAAATATAGGAAACTCAATAAACAAAAAATTAATACGTAAAAAGTTAAAATAATAATAATAAAATAAAAATAAATATTAATAGTTATAATAATAATATAATAATAATAATAAAAGAGTTAAATAAAAAAATTTACTTGAGGGACTAAAACTAAAATGAACTACAAATTTGAGGGACCAAAAAGTTATCAAAGAAAAGGGTAAAATGGTCATTATAAAATATTTAACCACTTGTTTGTTAAAGATAACGGCAGAGAGACAATTTTTGAAAGTAAACAGTGATAATAAGGACTGTTTATGCAAAACTGAAACTACAGGAATCGTATCCAAAGTTTTATGCAAACCACAATGGCCCGGGTTAATGAATTGTATATATATATATATATATATATATATATATATATATATATATATATATATATATATAAATAATTTTTATTAAAGTTATTTACATAAAAAGTGGCCGGGTTAATGAATTGTAAATTAATATTTAAAGTGAAGTCATTTTCCCTCACAAGAACAGCTAATTTATTAATGGATGAATACTTCACAAGTTGACCCAGCGTAGACTTAAAACAATAGACAAATCAACGACCAAATAATTGACCTATACTTTTCATAATTTCCACAAAAGTATGCTTTTTCCAAAACCACATAATATAATTTTCCATTTTTTTTTTTTCCTTCTGCAATTAGTTCATTTGTTACAGTAGTACTCAAAAAGCAAACCATAATGATATCATCAACCAACAATACAAATACCTGTTTGATTTGCTTCTGTTATACATTCTTTATATGTATCTGTTCTTATCATTGTTCAGCTAAAGACAGCTTAACAATCGGAGAAATCGTTCGAGATGGATCCGAATATTATTTGGAATCACCAGGTAAAAAGTTTCAAATGGGTTTCTTTCCAAATCAAACGACGGGGTCTGAACGACGATACGTTGGGATTTGGTATACCATTGATCCGAAGACGGTGGTATGGGTTGCTAATCGTGATCATCCGGTGCTAGATTCCTCCGGAGTTCTTACGGTTACTGAAGATGGTGAGATTAAGGTGCAAGATGAGAAAAGGAATGTTTACTTCAACACAGAAACAGGTAAGTTCAAACGCAATTTGGTCGTCCTACTCATTATCTCTCTCACACACACACACTCTCTCTCTCTCATGCTGACGTAAACAAGTAATTATTGAATATGTAAAAGAAACTTACACAAATTAAGGCCGAAAGGAGTGGCTCAATCTGGAGCCACGGTACCAAGATGGCATTGGGAGAACACAAACCCCTCACCTAGGCTTGGCATGACATAGCATCATGCCAAAATGACATCCAAATGTCGAGAGAGGGAGAGAATGCCACGGGGGTGTGAGTGCAAATATGTATGTGTGTGTGTGTCAGGGCCGGCCTTGGCCTAGGGCAACAAAGCTCAAGGGGCAACAATTTTTTAGCCCACTTCATTGTATACTAGGTCCATTTTATGTTAGGTTACATTAGGTTTCAGCCCAATTTATTATTTGCACTGCACACGCCACAACATCAGACAAAAGACAAAGTGTCGCTCTCTCTCTCACAGTTCTAGCTAGGGGTGTGCAAAATAACCGAACCCGAATAACCCACCCGAACCGAACCTTAATCGGGTTAATTGGGTCGGGTTATTCGGTTTTCGGGTTCCTTATTCGGGTTAAATGGTACCCGAATAAGTAATTCGGTTCGGTTTACGGGTAGGATTCATGCTTATTCGGGTACCCGAATAACCCATTTAATATATATTTTTTATTTTTTTATTTGTTTATAATTATAACTAGTATTGTTTATATATAAAATGCTAAATATGTAAATACCCATTTTTGATACTCAAACCATTTAACCCATTTTACCCGAATTACCCAACACATTTGACTCGTTTAAACTACTTTGTTGATGA
The DNA here is from genome assembly GCA_020465985.1 of Centrapalus pauciflorus. Lineage (NCBI taxonomy): Eukaryota > Viridiplantae > Streptophyta > Magnoliopsida > Asterales > Asteraceae > Centrapalus > Centrapalus pauciflorus. The sequence continues at coordinate 128,311 of JAANYP010004087.1, forward strand.
CTTTATTTTTTATACCAAAACCGAATAACCCGATACCCATTTAACCTGAAACCGATTAACTCGTTCCCTTATTTGGTTCGGGTTCGGGTAGCTAACCCACACACTCAAACCCGAATAACCCGATACCCAATTAACCCGCCCGAATAACACCCTAGTTCTAGCGTTGTGCACCTCGTTCCGGTCTCCCAAAAATTGAAAATCTCAATCGATGAACCAAGCGTCAAAGAGGCAAAGGAGAAGTCACACACAAATGTAGAAGATGAGCGTGTGATGGTCGTCGTCGCTCATCGCTCGAGAACTCGATTTCTCCTCCACCGTCTCTTTCAATTGGCACCGGCGTACCAGTATCACCGTCTATTCGCCCATCGGTTCCATCTCAGACTCTCTATTCTCAATCGACACTCAACAAGTCAACAAATCCGAAGTGTCGTCTAGAGGTTAAGTACTCCAATCCATCTCTCTGCCAAAGTTTTTTGACTTTCTGTGTTATGGGTTCTGATTTGGGAATAAGACATTCTGTGTTTATTTATCACAATGGGTTTTTTCATTTTCTTGGTCTTGTGTGCTATATAATGGGCCATTAAATTGCAAAGGTATATTGTTTTAGTGTTGAAAACTTTTTGTGTTTATTTATCATTGGGGTAGGTGTATTTAAATTAGCATATGTGGAATAGTAATATAATGAATTAGTGTTGAAGTAATGAGAATAAAAGAAGCAGGGGTGTGGGTGTGGCGGTGTGGGGTTTATGGTAAACATCAACAACAAAGCAAAGTTTTTTTTTTGTAGTTTATGAGTGGGAACAGGGGGTTTAAGTGAAGACCTATTCCCCACCACAATGTTTTGATCAGGCAAATATTAGCTGTGTTTTGAAAGTTTTATATTTTTCTACGAAGATTGAAGAGTCAATTAAAAGATAGCTTGATAATGATTCTGTTTATTGTCTTCGTGTAAAAGATAGATTCATAATGATTTTGTTTAGTGTTTGTTGTCTCTGAGATTGTGAAATGGCTTCATAGTTTAATTGTTATTTCATTCGTCAATAATTGGTTTTTTATTTCTTCGTATAAAAGATAGATGCATAATGTTTCCGTTCAGGTGATATAATAATTGTTAAACCTTGTATGTAAATTTTGTATATATTGATAATAATCGGCGTGAGGACGAACCGCGTAACTTGACTAGGTTCCAAACCTCTTTAAAAATAATATGTTGTATCTTTACATTTTAAAGGGCATTGTTTTTTAACCTTGCCCAGGGCATAAAATTACTCAGGACCGGCCATGGTGTGTGTGTGTGTATATATATATTAATTAAAAAAAATAGGTGTGGTAAAAGTAGCATAGACACCGTGTGAATGACATCAAAATGACAAGGGATGACAAAGCTAGCGTGCCTGCAATTTTGCTTGGCATCATTGCCAACGACTCCCTGTGACCTAACATGATTCATGTTCAGTCTATAGTATGTTGTGATTTTAGTGTAATTAGGGATTTCGGTTATTGCTAGTTAAAAGTTATTTTGTATGTAAGTGCATATATGGTACATACTTATATAAGCTAAACAATAATCCCGACTCTTAAACTATATATAGTACTGGGATTAATGGTTTTACCGGATTGACCGATATTTTGGTACCATGAGTTAATTAATACTTGTTAGTTTTCCTTTTTATTCTAACAACATACTATACACATTCTTCAATTCTACTCCTAAATCTACACAGAACCGTTAATTTTGAGTCATCGATCTTTAATCACGAAAGATATTAAACTTAAAACATGATGTTGCATGCATGTTGTCAGGGGGATCTTCTAATTCTATTACAATTTTGAAGTTGCTTGACTCTGGAAATGCTGTTTTAGAAGACATTCATTCAGGGAACATAAAATGGCAAACTTTCCTTAATCCATCCGACACTTTTCTTCCTGGTATGATAATGGACCAGGACCTAAAGTTAACTTCTTGGAAAACTGCGGACGACCCAGGAAACGGAAGGTTTGTTTTTCAACAAGTAGAGATGAAGAAATATGCCATTTTGAATGCTAATGACACAACAACATATCTTTGGAAAAGTGGAAGCAAATCAGTGATGAATTTTGACCCAAACCCAATGTTCGTTAAAGCATACGACTTGCTAGGGAACACCAGCAGACAGCTAAGCAAGACAAAATACTGCGCTAACAAGTTACGAAGCAATTCTTGCGATGAAATATGGTATCCGGTTAAGAATTACACAAGGTTGTTGATGAATTACGCCGGAAACATACAATATTTTAGTTGGGAAGAAAAAATTAGAAATTGGGTTTTGGAATGGCAAGAGCCAAAGGATAGTTGTAGCCATTATCAGGCGTGTGGACCGTTTGGGTTATGTAGTCTAAGTATTAATAACGGTACATGTTCGTGTTTGCCAGGATTTGAACCTATTGCACATGAAGGTTATTCAAATGGTTGTAAGCACAAATCTGCAATATGTGACACTAATGATGAGTTTATAAATATGTCTTATATAAAAGTTGAGAATCCTTCACCGCGTCATAAGTCAGATAATGAGTCAGATTGCAGGCAAAGGTGTCTTGATGACTGCCGCTGCAACGCTTATACATTTATTCATCCAAAAACTCAATTCAGATGGGGTGTTCGTTCGGATAATATGAATAGTTGCTGGATATGGAATTCAGACCTTTATAATCTACAAACGGATGGAATCTTTAATATTTCCATTCGTGTTTCAGGAGATGCAGGAGGTAATCGTACTTTGTATATACTTCTTTTGACATTTTCTTCCTCGATCGTACGTGCTCTTTTGTATATACTTTGTCATGTGTCTAACCACATCATTAGATATTAATTTTATGTTTTACGAATATCATATTATATAAGATCGAGTTGGATGCTCTATATAAATCAAAAAGAAGTATACATACATGTTCTGATTTTTTTAATTGATTTTTTTATTTTTAACAAAAGGCTATCTCAACTTAACAAAGGTATCTCCTCCTGGCAATTCATCATCATTCATGACCGATACGAAAATTTTGATCTTAGCAATGGCAATTCTTGTGATCATATTTATATGCATGGCTGCTGGCTATACATATCACAGGAGACTCGTCATTCGTCAACAAGGTAAAACAACAAGCAACTTTTATCTTCGAGCGATGAACATCTCATATTTTGAATCAAATTACATGACAGCTTTTGTACTTTCACCCAAATTAAAGAGCATTTACATAAAAAAGAATTTTGGTGGTTCAATGTATTTAGGAAGGAACACAATGCTTCAGATGGATGATGATAATAATGAAAGATGGGCAACAGACTTGCTAGATTTAGAACACACAAGAGAATACGACACAGAAAGCATCGGGGTACCGTTCTTTCAATTTGAAAGCATACTAGTCGCTACAAATAACTTCTCAGATGCTAACAAGCTTGGAGAAGGAGGCTTTGGTCCAGTCTTTAAGGTGATAATTCTCAACCCTAAACTGAGGCCCAGTTTGGCCCGCAGAATGAAATTCGAAGAAATTAAAATTCAGGTTATATATATAGTAATTAGCATGTTTATTGGTTAATGTATGAAATGGTATTTAAGTTTGGCTAGGGTATGAGTTATGAAATGTCAAGAGTTTAAAATCTGTTACAAATAGCTAGGAATAATCGATTCTTTTTGTAATCGGATATTCCAAAACCTGTAGACCATAAGTAAATTCGAAGTCCTACAAATTTTATTTTATGAGCCAAACAGTGTCTAGTACTAATTCCCTAAACGAGTTTGTTTCTTTCACATATATAAGCATTAGTTTTGTAATTAACATGGCTAGGGTAAGCTTCCTGGAGGATTAGAAGTGGCTGTGAAGAGATTGTCTAGCCAATCTGGTCAAGGCTTACAAGAGTTCAGAAACGAGGTAATATTAATCGCTAAGCTCCAACACCGTAATCTTGTTAGATTGTTGGGATACTGCATGAAGGGAAAAGAAAAGATGCTTTTATACGAGTATATGCCTAACAAAAGCTTGGATGCCTTCATATTCGGTTAGTTTTCAAACGAGTGTATTTTATTTCATCGAAAAAAGTAAAAACTAAATCTTAGCACGAATTAACAGTGTATGTGTTTCGTCATCTCTCTGTCAGGTCAAACACCAAGCATATCATTAGAATGGGCAAAACGGTATGAGATCATATTAGGAATAGCTCGAGGACTTGTTTATCTCCATCAAGATTCTCGATTGAGAATTATCCATAGAGATCTGAAAACAAGCAACGTATTATTGGATGAAGATTTGAATCCAAAGATATCTGACTTTGGTTTGGCAAAGATAGTTGAAGGCAGAGAAATGGAATCTAGCACCAATAGAGTCATTGGAACCTAGTAAGTACAAAACATGTATGGGATTAATTTGTCAACAAACAGGAGAACCTAAAACAACTTGCATCATGTTCCAAATTAGATCGACTTCTTATATATCAATGGTCTCATATTCATAGGTTTTGAAAGATGGAATGCATATATTGAGAACAAATGTAAAGTGTGACCTTATACCGAGTCATGATTGAACACATGCATACCGAGTCATTTAGCAAGATGCATGGTAGAAATTACAATGCACCATGAAGCACCACTTAAGACACTAAAAACTATATATATAAGTTAATAGGTGTATTAATTAGAGAAAGTTTAATTAATTTGTGTTTAATATTCTGAATATGTCCAAGACAAATGTATAGTATCAACATCTTTCTCACTACTTCCTTCATGCAGTGGCTACATGGCTCCAGAGTATGCGCTAGAAGGCTTGTTTTCCATTAAATCTGATGTTTTTAGCTTTGGAGTAGTTGTGTTGGAGATTATCAGTGGAAAAAAGAACACTGTTTCTTCTCAATTGCAACAGAATCTAAGTCTTTTAGGTTATGTAAGTGATTTTGATCATTCCAAAAGCATCTGTTTTGAGTCAAATTAAACCTAACCAACCTATAAGCAATGACAGGCCTGGAGTTTGTGGAAAGAAGATATGCCATTCGAGTTGATGGATCAGAGACTGTTAGAATCTAGCAACTCTAATGAGGTGTTGAAGTGCATAATCGTTGGACTTTTGTGTGTGCAAGAAGATCCAGGAAATCGTCCCACAATGTCGAATGTAGTTTTAATGCTTGGGGGTGATATCGCAAGCCTTCCAACTCCAACACAACCAGCTTTTGTTGCAAGGAAACCCATGTCCACCTCTTCTTCTTCCTCCTATAATCCAGGCCACACACAAACAAACAACACTTTAACAATCACACTCCAAGAAGGACGATAAAGGAGTTCAGATCATGTACGTACATGAAATTTCCGACAACCCCAAGTGTACGTTGGATTTCTACAATGTCTAGCTCTAGTTCAATCTGTTCTTTTGGATGAATAATGCTTCATTATTGTTAAATATATTTTGCTGCAATTTCTATTTCAAAGAAAATTATGCTACAGAAAAAGATATATATATATGCTGCATTATGTTGATCAAAATGAAGACAGTGACATGAGTTAGAGGAGTCAACATAGTGATTATGCTGCCAATGAGTGAACAAGTGCCTGATGAAGGCTGCTTAGATGTTGAAATTGATTAGGAATTGAAGTCACCAATTTTAACATGATCACCATTAAAGATTCATTCATTTTTGTTACCTTCATAAATCGAACGAGCATATAAATGAGGACGTTGTGGAACGTAATGAGGAAGTAGTCGATGAAAATGATGTTGAAACATAGTTTTAAAATAACTTTTCTCAATTTCTACATAGCGACATATATACCAAATTTTACAACTTTATATTTACCGAGAGTATCATGGCTTTATATGTTAGGATTATAAAATTTAGTCACATGAATGTACAAATATAATTGTGTGAATGATCGAACATTCACACCATTTATACAAAAATACTGTAAACGGTATGAATGGTCGATTATTCATACTAATTTGCATAAATCTGCATGATCAATTTTTTGTATATAAAAACATGGTACTTTCGGTGGACATTGTCTTATAATGTTGGTTTTATGGGTGGGTGTGTGTGTGTGTGTGTTTTTTTTTAAAATATGGTGAGAAACTGAGATTGCATATATCGATGAGAACGATTGATTTAGAGTAATTATTATTGAACAAACGCTTGTTTCATGATTAATGTTATATGATTTGTTAAATTATTATTTGATTAAGTTTGAAGAGTGAAAAAACAATTCAAATGATGATTCGTTAATCTACACACCATATTCATTAATTTTTATTATCGTTTTTCGATTATTTGGCTTTAAATAATTAACAAATTTTATATAGCAACATTCATAATAGATCAATTAAAATTTTCATTAGTAAATTACGATTTAATACGAGTTAAATCAATTATTCTTACTAATATATTAGAGTAGATATTATGTATTAAAAGGCTGATTAAAAAAACAATTATTATTAAGATATAAAATAATTATATGAAATAAATTTTATTAGATTTTAGTTAATTATTTATATTAAATAAATTAAATTATGATATATTTGAATTGAATTTAAATGATAGTTTAGTTTTACAATTGTCATGTGATAAATTAAAAAAAGGAAATTTGCGCAAAAAACTCTAAAGTTGGCAATTTTGTGATTAAACCTCTAACCATTTTTTATTGCACAAAAAACCTCTAACCGGTAAAATCTTCTGAAATTAGGACGTTACAGGTTATGATAGGTTGTTATGCTTACATAGCACACACGTGGCGTCCACATAACAAACCCGACTTACATGGCGCCTACGTGGCACTACATGTATAATTCTTAAACTGAATTTTTGCATAAAAAAAACCCCGAATTTGGTGACTTTTTCGATTAAAATCCTCAACTATTTTTTTTCTTACCTCTAACCAACAATCATATTTACATTTTCTCTTCTCCTCTACCTTCGGCAACTCCGATTACTCTATGCCCTCTTAATGTTCAATGCTGTTTATTTTATGCATGTATGTTCGATTAACTTTTGTCGCTTAACCTTGAATTTTAACTTCAATTGTGCCGATGGAATCGAATTCGTTTTGTGTTCACGAGTTGCATTTTTAGGTTCGGCTTTATGTTCAATTTCGTTTATTTATGTTCCATTTTAGCTTCTAAATATGATCAACCTGAGCAGTGAAGTTCGCTAGAGCCTAGAGGGTGAAGGTTTCATTGGGAAACAAATTATTTGTTTAATAAATAAAATTTTAATAAATATACATCTCATCAACATACAATCAGTGAAGACTAAATTTTAATTATCTTTGTTGGTTGAAGATTTTTTATCCAATGAAAAATGATTTGGGGTTTTACATGGAAAAACTAAACAAGTTGAGGGTTTTTATGCAAAAATCTATTTAAAAATTTTACAAGTCATCAAGTTGCATCCGGTTAAACCGGTTCCAAGTCATATTTTTAAAAAAAAAAACCCAAATTTACAAAGTTTTATCCGGTTGGAGGTTTTTTGTGTATTGAAAAATGGCTGGGGTTTTTTAATCGCAAAAATGATCCAACTTAGAGTTATATGCGCAATTTCCCCATTAATAAAGATGATTATATGTGACATGTTATTATTATTATTATTTTAACGGCAAACTATCCTACTCGTACTCCTAAACTACTTTTTTACCTCCAGACTTACTTACTCCACCTAAATTTCAACTTGCCTCCGACGGGGATCAAACCCGTGACCTCTCACTTACAACTCCACCCTCTTACCGCCAGGCCAAAGGTATTTTGGTTTGACATATTATTTAATTATTTATTAGTATCTATAGGGCTCTCCATCTCTGGGATCCGTAATCTAAACTCTAAAGCATTGCTTCTTCTGGTCGGCTCTTGCTAGAGAGATAGAAGTGGTATACACTCACTTTGGTTATTCGGGCACCCACTAAAGGCAGGAATCTTTTCCAAAGCTACTTGATGATTAATAAATATTAATTTTTTTAGGTTAATATTAAAAAAATAGAATATCTTTTCTTATTTTTTCAATTAGGTTTCTAAACCCTTTTTTTCGATGTTTAAGTCACTAAACTATATGTATCATATCAAAAGTATATATTTTTTTACCGGCTATCGAATTAACCGAACATGATATGAAATGATATTCATTTCATTCCTTTATTATTTTATTATGTCCAACCAAATATAGCCCAAGTCACCCCTAAGGCGTTTACACCCACTTATAAATCTAAATCTAAATCTATATCTATATATATAATAAAAGAGAACACAAATTGTCATTTGTCATCAACACATTTCATTTAAAAAAATAAATACATATTATTAGTTTTAAAATAAAAGATAAATACAATTCACTATTTCAAAGATAAATACATTTTATTATTTTTAAAATAAAATAAAAAATAAACACAATTTATTACGTCTATATTTATAAATATTAATAAATAATTAACTCTATCACATATTGTCATTTGTCAACACCACATTTCATTTAAAAATATAAATACATATTATTAGTTTCAAAATAAATAAAATAAAAGATAAATACAATTCATTATTTCAAAGATAAATACATTTTATTATTTTTAGAATAAAATAAAATATAAACAAAAATTGTAATTTCTATATTTACAAAAATTAATAAATAATTAACTGCGTCCATTATTTGACATAAAATATCAAATAAATAATATTACATTTGTAAAGAAAAAACCATAACATTAATAAAGAACATAAATCATAGAGATTATATGAACAATATTAAATACTTAAAAATAAACATAAATACAATATTAATAAATTAATATTTTATAACATTTTATTTATTGTTATAAAAAAATATATAAACATTATTTATTTTGAAATAAAAGATTAATTACAAAATAAATAATATACACTTTATTTCTTTTTTAAAAGCAGCTGTCCGTAACCACATGCTCCAATAATCTTAACACATGATTCTCTGTATTTGATATTTAACTTTTAATATCTCATGTTTTTTTTATTATTTAAAATTTTACAAAATAGCATCGTACTTTTGTCTTTTATCGAAATAACTTTTGCTTTTAGATCGATCATTGGCTTCGGTGTAAAACTTCAACATACATGAAAGAACCAAACTCATCATTTTTAAGCCTGGCATATATGTCTTGCTCTTTCTCGATATAGTCTCCGACATCTTTTCATGACGATTACGTCTGTAAATCTCTTCGTTTTCATTCTTTCAGTACTTTCATCGTACCCGAGATGCCACGCGTCACAAGAAAACCTGACGGAAAACGGAACGATCGAAGACTCCAGTCGGGAAACGCTCGTTTCCCCAGGAAAAGTCTTTGAAATGGGATTTTTTGGGCTAGAACCGAACCAGAACCAGAACCAGAACGGAAAACAAAGGTATGTTGGGATATGGTATTTAGTGGATCCGGAAACCATCGTGTGGGTTGCCAACCGTGACAACCCCATCTTGTCAGGCTCGTCAGTCTTGACCATCGAAGACGATGGTAACCTTGTGGTGAAGGATAAATCTAATAAAAAATACTTCACCACTGGTTTGTCATCAGGGTCCGGTACACACCGGACCCTGAAACTTTTAGATAGCGGGAACGCGATTCTAGAAGACGAATCTGGAAACATAGTCTGGTCTAGTTTCGCGTTCCCAACTGATACCTTCCTTCCAGGAATGTACATGGAGAAAACCATGAAACTAACGTCGTGGAAAACTCACCACGATCCTGGAACCGGAAAATTCGTGTTTCAGAAAGATCAAGTCTTTGGTTACAACAATTACACCATCTTCACCGCGAAAAGCCTTCATTGGAAAAGCGGGTTCGGTCTAGAAAGCAACAAAAACCTCACCAAAATCCCGATAGCCGCACTCAACTTGTTATCAAACTCGACCCGATCGTCAACTTACTCACGGCTAGTAATGAACACATCCGGCGAAATCCAGTTCTATACGTGGGACTCAACTTTTCGAAAATGGGTTTTGAATTGGTTCGAACCAAAGGACTTTTGCAGTAGATACAACGCTTGCGGACCCAACAGCAGTTGTAACATTAGTAGAACGGTCGGTAAAAACGAGTCTTTATGCGACTGTTTGCCTGGTTTCGAGCTGGTTTCGGATATCGCAACAAACGAAGAAATGTGCAAAAGGACTTCAACTATTTGTAACGGAAATGATACAAATTTCTTAGGCATGGAGATCATGAGGATTGATGTAACATTCGCGACATTTTTGGAGTCGAAAAGTGAGCCAGAATGTAACGAAAAGTGCTTAGGGCTCGATTGTTGTCAAGCGTATTCGTATAACGGTGTCGGGAACCAGACCCTGGTTCAAGCCGGGGTGCCGGGAGGTAAACAAGGGTGCTGGATTTGGAGTTCTGGTTCGGTCCTGGTTGATGTGCAAGTTGGTGTAGGAACCAGTGGACACAAAGTTTTCATCAGAAATCCAATTACAAAAGGTACATCTTTTTTCCTATTTTGATAAAGCAATGTGTAGAAATTATGGTTACAAACGAGTCAAACTGAGTTCGAGGAGATGACTCGGCGAGTTTTTAAGATACAGGTTCGAGTTCGACTCGAGAAACTCGAATATATCTATAAAGCATATTCATTGTAGTTGATATTCTAATTCATTTTTAAGCTATGTTTTCAGCTTTTCAAACTAGAACTCCATAAATATTTACCGCTATGTTGTTGTTTATTTTTTAAAAAGTTAAATGTCTAAAGTCTGAAAACCACGTCTGAAATTAAGAGGAGACTTTAACATTTGAAATTAAGAGACTCTTAATTTTAGTTAAGACAACTCTCATCCTCTTAAAATTCAAAGGTTTCAACCTATTAAGTCTGAATTTAAACAAACAATCTTAATTTATTATAGATCTGAACTTTAGACTTCAGACGTTTTTAAGAGTCTTTTAATGGAAAACAAATGATGCCTGTATAAATAGCGCTTGAATTATCATTAAAAATAACAAAATAACATCATTAAAAAAGATAGGGAAAGTATAAGTTGTAAGGTAAAATATAGTTTTTAGTATTGAATAAAGATGTATGTTAGAATCTAATTCATGTATAAGTTGGAAGAAATGTTAAATTACTATCAATAAAGAATTTGATTTCAAACAAATAAAATTTAAGCATTCATCTTGTATTAGCAAAAGTTCTAAAAAATAAGCTAAATTTGAATTCCATTTCTTCAAATTTCATTCTGCAAACCAAATACTACCTGACTGAATAAGATAAGTCTTGAATTCACAACCATTAGATTCAGAAATTTCGTCAGAACTTATTTTCTTTACAGATTTTTTAAAAGGTTATAAACCAAATTTATATCGTTTAAATTTAATTTCAGGAATTAAGAATCCTCCCAAAGAAAATGGAAGTGCAAAAAGACTAAAACCATCATCTTCTCAATTGATCATAATTCTTTCTGCAATTGTGATTCCTGGGATTCTACTGTTATGCTGCATTGGATTCATTTGTTACAGGAGAAGGATCAATATCAAAAAAGGAAAAGGTACCTAAACATCAATCCCTATTTAAATCTTTTTAATTTATCTGATTATCTTTTTAAATCATTTTGTATTTAGCTTCTCGTCGTATTTTTATAAGTATATAGTATTATACATCGGTTGTTAAGAGCCAGATATTCACCTTAAGATCTTATAATTTTATGATCATGATCAATAAAAACGCATCGATCCTTAATAAGATTTCTTGTGAGTATGATCTAGTTAAGATCTCTACCATAATATCTTAAGATCTTTATTTGATCTGATTCTACTTTTACTTACAATAAAAATTATAAAAAATTCAACTTTTTTAAATAAGATAACATATGCGTTAAGTATATAATTTGTGAATAACAACAATTTTCATTCAATCGTTGAGTTCAATACTCTAACATATCAATCTTTAATGACGAAATTAAACCATCAATAATCGTAAGAGTTGTAGTAAACTCTTATTATAATGTTTGAAGTTCAAACATTCATCAATTTGACAAAATAAAAATAAAAATTGATGTAAACTAGAACACATATAAAAACACAATGTTATTTTAGTAGGATCTCAAGAACCCAATCTAGGTCTTATGATCTGATTGATCTTGTAAAAACAAAAACGATCTTAGATGAGATTTTCTATCTTGACAACCTTAGTATTGTAAAATGCATGTTTATAAGTTTATTGTCATTTTTAGATAATTAACTATCAAAAATATTCATTTTGATCTTTTTTTTTGTCACAAAAGCATCTTTTAATCTTGTTATTATTATGAAAGGAGCGCCTAAAACATGACAAAATGATTATCTTATTTTTTTTTATTTAAAAACCAATTATAAAAAAATGTTCATCCTCATCATTCCTTATAATTCTTTTTTGGTATTTTTGTCGCTAAGAAATCATTTTAAATTTCTTCATTGTGACAAATTGACTATACTTAATTAATTAATTTCTATTTATTATATCAAACATTAATCTATGAGAAATTATCAGAGAATATAGGCAATCATGTCACCGACTTTAAAATATTTAACAAGAAATAGTGACATCCACTAAGGATGTTGGATTTGCATTTGACTAATGATTACAAAAAACATTTTTTTTTAAAAATTTTTTTTTTTTGATTTTCTGTGTTTTTGACTTTGTTTCCATATAAAACGCAATATTCCCACAACTTTAAATTGGTGCTATGACTCCTAACCCAATTCCAAAATGTGATTGCATCTTTTTCTTTTTTGAAAATAAAAATTCGAGTATCATACGGTCTCTTGCGTCTGAATTTAAGATCTTAAAACGTTTTAAGTCAAAATTTAAAAACTTAACTTAACTTATAAACAGTTTATTATAATAAAATTTTAGACTTTTAAAAACGTGTTAACTTACCTCTTAAATTAAGAGGTGACATAAAACCGGAAGTCTTATGTTCAAATTTGAAAATAATCTCTCTCTTTTTCTATTTCTCTTCTTCATACTTTATTTTTAATTTAACTTATTTTAATATTTTTATTTGTATAGATTAATTAAATTAGTTTTTAGACATTTCATATTGTTAAAGAAATGGTCTTAAATGTTTAGGCTTTAAGATTGATTTCAAAAACACTTTTAAACTTAACACATTTAACTATAATTAAAGAATTAGATTAGAGGTTATTATTGATGGAAAATTGTGTGAAAGAAAAAAAGTTTTCACTAACTTTGAACACATTTAGTTAAATATATGTTGAATAACTTTGTCTTTGCGTGGATTTGCGTTCTCGTTAAACAGAGTTATACAACAAGCTAATGTCATGTTTGTTTACCTCTTAATGGAATCATTGAGAGGTTATTTTACATTTGAATGACTTTTTAATGATTCCATTAAGAAATAAACAAACACCCCCTAAGTTTATGAGATTTTATGTTTTGGATTTATTGTTATTTGCGTGTCAAATTATAGAGTTGCATTTCTGTAAGAACCATTCAGTTTCGTGAGAACGTGAAAAAAACTTCAAAATGCACAAATTTAAAAATTAAATTTATAACTTAAAATCATTATTGGTCTTCAATATTAATAAATATAATAATCTAACATTAAATTATCATTAAAATTTAAATTCACTATTTTATATATTAAATGCACAAATTTGAACATTAAATGCACAAAGTCATGCATAGACAGATTTATCATGAGATACGTAAATGTTTTCATTAAATGCATACATTTATCAAATATATAAATTTTAGCATCAAATGTATAATTTTATACATTAAATACATAAATTTTTTAGTTCATGTTTGTTTACCTTTTAATGGAATCATTAAAAGGTCATTTTACCTTTGAATGACTTCTTAATGATTCCATTAAGAAGTAAACAAACATCCCCTTAGTGGTTCTCACAGAATTGAGTAGTTAATAATCAAATAATATATTCTTATGTTTGTTTTGTTATTTAGTTTCCATTTTCCGTTAGAACGATTTTATTAATTCAAGCGTATAGTTTCCTTACAGTCATAACGTTAATTGTTATACATTTTTTTAGGAAAGGAAGAAATCGATTCGATTCATCAATTTAACGAAAGTGTGAAGCAACTTCAAGATATGCTAACTCCGTTTGACGAAACCGATTCACAAACCTTCGGCATACCTTTCTTCGAGTTCGAAAGATTATCGACTTCCACAAATGGCTTCTCGGAAGCTAATAAGCTTGGAGAAGGTGGTTTTGGACCCGTTTACAAGGTGAGAAATCATATTAAAAACGTATCGATATTAATCATATGAAAATTTATTTGTGTCACTAGTCAATAACTAGTCACATTTTTACTGACTTTTTTACATATTAGTGACACTTTTAGAGTAGGGGGAGTGCCCTTTCGATAACACTACCCAACTGTCTATGTCAGCATTATATCAGATTTTTTTTCTCTATTACATCTTTCTATACCACTTAAACCATGAAAATGATCGTTTTTAAATACCACTAAAAAGATATACACGCAACACTGTATAAAGAAAAGAAAAAGAATAATGTGAGAGTCAGAGAGGGAGAGCATCTCACTCGGGACACGTCCACCGAGCCCGACACACAACCATGGTACCGCCAAGGGAGGAGCGGTGTTCCTAGGCATACCGTTGCCAAATTGACGCTTTTTGGTACTGCCAAGATGATGTCCCGCACCATATCCTCCCACCCTTAGGTGGCAATTCCGGCCCATTCAAGTAAATGGGTCAATGACCAAAAAACAAAATTTTAACATACTTTTGAAATTTTTTTGGAAAGACAATTTGTTTAATACGTCATTTTTTTAAAAAGTTTTTGTTCTGACTTACTTTTTTACTACGAGTCATTTTGATCATTCTGCACGTTCAGAATTGCCACGTTTAGTGACCAATTTTATACGTTTTACCGACCGTTTTAATATTTGTTCACTTAGATGTTACTGTTAACTTGATAATGGATTTTTTGATCCAAGTCTCGATTTGTATTCACTTACCGAATGATCGGGACGATTTACGTTAGGGTAAGTTACCCGGAGGATTAGAAGTTGCGGTAAAGAGGTTATCGATCCATTCGGGACAAGGTTTAGAAGAGTTCAAGAACGAGGTTACTTTGATTGCTAGACTTCAACATCGAAATCTCGTTAGGCTTTTGGGATATTGTATGAAGGGTAACGAGAAGATGCTAATTTACGAGTATATGCCCAACAAAAGCTTAGATGCATTCATATTCGGTAAACCCTCGACATCCTTTTCTCTCGATCTTTACTCAACACGTAAAAGAAAAACTTACGTACATAGTTAATCGATCGTGACTTATGTTTTGTTCAAACTGCTTGCAAGACGAAACGCTTAGCTCGTCGATCGATTGGCCAAAGAGGTTCGAAATAATCATGGGGATTTGTAGAGGGCTTGTGTATCTTCATCAAGATTCGAGGTTAAGAATCATTCATAGAGATTTGAAGACGAGTAACATATTATTAGACGAAGATTTGAATCCAAAGATTTCGGATTTTGGATTGGCGAAGATCGTTAATGGCGCGGAAGTTGAATCTAATACGAAGAGGGTTATTGGAACGTAGTAAGTACGAAATTTCATTTGAAAAGATCATTTTCAGTTAATATACTAAAAGGTTGTTTCTTTACTTCTTAATAGAATCATTAAGAAGTCATTCAAAGGTAAAATGACATTTTAATGATTCCATTAATGTTATTTGTGATTGATGCAGTGGCTATATGGCGCCAGAGTATGCATTAGAAGGATTATTTTCGATAAAATCCGACATTTATAGTTTCGGGGTGGTCGTTCTCGAGATCATTAGCGGGAAAAAGAAACACTATCAATGCGAACAAGCCATTAGTCTTCTGAATTACGTGAGTTCAATCGTTCGAATTCATTGATATTTTTAGCGACGTTCGATTGTCTGATCACGAGTACTTTCAGGCTTGGCATTTGTGGAAAGAGGGATCGCCGTTAGAGCTAATGGATCAAGTTTTAACGAAAAGCTACAACTCTGATCAAGTGTTGAAATGCATAATCATCGGGCTATTATGCGTGCAAGAAGATCCCGATGATCGTCCAAACATGTCGAATGTCGTGACAATGCTCACGAGCGACATCGCTACGCTTCCCGAACCAAAACAACCGGCTTTTTTAGTAAGAAAACTAACTTCGTCGTCTTATAGTTCTTCTTCTTCGTATCCACCACGAACACAAACCAACGTCGAGATGACGATGTCCATGATTCAAGGACGATAAATGTGACGATTAAGTGTCGTTATTTATAACTTTTAGACGAATTCGTGTAAAGTAACTTAATTTTTCCCACAAAATCTTGTTGTTTGTACGCTTTATCGTCACATATCGGAATGTAGTACACAGGGACGTGAAATCTATAATAAAGATATACGATGTTTTTAGATAAGATACACGGTTATAATAACGAATGAGATAATAATAAATAAAAGTGTGTAACGGTTAAAAACCAGATCAAACCAAAAACCATTAAAATTGAATAAATTATAATAAATGAAAATTGAATAGACCAAAAAACAAAATTTTAATTAACCTAACATATTTATGGTGTTACATGTATAGGTTGCGAAATGGATGGGTCGTACGAGTTTGGTGACGGGTCAACCAGGGTTAATTCAAAACAGGTAAATTTGTAAAATCATCAATCAAATGATTCGGGTCGGGTTTTGATTGAACAACCAACATTCTTTTTCCACTTTTTAGAAATTCATTAATAATCTATCTATGTATCTATATATATTATAATAAAGCAAAACACTTAGTGTCACGTGGCGATTCCACAATGCACAGAATTTTCATTTTCCCGCCTCTTTTTCCTAATATAGCTCTCTCAATTAATTCATCTAATTTATTTTAGATAATTTTAAATATTAAATAAAATCTTATATAATTAAAGAATTTTAAATACTTCCTAATTTAACATTTAATTTTACCTAAAAGGTTTTATCTAAAATGATCTGAGTGATTTATAACTCTTTTTTTTAACTTTAAACTAAATGTTAAATGTTTAATTGTATATTAAATTTATTAATTTAAAATCCATTCTCATTCTTATAATTTTGTACATTAATATGTATTTTAAAATTATGTTAACAATCGTAATTGTTAATTTTTTGTTCATAATTTGAATCAAAAAATTTCTTATATATTAAAGTATGATTTTAAGTTTTTTATCATTAAAAATACATCTAAATATGAAAAGAATAACACTATAATAATTTTCATAAAAGCATAACTTTCTAATAATATTGTAAATATTGTTTTCAAATTTAAAGGCAAAAACATTACAAAATTGATTTAGTTTTTATTGTAATACAATTAGTATTTCAAATATTTCATATCTTCAATATATATTTATTATAATAAGAATAAAAAAAATTTAAAAATAACTTTAGTTAATTATCTATGTCAGTTTATATCAAAATATAATTACTTTATTATTTTTATAATTCTTACAAATCTCATGTAGTACATATATATATATATATATATATATATATATATATATATATATATATATATATATATATATATATATATATATATATATATATATATATATATCCATATCTATAATTCTTACAAATCTCATGTAGTACATGAGCTACTAATCTAGAAATATCTATATAATAGAAAAAATTTAATATGAAAAAAACCAACATGCTTCCGTTTTATTCTTTTCTATAAAAGTCCTTAAGTTATTGTTTTCGGAAAAATTTTATTTTTTCTTCTGTTCTTCATAATCAACCCTGACTTTTTACACAAAAAAACACATATTTTCATTATTTTTCTCTGGAAAATTTACAAACTTGAAGACTTTTTTGAAAATATAAAGAAAAATTCCAAAAATCACAAACAAATATATTGATTAAAGATTTTATTAGTAAAAAATAACACGAATGGACTAAACCGTAAAAACGTGAAAAGCATGTTGGTTTTTTTTCATATTAAACCCAAATAAAAATAATACAAATTATCACATGAATCACCACGTTTTTACCTTTTTAAGTGGAAGATGATGAAGTTATGTAACAATTTGTGTTTTTTTTTATTATACAGCTTATATCATTGATCAGAGTAGCTCATTGATCGGACTCATGTTTAAATTATATTTTGAGATTATCCGCTAAAGTTGTTATCAATGCAATATAATTATAACTTATCCTTATAACAAAAGGGAAACTATATATTAAAGTTATCTTTTATAAGACAGTTATCTATATTAATAATCAATGTATAGTTGATTTCTATAAGTTTGAATGTAAGAAAAAAACCAAAAAAAACAAATGAAGGATAAATTGTTGGAATCAGTCGGGTGGCAATTTCGACCCATTCAAGCAAACGGGTCAAACTAGTTGATGATCAAAATTCATAAGTTTTACATAATTTTGAAATTTTTTCGAAGAACAATTTGTTTAACAAATCGTTTTATAAAATTCTCATTTTTAAAAAAAATTATGTTCTGGTTTAGTTTTTTACAATGGGTCAATTTTACTATCCGGCGGCACCCTTAGGCTATTGTCACCTGTTGGGTCAAAATCTAACATATAATTATAGATACAGTTATAGATATAGATATAGATATGAATATAGTTCATGAAAGTATCATTCATTATGCAGCGCACCACACGGTATCACATTTAAAAATACTTTGTTGAAATTTTTTTTCATAATCATGTTTTAATTAACATTATAAAGATCATATGTAGATTTTACATACATTCACATCTTCTAACTCTTTAAAAATAATGTGAACGTACACTTACATAAATTTGCATATATGTGAACATACATTTATATGATGTATGATTTCATGTACTTAGAATATGTGATTGTGTTGAAATTTATACACAATCTTTGTAATGTTAATTAAAACATATTTATGAAGAAAAAACTACAAAAAGTGGTACATTTTAATACGCGATATTATAGTGGTTTTGTCTTGAACCTAATTCATACAGATACAAATGTTGTGGCAATCTATTATTATAAATTATCTTGAAATCATCAACAACAATAAGTAATAAGTATTTAATTTAAACATTCCATTGAGTAACATTCACAACGACAATGGATTTGGATTTTTTCCCATTTGGAATTAGGTTTTGTAGGAATATTTAACAAATCTTAATTAATATATTCGTTTCTAAATTCTTTTAGTTAATTTAGAAAAAGAAGTAAGCATCTAGATCTTGTAAAATGACAATATTTAAATATTAAATTACGTAATATATTCTCGAGAATCTCTTTTTTTTTTTTAATTTAAACAACTCATAATGATTGAAACATATAATAAATTGTTGGTTGAAAGTTGAAACCATTGACCGGAATAATCTATCTATCTATATCTATCTCTATCTATACTATTAAATGAATAACATTTTTGCCATTTGTCATTTTGTCGTCATCTTATAATGCCATGTGGCTTCATATCCAATTGACATATGTAATTTTTTGTTTTTTCTAAATATAAATATCTATTTCTTTTTAAATCCCTAAAAATGTTCCTATTCTTAAGGATCTATTAAAAATTTTAAATTACCCAATCAACATTTAAAAATTACTAACTAATTATAATAATGATAATAAACTTTAATGTTATTATTGACTATCTTTTTCGTTTAACTAACTTATACTTAAAACTAATTATAATAATTTATGTTAAGTATCATAAGTATAAAAAGATTCAATATATCAAAATTTAATGTTAATTTGTAATTTTTAGTTTATATAACTTTTGAGAAAAAATATTTATCAAAGTTATCCGTGTAATACACGGGTTAATAAACTAGTCTATTAGTAAAGGAAAATGATTCATGTCACGTGGCGTTTCCTCGTGACATCTCAATATCATTTTCCCGCCCATTTCCTTACCATAATTATCTGTTTTAACAACTAACATTTTATATTTAAAAAATCATTATGTATCCCTCTAATTATTTTTATATATTTATGTTTTCATATTAACTAAAACCTCTAATTAATATATAAATCTCTCTCTAATAAATAATTTATGTAGAATTTTAAAAACAATATTAACGTTGCAGCCTTCCAATTTTTAAAATTAAAAACTACTAATTGAATTTATCACTATTAAAACATGATCATCGCCTATTATTATAAATTTAATAATTTAACTAAAAAAACTTATTATTAACTTTTCTTAAATTCAACCCATGTAATACATGGGTAATAAACTAGTATGGATAATATTTTAAGAAATATAGTGCTATTTGTTAACTTTATAAAAAAGTGGAATGAAACAAACAACACAGGCCGTTTGGATTTGCGTTTGAAAAAATGATGCAATGTTTTGAAAACTAATAATCAAATAATAGTTGTAACAAAAAATGTTGCCGGAAATGTAATATTTGGTTTAACTTCTGCTGTTTACTATCACAATTATCAAATAATCAATTTTTAAAGTGTTTTGATTTATGTTTTAACTTGTAAAATCACCAAATAACTATTTAATAAACTACATTTTTTAACTTATGAAAAAGTGTGATATGATTACTTCTAAACGCAAATATACACTAATTAATATATGCAATCCAAACACTTTAAACCAATTATTTTTATGATTGTAACGTAATAATTTAATAATCTCTATTATTACACAAAACGAAACACCCTCTTAGTGTGTCAAACATTGAGTTATGAACAACAAAAATACCTAGGAATGACATTATAATTAAAGTTTATTATGAAAAAAAAACTAACATGTTTTCACGTTTTTTACGTTTTTGTCCATCCATGTTATTTTTTCCATAAAAGTCTTCAAATTAATTTTTTTCTCTTTTTGGTTTCGTGAAATCTAGATATTAGAACCCGGTTTTTCAGTTTTTTAAAACTCGGTTTACTAATTATAATCGGACTCTAACAGTCAAATTTCACAAAACTAAAATAAATTAACTTAATAATTTTTCTAAAAAAAATAATATTGAGAGACGAAAAAAACAGTAAATATCCTACAATCCTAAATGAATCAAGCCTTATTTTCAAATTAAAACTAATTTTGTGAGATTTTTCGACTATTGATTTATCAACTACTTCCTCCTACGTTCTAACATTAAATTTAAAATTAATTTTAGTGAAAAAGTCATGGTTTATATCATTAAATAACAATCTATTTTTGTATGTATATAAATTGATAACAGCTTATACAAATATATTGTCGACGAAATAGGAAAAAAAAACTGCAAATATGACAATATATGACTATGTGTACCAACGAATTAAATTCATGTCACGAGTAATCTTGATTTCGCTACATTGTGTTTCCATGTATAAGGGTTTTGAATCCTGTAATTTTGGCTGAAAATACATGTAGAACGTAAGATAGAACAAAGAAAATTTGAATAATTCAATAGGAAAATTGCGATCCCACATCGTCTAGATGAAAAAAAAAATAATAAGTATGCAAAAGTACGTAATAAAGACATCTCATTTCTCAAATCAACTTTTAAAAAAACTATAATCAACAAACTTGTATAAATAAGGAAGTTCAATTATCTGTTTAGGAGCTTTACATTAAACAGTGGTTATCTTCCAATATAAAGTATATTTAAAATTATATGTACTATAAATATGTGTGTGTCTCTCTACACACACATGGCTACAGATGCTTTTAGCATTATAATTATGCACCGGTGAGCACCAATCAAAATAATGTTTTATCATACAATTTTTTATATATATAGATATATATAAGCTTTGAATAAATAGAAATAAACTTTCAGTGGGCTCATCGCATTCATAGACTTTAATATACACTAGATTCATTACATTTTTATGTTTAGGTTCATTGCATTCAATCAGATTTAATATACACAAGATTTATTATATTGGTCACATTCAAACTATGTAAATAAGTTATGTATAACATCCAAAGGTTTTAATTGATGCTGATTTGTTAAATTTTTATTGGTGCTCACGGTATTTATATTTAAATGGTGCTTAAATTATCATCGTTCGTGTATGTGTATTATATGGTTCGGGTGAATACCTGAAAAATGCAGAGTACTGTGCGTACCTTTGAATACACGGGTTTCAGATGTGAACATGTTCCAAAAAAAAAATTTCTTTTCCATATTCATTAGAGGCAAATAATATAAGGTTATTTGTATAACATTACAGACATTCACATATTCTAACATCTTAAAAGTCATGTAAACGTAAAAAAAATTTATGAGAACATGTCTAGTGTGAACATACGTTCACAACAATACAGTTAATGTGAACATGCACGTTTCACATAATTCTAGTGTGTGTTTAAGCGTGATTTTTTAGTAGTAGTCTTGTATTATTAATTTAAAAATTATTTTGAAAAAAACACTTCAAAAAAATGGTTTTAAGCGAGGTACCTCCCGTACATCGCAAAACCAATGATACTCGCTTAAACCCAAACATGGGCGGATCCACATATAAAGAAGCGGGGGGAAAGGCCCCCAACGATGTGCGTAAATTTGACGAATTTTAGCCTATACGTTCCGGAAAATTAACACGACGAATACCTTATAAAACCTCATGCCCCCAACGAAAATTTTTTCTGGATCCGCCACTGAACCCAAATGTGTATGTATGTATGTATGTATGTGTGTATATAAAAGTTGGCCCAATTAACCAAATCATTTTTTACTTTTTTTAATAAAACAATTTTACTTATATAAAATTTTTCATGCTTAATATGTCTACTCTGAGACTAACACAGAGCCATCAAAATTAATAAGAATTCATGAGCGGTACTATAGCTATATAAGAATTCAGAGCCATCAAAATTAAAAAAATTTACGCTTTATATTTTTTTTATGTTTTCAAAAAGTTACGTTTTATGACCCGGTTATAATAGGTAAACCGGATTTCAAAAAACAAAAATCCGAATTATAATAGCTAAGTTTTGATAACCAGAAGAAAAAAGTAAATTAAGAATTTTATTAGTAAAAAATTGACATGAAAGGACAAACTGTAAAAAAAATTAAAAAATATATAGTTTTTTTTTCGTAATAAATCTTAGAAGTTTTTTGAAAGGACAACTTTTATTAAGTTTAAGCTCCACTAAAAAAGGTGACAATGTTGAAACCATGATTATCGAAATCGCGATTTAAATCGTACGATCCTACAATCCTACAAGTAGATTTCGATCACGATCGCTAGTAGGATCGATTTTAGGTAGGATTGTAAGCAAGATCGTAGAATCGTTAGTAAGATCGTACGACGATCCGATCCTACATACGGTTTGTTTTCGTAAGCAAGATCGTAGGATCGTACGACGTGTATTTCAAACTTTTTATGACTTCTGAATGGATGTATGAAAATGACTTTCTTTAGTGTTGTCTTTAAAATTTGAATCCTCTATGAAAATGACTAGCTTTCTTTTGAATAAAGAATTGTTTTTCTTTATGAACATGATTTTTTTGGATGGAAATGACTCTTTTTTGTTTATGATACAATACTGTGATATATAATATTTAATTTCGGTAGGATCTCACGATCCCGATCTTGCAATGACAAAAACGATCTTAGGTAAGATCTCGATTTTGACAACCTTGGTTGAAACCCAAGAAGCTGGCCCAGCTGAGGATTAAATTAAAATATAAAGGGAAGCTAAAGTTAAGTTTAACGATCATATCTTTTGGTTTGGAGTTTTTAATCAACATTGAAATTAAGATGATTTTTAAAAAAAAAATTAGAAATGAAAATATGTTTGCCTTTTTATTTTTCATTCTCTTTTATAACATAAATTGGCATGACTAGATTGAAAACAAAATGTAAAAAAATCTCAAAATTTTGTTTTCAAGTTTACTTGTAATTTTGAAAACAAAAATTAATAATTAAACCTGATCTTAAAATGACATGTAAATACCGTACAACATAACAGTGAGTTTTGCAATGACTATCTAACTAGCTTCATGCCTTATAAAATGTTGACATTATAGGTCATGCGACACTCGATATGACCAATACAAATAGGTAGAACACATCAAAACACACACACACACACACACACACACACACATATATATATATATATATATATATATATATATATATATATATATATATATATATATATATATATATATATATATATATATATATATATATATATATATATAAATTCACTTGTAATCAGAATACTTTCTCTTAGAGGTGTAATGAGCTAAGCTAATTGTAAGGGTGTTATTCAAGCAGTTTAACTAGGTTTAGAATTATTTGGGTTCGGGTATCAGTCTTTAACGGTGACCAAACCAGCCGAAACCAGACCAAATAAAACTCGATTAAATTGGTTTTCGGTTTATACAATTTTGTTAATTTGATTTTTTTAAAATTAAATTTAAAAAACCTTGAATATTAAAAATGATAAAACCATAGAGGGAACAAAAAGCATGAGAAATATCAATTGATGGTCGATCTTTCTTGCCATTGTTATTTTCCCTAATTTTAGTATATCGAATGTGAAGTGTCAAATTGCTTCTGGATATAGATAACCTACATGCATAATCTAAAAACAAAAAGAGAAGAAACATTCTTATTTGGATTATTCAATTCATAGAAATTAGGACATCACAAACTAATAACCGAAGAAACATTCTTATTTGGATTATTCAATTCGTAGAAAATAGGACATCACAAACTGATAACCGAACCATATATGGTTAATTGGTTTGGTCTACACAAAATAAGCAATCCAATAACCGATTTAACCAACCAAATAAGGTTCAGTTTAGGTGGGTTATATGGTTTCAGTTCTTTTTACACAACCCTGGCAACTAGAGCTCAATAAAAGTTCAAACAAAACTTGACTTAGAAGAGCTCAAACTCCTAGATTGAAGATCATCTAATAAACTAGCTTAAGCCCAAGATTCACATAGACACGTATCAAACTCATTTAGACTTGCGAGCTTAAATGAGAGCCATTATTTATAATATATAGTTAAATTATACAACAAATTCAGAAATTGATATATATAATTAACGAGCTAAGCTCAAGCCTATAAAACCACTCATGAGTCAAGCTCGAGCTCAAACTCGTTTACAATCTACTTTCCCTACCTTGCTTCAAATTCAATCAGTAGTTTGAAAACCAATGAAGATCTGAAGGTCCTTGTTCGATGTATAGTCTGAATTCCGAAATAAAGTGGCCTCGTTACCACTTGGGGATGTGAAGGGAGCAACAAAATTCCGCTGGAATCAATGAACAGTGAAACATTATTCTATAAATGGTAGTTTTGAGGTCATCATACCAATTTATTTTTCAAGTTTCAATTTCAGACGCTTTCTTATGATGTTTTCTACAAAGTTCGTAAAAGCAGTTTTACTCCTATGGGTGCAAAATAAGGAAGAATGTTTGCACGAAATTTGGGGCTCACATCTTAAGATCTTTATGTAGAAAATGTTGGAAAAAAATGTAAATTGTTCAAAGGAAAAAGTGTATTTTCCATGTTTTTGGACCAAATATAATTATATATAGTTGTGAGATATATAATTAATATTTTATGGGTGTGTATTCTCCTTGAAGAGAGGATTACAACGATATAAAGAACGTCCAAAATGGAGCTAAGATGAATGAGATATCGATGCTCAAAGATTGGTGTTTGATATGGAAAATGCAAGTTAAAAGTGTGAAAACTTGTCCCACATAGGAAGATGGACCAAACCATGAGTGATTTATAATGAGGAGCCTTGACAAGCATGACAAGTTACTCCAAGACAAAACTTGGGTCCAAACAATAGCAAATCATTAAACTTGTGTGCACTCGCATTTGCCTCGTACTTTGTATAAGGTATTTTTTTTGTGCGAGCCGCGTTCGTGTCTTGAACGAATCTAGACAATTCTAGAGCCGTTACAGGAATGGTTTAATGATAGAATTATTCTATTTAATTATTAATAAAAAATATTTTTTTATTACAATTAAATATAATTAATTTGTTGTTACAACTCATGGTTTAATGATAAAATTATTATATTTAATTATTAATAAAAAAATGGTTTTTTATTATTATTACAATTGAATATAATTAAGTTGTTGTTACAACTTATTTCCTATAAAAGGGATGGAGATGCAAACACCAAAACATACATTTTTGAGATACTTGGAAAACGCTTTGTATTCTTCAAACTTTTTGCACTTTAACGGCAAGACGTTGCTACTTCCAAGAACGAAGAACACCTTCAATTCACGTGATTTTTCAGGCAAGTTGGTTACCTCCGGCAGTACACGCTGCTTTGGCTGTTGTACCCTGGGAAACAGACTTCGAATCTGTTTTAAGGGAATCGTGTCAAACACGAGACTCAGCCTTTATTTTCCGTATTGTAATTTACTTTTCGTATTTTTATTTCTTTTATTTGTAATTTTAATGGGTTATATGCCAAAAATAGCAACAACTTTTTGTAGTTTTACCGTTTATACCAACATTATTTATTTTTTATCATTAATAGCAACAACTTTTGTATTTTTTACCGATTATACCAACTTTTGACCTGGAAACCTGCTATAGCAGGTTACCATCCATTAATACCAACAACTTTTATCTTTTTACCAATAATAGCAACAACATTTTAACTTTTTACCAATAATAGCAACGATTTTTAACTTTTTACCAATAATAAAACATATCAAATTAAATTTTCATGTATCTTTAACTAATCATTACTTTAAAGAAACTAAATTTATTAAAATCGAAACACAATCAAATAAGTTCATAATCTATTTTTTGTTTAAATTTTGTTAGAAATAAATAAAATGCAATGTGTGCCTATAAAAGAGATAAAGAAAATATGTTTTCTATAGACATTAAAAAATAAAGATTATTTTGATGTGTCATAATTTCATGCATAGCCGGGTTTTAGAGGTATGATAGGGTCGATCATTTAAGTGTAACATGACAAAGTGAAACTCAAATCATTTTGTATAAGATGTCATAGAAATATAATGAACACATTATGCAACATTTGTATTCTTTTTTGGATACTTAGTTCAACAATATTTGCATTATTTATTTGAACGTCATCTGATTTTCATAAATTTAAATCATATATAATCTTCCATAAAATAAAGGGACGTGTCTTTTAAATATTATCATTTTATTTATCAAATAAATAAAAGACTAATTATCCATAATTAGATCATAATTATTTATTATTATTCATTTTTATTTATCACATAAATATATAATGCAAATATTGTTGTAATAAGTATCCAACAAATAATACAAATATAGCATAATGTGTTCATTATATTTCTGTGACATCTTATACAAAATGAAGTTTCACGTTGTCATGTTACACTTAAATGGTCGCCCCTATCATACCCCTATAAGGCTATGCATGAAAATATGACATATCAAAATTAGGAGTGTGCAAAAAATCAAAAACCAATCTAAACCGAAAAAAACCAAAAAACCGGAACTAAAAAACCAAACCGTTTGGACTTTGAATTTTCAAAAACCAAAAATTTCGGTTTTGAGGTCAAAATAAACCGGGAAAAACCAAACCGAACTGAAGTTTTATGATTTTAAAATTTATAAATACTCTTCCTTCGTTACATTTCTTCATTTAAGTTTTTTATTGAAAGTTTTAACTTTTCAATGTCTAAATTTCATATGAGACTAACACTCACTTTGCATATTATGATGATTATTATTATTGCATTTGTATATTTTCATGGTTTTGAATGATAAAATGATTTAATGTCTAAATCTTGTTTGTGAAAGAATGCATTAAGTGTTATATACTTTGATTTTATGTATCCATATATATGTTTATTCCTATATATATATATATATATATATATATATATATATATATATATATATATATATATATATATATATATATATATATATATAAATGTGTGTGTGTGTATGGTTTTTGGTTTTAGAAAGAAAGACTTGAGATTGAAAACCATGACAAAGAAAAACTGAAACCAAACTGAAACCGAAATAAAAACCAAAAAATCAAATAGTTTAAAATCCAAACCGAACGATTTCTTGAATATAGAAACCGAACAGTTTCTTGAATATAGAAACCGATGTTTCGGTTTGTTTTTGCCAAAAACCGATCCATGCTCACCCCTAATCAAAATAATCTTCCTTTTTTAATGCTTAAAGAAAACATATTTTTTAAACTTTCATAGACACACATTGCATTTGATTTATCTCTAGTAAAATTTAAACAAAAAAAATGGATTATGAACTTATTTGATTGTGTTTCACTTTTCATAAATTTAGTTTTTTTTTAATAATGATTAGTTAAAGATAAAGGAAAATTTAATTTGATATGTTTTTATTATTGGTAAAAAGTTAAAAGTCGCTGCTATTATTGGTAAAAATATAAAACGTTGTTGCTATTATTGGTAAAAAGATAAAAGTTGTTGGTATTAATTGATGGTAACCTGTTATAGCAGGTTTCCAGGTAAAAAGTTGGTATAATCGGTAAAAAATACAAAAGTTGTTGCTATTAATGATAAAAAATAAATAATGTGGGTATAAACGGTAAAACTACAAAAAGTTGTTGCTATTTTTGGCATATAACCCTAATTTTAATTTCCGTATTTTATTTATTTCCGTGTATTGTAATTTCATTTCTGAATTGTAATTCGTAATATATTTCTTATATTTTATAATTGGTATCGGGCACAATATCCCTACAGAAAACACAAAAGAAAGCAAACCCACATTCACTGGCTAGAAAAAACTAACCTTTCATTCACATGTTTGTTTCAACTAAAACACAAAACCCTAGCAAAGAACATCAGTATATAACCACACATATAGAATAATAGAACCCTAGGTGCGTTTGGTACGGTGAATGGAATTGAATTGATTTCCAAGCTTATTTTTTCATACGATGTCAACATCAATTCTCAAGTGAATGATCAAAAATTGGTTTTTAGCGTAAATATCATGTCTTTAATTTTCTTCTCAACATGGAGAGGATGATCAAAACAAGAAAAAGAGAATTGAAATTGTATTGTTTTTTCTTCATTCTATTCATTTTTCAACAAAGCTTCAAAACTAAGACAATTTCCTTCTATTCATTTTTTTCGTACCAAACCCAACCCTAGCTAAGAACATCGTTATATAACCACACGTATAGAATAATAGAACCCTAGATACATACCATTGCTCATTGATTTCGCAATTCAGAATGCATTCAATATGTCAGGTCACATTATACAGTGATTTAAAAAAAATTCTGCCTATTTGGTGTTTTGAGGCATAATCAAGGACTCAAGGTGAAAAGATTGAGTTGATAAGTACATGATAGTGTACCAAAAAACTTTAGCAATCTATAAAACAGCTTGATTCAAAAGCACTGCTAGATGAAAGAGTTGATTAATGATCTGTAATGGGGCATACAAATCCTATTAGCATAGTTCATTCCTGATAGCAATCAAAAAGATCCTTCAAAAACTAATAAAATTGATGAAAAGTAGCAATTAATTTGAAAAGAAGAGATACATACAAATCCAATTAGCATAGTTCATTCCTGGTGATAGGAGCAACCGATTCTCTAAAATCCTAGGGCCCTTTCTGGAAGAAACTGTCTATCCGACGATTGCCAGGTGGAAGAGAGATATTATTTTTATCAGTGCTTTTGTGAGATTTATCAGTTTTGGATGAGATCTGAGCCGCCGCCGGCATTGGAAGTGAATCGAGAAGAAAATCAGCCGTCGGTTGGTGCCTCTTCACGGCGATTCTGAGGTGCTCCAGCTTTATCGTCTTCCGTTTCTTCTCAATTGCAACCTCCGATGATTTCTCAGCCAAAAACCTGATAAAAAGCTCGGTGGCGTTCGAAATTACGAATAGAGCATCGGAGTTGATTTTGTTGATTTCTTTGTCGAGTTTCATGATTCGCTTCACTCTGCCGGCCGGGAAACTCGATTGAATGGTTTCCGTGTGGATTTCCTCACCTTCCGCCATTGATTACTGTAAAGTTTGTAGATTGATTTGAATCAACTGAAGAAATTGTTGCAACGATTTGCAGTTTTGCACATTTAAGGGTTTGATTTTGGCGGGAAGATGAAATCTTTCATTGTTTTAGGCGGTCACAAAAGTTTTCAGAAAACCCCCTGATGTATGAGCAAATTGCAAAATTAGCCAAACACTATAGAAAATATATCAACATAGTCCCTATCACTACCATTTAAAGAAAACACAACTTCAAATAATATTAACTAGTCAAATCCCATTTAAAGATCATTCACATATAAAATTAGAAGTTGGTCAAACGAACGAACGTCAACATGGCTTATTTTTGTTTATTCAAGTTTATACGAACAAACAATAATATTTTGTTGAAAATATATCAACATAGTTCTTGTAATACTGTAATACTTACTATTACTGTTATTTGAAGAAAACACTACTAGAAATAAAATCAACGTATCAAATCTCATTTAAAGATCATTTATATATGAAATTATAAGTGGGTCAAACGAACAAACATCAACATAACTTACTTGTGTTTGTTTATTTAAGTTTAAACGAGTAAACATTAATATTGCAAACCATTGAAAATCTAACTATTAAGTTTATTTATGTTCATTCATTAAGAATTTAGATAAATGCATAACATCCATCTTTCACTAAGCACTAACAAAGTATTTTCGTTTTCTTTTGGAATGCATATGTTATATGTTTTATCGAACGATATTATTTTTATTTATCCTTATGGTAATTACAAAATAAATCTCATAATTATTGTGTTTATCATTTTATGGCATACATCTTTATGTAAGAAATATAAATATATTTATTAAACAAATTTATAAAACTAAAAGTTACTTTACATTTCCCAACTACTGTTCAAAGCTATGAAAAAGTTGCATAACAAACATAGAAAGAAAACCCCATGAATAAAAAATAATAATATGTTATCCAAATTGATATGTTATAGTTTAACATTAATATATTTTTATGGTACGAATAAGATATTAATAACTATTTTATTAAATATATATTAAAAGGGTTAATTATATAAAAACATTACATTCATCTTAAAAAGGTTATCAAGATCCCGATTAAGATCGTAAGATCGATCGATGCTACGATTCTACCTTCTGATTTCAATCGGGGTCGGTATAGGATTGTAAGCGAGATCGTAGGATCCATTATAGGATCGTTGGATTGATAATCGATTCGATCCTACCTTTTACCTAGTCAAGATTCTTTTACTCGGTTTTCCCATAAGATTGTTTTCAAGATCGTAAGGTCGTTTGCTAATCTGATCCTACATTTTTGTAAAATTTTCGTAAATATTATTTATAAATTATCCACGTAAGACGTGGGTTAATAACTAGTTCTATTATAATCTATTAAAATGTACTATATTTTTGGAAAGACTATTATAAAATATGATTTTTTTTAATAAATGATAAAGCGCATTGCTATATGTACACCCCTTTTCTTAATTTTTACTAATCACACACCCCATTACTCACATGATTTTTGTTAATGATGTGTGGCTCAATAATTAGAAGTTAATCTCCTCTAAACATTAAGAATCAGGGTGTGCGATTAGCAACCGATTGGGGGTGTACATGTAAAATTGTCCATTGTAAATTCCATAGTTTTTCTAAATTTATAAAAGTTTCCTGTTTGACCACATTCCAGAGTCATCCTGGAATTCTCATGAAGCTGGTGAGATATATAGATACGTACGGAAGCTTCTACCAATTTCTTGCTTTACAGTTTTACAACATGGCCCCAGAACTTTCAAGAAATTTCTCAAATAACCTGAATCATCATCACCAATTATATATAAAAACCCTAAACTCCATTAAAACAATCACCATAAACACCAGACATTCAATTCAACGAAGCTAAAACAACATTCTCAAGCATCAATTAATCGTACCTTTGCACCATGAAGACGTTCGTACTATCGGCATTGCTGTATCTGTTCTTCGCCGGACAATGTGGCGGATCTCTGTTATCGTTAATTGATCATCCTCCAGATCCAATTGGAACCAGTTTGTTGTCTGATCTCATTAGATCTGATCTATTTTCGAATCCTTTTAGAGAATTGGAGCAGATTCCGTTCGGAATTGAGAGAGACGACGAAGTGATCGTTTCGCCGGCGAGAGTTGACTGGAAGGAGACAAGCGACGGTCATGTGATCACGATGGATGTACCTGGGATGAAGAAGGAAGAATTGAAGATTGAGGTGGAGGAGAATCGAGTATTGAGAGTTAGTGGAGAGAGGAAGAGAGAGAAGGAGGAGAAAGACGGTGGCGGTAATCACTGGCACCGCTGTGAACGGTCGTATGGAAAGTTCTGGAGACAGTTTAGGTTACCGGAAAATCTCGATCTAGATAAGGTGAATGCGAAGCTTGAGGACGGAGTATTGACGATTTCGATCAGGAAGTTGGCGCCTGACCAGATAAAAGGGCCAAAGGTGGTGAGCATTGGTGGCGGAGGATCATCAGCGCCGCTGTCTGTGGCGGAGACAAAGGCGGAGCTTTGAACGGCCGGTCATGCATGATCACACAGTTTGAAATATAGTTGAAAGTGTGTGTTTTTGGTTGAGTGAATGAGGAAGTTGTATCAACTATTGATATGATAAAAATAAATGTAAAATAAAAATATTAAACACGCTGATTATATATTAATCCGTTATTACAAAAATATTTTACAAATATATTTATATAATATGAGACATTTGAAAAATATTACATTCAAATATTATATCTAATTAATTGTATATTATAATTAATTAATTTATATAAACAAAATTAAATTATATTAAATAATATAACAAATGTTTTTAAAAGGGTGTTTAGTTTTGCGTTATAAACGTGATTATTAGCTTATTACGTTACAATAACGCAAATAATTGGTTTAAAGTGTTTGGATTGCATACGTTAATAAGTGATTATTTGCGTTTAGCGTTTGTCCTACCACACATTTTCATAAGTTAAAAATTGTAGCTTATTTGCTTAATAAGAAGTGATTATTTGGTCATTTTACAAGTAAAAACGCAAATCCAAAAGCTTTAAAAACTGATTATTTGATAATTATGATATCAAACAGCATAAGCTAAACCAAACACTACATTTCCTGCAGCACTTTTTGTTACAGCAATTATCTGATTATTAGTTTCCAAAACGCTACATCACTTTTTCAAACGCAAATCCAAACACCCTCTAAATTAGAATTAACTGAACTTATATTTTAATTAACAACTCAAAAAAGATACGTGAAATTATATATGATAAATAGTTTTAAGGTTTGTAAACTAAAATTACGCAAGTCTTCTCTTAAAATTAAGAGTTAAATTCAAAGGTTACAACCTCTTAACTCTAAAACTACACAATCTTAATTTATATAGATTTGAAGTTTAGACTTCAGATCGTTTTAAGATCCTCTTAATGAAAAACAAACAAAACCTAAATAAAATTTTTAATATGAGAATATACATACATTTATTATAATTAATTTTATGTGTTATTTAAACAAAAACATGTTCATCAGTAAAATTTTAATAAATTATTATTATTATTATTAAAAATATTTTTTTAATGTTGTTGTGGTTTTAATAGATCCAATTATAATCTTATTGTCAAATGTTTGAAGTTAAAAAACTAATATAGTTTTTTAATTATTAGTTCAGAAAAGTTAATCAATAAATGACAATAATATAAAATAGCACTTGATATTATGAGAAGATGACAAATGATAATTTAATTACTATTTTATTAATACTTATTGTAGATATTTATGAATGTACTTGTGTTTGGCTCAAGAAAGGTTGATATATGGCTAACTTGATGTGGTGGATCTGTGATGATATTATATGGTTGGTGACTAATTTAAACTTGAGCTTTTAAAAATCAAAAGCTAAAATTTTTAAAAGTTGCTTATCAAACACACTCTGATGTGGCGTTTGGTTCGTGTAATGGAATTCGATGGAATTGAAATTTATATTTAACTTGTTTAGAATTTTTGAGAACTAATGTAGAGTGTAATATTTTATGAATTTTCCATCAAATTTCATTGTTTATAGGAATTTGACATTCCTTCCAATTTGTACATTAATTTAAGAGTAAATTACATAAATGGTCCCTGTGGTTTACATAAAACTTTGGGTACGGTTCCCGTAGTTTCAATTTTGCATAAACGATCCTTATTATTACTGTTTACTTGCAAAAATGGTCCCTCTGCTGTTAACTTTAACAAACAAGTGGTTAAATCTTTTATAGTGACCATTTTACCCTTTTCTTTGATAACATTTTGGTCCCTCAAGTTTGTAGTTCATTTTAGTTTTGGTCCCACAAGTAAATTTTTTTAGAGTTAATTGCATAGATGGTCCTTTAACTATCCCCAAATTGCAACTTTAGTCCTTTTTTTGAAAACGTTGCAAATTGTGTACTTTATGTACCGAAAAGTTGCATTTAAGGTCCTTTCTAACGATTTCCGTTAAGTGTCTATGTTAAGTCAGGGGCAATTTCGTCTTTTTAAGTATAAAGGACCTTTTTTGCAATTTTTTCTTATTTTTTGCCTTATTATTATTATTATTATTATTATTATTATTATTATTATTATTATTATTATTATTATTATCATTATCATTATCATTATCGTTATCATTATCATCATCATCATAATCTATTTTAGAACTAAGAATTTCCAGTGGTTGTTCATCCCCAACACCCCCAATCCATTTTTATCTTCCAGAGAACACCCAAAGTCATCACCATAACCCACCCCTTCCCCTGTTTGATTCCGGTGGTTGTTCACCCCTTCCCCACCGACACCATCTTCACCTTCCAATTCCTCAACCTTGTCGTAACCAACAACGGCCACTGCACCGCACTCAACGAAGACGGAACCACCCATTACGGAATCAGCTTCATCTTAGTGTTTTGAGGATGGATACTTCTTCTTCTTCTACAGCTTCCTTCACCGCCGGCCCCTCCCTTCTACCGCCGACCTCTCCATTCTACCGCCACTTAGAAACCCTACCTCGCTACACCCCCTGAAAACGCAGCACCATCCACAACCTCTCTGAAATGTGGGTTTTCAAGCCATACCTTGTTTGAATTTTATGCTTGTTTCAGACTTTGTGTTTATCTAACAGGAACATGGATAATAGTCGGACAAATGCTCCAAAAGTCCTCTTGTCTTATTTTGTGTTTGGTTTCCTTTCTTGGTACGAGTGAAATGCACAACTATGATAGAATCCAATTTAAAGCATATGCAATAGTTTCGAGCAAAATTAGATGCATGTTTTCGACATTTGAGGCTAGCAGTAGTGCCCAAACCATCTTCTCATCCTAACCATCGGGCCAAAGCGATATTCAAGCCGATCCAGTTTAAAACCAACCAAATCAGTATCGAACCAATTTAGAATGAATTTCTTGTAGTTCCATTGTTTTTCATTCTTCCAATTTTGCTGTTTCACATCCAATCAGATGCATACAGTTCCGACTATGTTCCCATGTTCCCGTTAGGTAAACCAAAATTTTTTAATAATTTGGTCTGTAAGACCTCTCTGAAATGTGGTTTCTGTTGTTGCACACGAGCTGTTCGACTAATTGTCTGATCCATGTGCAATGATGCATTTAGTTTGCGTGGAACCTTAAATATTGAGATAGAAAGGGGTGGGGTTAGTGGGCTACGGGCCGAGTGGTGTGAGGGATTTGAGTTGCTACGGGCTTAGGGTTTCAAATGCAAGAAGGAAAGAGGAGATGGACGGTGGCTATGGTTGGTCAGTGGTAGCGTTAATGGTGGCTATGGTTTCAGATGAGAGAAGGAAAGAGGATTTGAGTTGCTACAGGAAGCCTCTTGTGCAGGTGTACTATGGTTTCTATAATAATAATAATAATAATAATAATGAAAAAAATCAGAAAAATTGTAAAAAAAAGTCAAATTGTCTTAAAAAGACTAAAATGCCCCTAAGTTAACCTCAAAAGTTAACGGAAATCGTTAGAAAGGACCTTAAATGCAACTTTTCGGTACATAAAGCACCCAATTTGCAACGTTTTCGAAAAAGGACTAAAGTTGCAATTTGGGGATAGTTAAAGGACCATCTATGCAATTAACTCATTTTTTTATTTAACTCTTTTATTATTGTATTATTATTATAACTATTATTAATTATTAATTATTATTATTATTATTATTTTAACTTTTTATGTATTAATTTTTTTGTTTATTGAGTTTCCTATATTTTAATATATTTTATAATTTAAATTACAAACTTAATTATTTTTTTTAATATAAACAATTGTATCAAATTAGAATCCATTTCCTTTTTTAGCTTTTTCAAATGAAAAATAAAAACATTTTATCTTGTAGTTTCCAAACCAAAAAATTTTGAACCTTAAACTTTTATTTGTTTTAACAAACGAAAAGAAGTTACTAACCATACATGTTTTAATTTTTTCATTTTAAAACGTAAAAAGCTACGAAGACCGATCCGTTTTTTATTTTTTTCTACACCAAAAAATTCAACTCATTCCGATTTTTTGTTTTGGAAAACGAAAATAAATAGAAACAATTCTGTAATTAGTTTTTACAAATGAAAAAAACCATGAATAATTCTGATTTTCAGTTTTTCCAAACAAAAATCAATTTATCTTTCTAGTTTTGCTACCAAACCATTACCTTTTATTTTCTTCTCCGAACGAAAAACTACGAACCATTACGCTTTAAAGTTGTTTAAAAAAATGAAATAGTGTGTAGCCTTTTTATTTGGAAAAACTAAAAAAATGGAATGATTTTTTGTTTTTTACTATTGAAAAAAGTTTAAAACGTAATGATTTGAATAACATAAAAATCGAACAAAAAAATAGACTCGTTTTGATTTTTTAGCTTTTTCCAAAATTACAAAATACGACTTTTAAAAAATGAAATAGTCTATAATTTTGTTCGGTTTTTATGTTATTCTAATCATTACGTTTTTAACTTTTTCCAATCGTAAAAAACTAGAAACCATTTCATTTTTTTTGTTTTTTCGAACAAAAATGCTACACACTATTTCATTTTTTAAAAAAACCTTAAAACGTAATGGTTCGTAGTTTTTCGTTTGGACAAAAAAATAATAGGTAATGGTTTGGTTCGAAAAACTAGAAAAGATGATTTTTTTTGTTTGGAAAAACTGAAAATCAAAATTATTCGTAGTTTTTTCGTTTGCAAAAACTAATAACAGAATTGTTTGTAACTACTTTCGTTTTCCAAACATAAAATCGGAATATGTTGAATCTTTTGGTGCAGAAAAAATAAAAAAAAAAAAGGTTTTCGTAGCTTTTTACGTTTAGAAAATGAAAAAAAATCAAACATGAATAGATAGTAACTTTTTTTCATTTGTAAAAAGAAATAAAAGCTTAAGATTCAAATTTTTTTGGTTTGGAAAACTACAACATAAAATATTTGTATTTTTTATTCGAAAAAGCTAAAAACGAAATGGATTCTAATTTGATACTATTGTTTATAATAAAAAAAGGGTAAAGCCATACAATAGTAACCTGCTTTTGAAAATTTATCAATATGGTACGTCTACTTGTTTAAATGTCGAGATGGTACCTGTACTTCAATTTTTCATACCGATATGATCATATTTGTAATAGACCCCTGTTTTTCATACCATATGAACTCTGTTT
This sequence comes from Centrapalus pauciflorus, assembly GCA_020465985.1. Taxonomy (NCBI): domain Eukaryota; kingdom Viridiplantae; phylum Streptophyta; class Magnoliopsida; order Asterales; family Asteraceae; genus Centrapalus; species Centrapalus pauciflorus. Next base: position 165,911 of record JAANYP010004087.1, read on the forward strand.
CGTATGTAAAAATCAGACTCTATTATGTAGAATGACCATATCGATACAGAAAAATAAAGTACACGTACCATATAGACAATTAAAAAAGTAGACGTACCATATCGATACATTTTCAAAATTAGGTTGCTATTGTAAGACTTTAACCCTAAAAAGGTTAATAAGTTTGTAATTTAAATAAAAAAATATATTAAAATATTGGAAACTTAATAAACAAATAAATTAATATGTAAAAAAGTTAAATCAATAATAAATAATAATAATAATAATAATAATGATAATAATAATAATAATAATAAAGTTAAATAAAAAAAGACTAAATTACATAAATGGTCCCTGTGGTTTATATGGAATTACGGTTTTAGTCCCTGAAAAAATTTTATTACACTATAAGTCCCTAAAATCAAAAGGTTGTAACATTTTGGTCCCTGAAACTAACGGCAGTTAACTTGAACCGTTAGTTTCAGGGGCATTTTGGTCTTTTTGAATTTCAAGGACCATTTATGTAATTTTCAAACTTTCATTGACCATTTATGTAACTTTCATACTTTTCATATATATATTTAGTATTTCTTTCTTTTTTATAATTTAATTATACAAATATAACATTTTATTTTTTATTCCTTTTATTTTAATCATTAATTTTTATTTGTATATTTATTGTTATTATTAATGTTAGTTTTTTTATGTTACTATAATTATTTATTTAAGATTATTATATGGTATAACTGGTTCATTTTTTTCAATTATTTATTGAGAATCCAAATCTTTCTCTATCTTTTTTTCATTTAAGAAAAATAAAAATAAAAACTAGTTGTAGTTTTTTTCGTTCGAAAAATCTAAAACCGAAATGATTTACTTCTTTTATCCATTAAAAAAAAATTAAAATAATGACGTGTTGAAGCTTTTTTCATTTGGAAAAGCTATATAATCAAAATGCTTCGTAGTTTTTCATTGCAAATACTTAATAAAAAATTTAATTCTAAATGGTTTGAAAAAAAATCAAGAATTGGAATGGTTCATCGCTTTTTAGTCAAAAAAAATTAAATTCCTAATGGTTTGTTGTATTTTACTGAAAAAATTAAAATTGTATTGATTTTTTTATCTATGTTTAATTAAAATCAGAATGGTTCTTTTATATGAAAAAAAATCAAAAATCATAATTGTTTACCTTTTTTTGATCAAAAATATTAAATTAAATTCAAAATGGTTCGTATTTTTTTATAAAAAAAATTAATATCAGATGGTTATCGTTGTTTGAAAAAATAAAAAATCATAATAGACCATCATTTTTTGATCAAAAAAATTATCAAAATGGTTCATTGTTTATTTAATCCAAAAAATCAATAATGGTTCATCGTTTTTGATTTTTTAGTTTTCAAAAAAAAATAATCATTACGATTTTGGTTAAACAACGATAAAAAAGTTACGAACCACTCCAATATTGTTTTTTGGATCAAATAAACGATGAACCATTTGATAATTTTTTTGATCAAAAAATGATGAACTGTTATAATTTTGATTTTTTCAAACAACGACAACCAACTGTTATTAATTTGTTTTATAAAAAAATGACGAACCATTTTGATTTTAATTTAATATTGTTGATCAAAAACGGTAACAATTATGATTTTTGATTTTTTTTCAAACAAAAGAACCATTATGATTTTAATTAAACGTAGATAAAAAAAATCAATACATTTTGAATTTTTTCAATAAAATACAACAAACCATTTGAAATTTAATTTTTTTGACTAAAAAGCGATGAACCATTCTAATTCTTGATTTTTTCAAACCATTTAGAATTAAAATTTTTATTAAGTATTTGCAATGAAGAATACGAAGCATTTTGATTATATATATACTTTTCCAAACGAAAAAAGTTTCAACACGTCGTTATTTTGAATGGAGAAAAGATATAAATCATTTCGATTTTGGATTTTCCGAACGAAAAAAACTACAACTAGTTTTTATTTTTATTTTTATTAAATGAAAAAAAGATAGAGAAAGATTTGGATTCTCAATAAATAATTGAAAAAATGAACCAGTTATACCATATAATAATCTTAAATAAATAATTATAGTAACATAAAAAAAACTAACATTAATAATAACAATAAACATACAAATAAAAATTAATGATTAAGACAAAAGGAATAAAAAATAAAATGTTATATTTGGATAATTAAATTATAAAAAAGAAAGAAATAATATATATATATATATATATATATATATATATATATATATATATATATATATATATGAAAAGTATGAAAGTTACATAAATGGTCCCTGAAAGTTTAAAAATTACATAAATGGTCCTTGAAATTCAAAAAGACCAAAATGCCCCTGAAACTAACGGCAGCCGTTAGTTTCAGGGACCAAAATGTTACAACTTTTCGATTTTAGGGACTTGTGGTGTAATAAAATTATTTCAGCGACTAAAACCGTAATTTCATATAAACCACAGGGACCATTTATGTAATTTAGTCTAAAAAAAATTTACTTATGGGACCTAAACTAAAATGAACTACAAACTTGAGGGACCAAATGTTATCAAAGAAAAGGGTAAAATGGTCATTATAAAAGATTTAACCATTTGATTGTTAATGTTAACGACAAAGGGACCATTTTTGCAATTAAACAGTGATAATAATGACCGTTTATGCAAAATTGAAACTACAGGGACCATATCCAAAGTTTTATGCAAAGCACAGGGACCATTTCTGTAATTTACTCTAAATTTAATTCCAACCTATACATGAATTAGATTCCAATCTACATCCCTAATCAATACTAAAAACTATCTTATACCTTCAACATCAACCACATTAATAACTAAAATCTAAATTTCAGTTCCTTCAAATTACATTCCGTGAACCGAACGTCACATGAAACTTTGCAGACAATTTGATGAGATTTGTTAAATGGTAAGGAAAGTCATACTTATGGGAACTATAATGTGTAAATTTGCATGGATAGGTAATTCACTACAAATTTATTTTTTTATTTGATTTAACGTATTTATGTTATGCTATAAAAAAGAAAATATGAATTATAAAAAAATACGGGTGTAAACTTATTTGCAGTCGATAAGAGTGTGATATCCTACAAAAATGTTCATGTAGTTTTTAGCTTGGGTTAGTTCGAGTTTCACCAGAAGTAGAGCTTCGAATTTGGAAGCCTAGGTCATACCAAAGGGTTGATTTTCAGTCAATTTGGGAGTATCTTTACACTTCAATCTGAGTTATATAACTTCAGCCATATTACTTCTTTAAACTTCTACTTTTTGTTTCATCATTTGTAGCTTCGAATTTGGAATATTTCTTACTTAAACTTTCTGATTTTAATCATGTTTAGTATAGTTTTAGCTTTGGTTTTAGATTTAGTTATGATTCGCGAGTGGTTTTTCCTTTCACTCATTTGGAACAATCGGTTCAATATATTGATTGAGTTATTATTGAACTGGTTGATGGTTTTATGATTTATTTGAGGTAATGCTTGATTTTTAGTTAGATATGTGATTTCCAGGTTGTATTTTATCAATTTTAGCATTATTTTGATTATATTGAAGTATTGTATAATTTGCATTTATGACGACTTATACTTTGATTGAAAAAGTTGTTGGTTGTTTATTCTAGCATGGATCCGATTACGAGTATTTGATTAATTGATAGAACTGAAGCAGTTGACTCTTAGGTGCTTGACGCGATAAAAGGTTCTACTAGCATTTCAAAGTAAAATGGTATTCTAGTTGACTATTTGTTTCTGATTAACATTTTTAGGCGCTTGATGCAAATGAAACTCATGATTTAATGCTAGATATTTTTCAGTTATTCATATTATCGAGTAGAAATCAGGTGTTTATTAATTTAATCCTAAAACAAATTTGGAAAGATTTAAATATTTGCTAGTCCGGTTTACCTTAATTAAGCAATTCAACTTCGTAATTAATTCAAGTGATCATTGTTTCTAGTTCCAAGCGGGTGACTTTCTATAAAATCAAAAAGTCCAAAAGGATTAATTAGTTCCTTTGATATCTTGTTTTTAGCTTAGTATTCTCAAAAACATCAAAGTGGTTAGATATGGAGGCGATACTTTAGTACTAGAATCTTGGGTTTCATTAAATCGTTCCTTGTGAGCGGTAAATCCCAGATCTTACACTAAGCTATGTTATATTACGACTAGTACACTGACAAATGTGATTAGTATATCACTTTAAATCCATTCTTAGGTCTTATTTGTTTATCTCTTAATAGAATCATTAAGAGGTAATTTTACCTTTGAATGACTTCTTAATGGTTCTATTAAGAAGTAAACAAACAACCTCTTAGTCTGTGTTGTTTCAACACAACAGCCATAAAAAGTTTTAACATTCGAACATGTACACAACGTATGTGGATGATTTATGATTTTGTAGAACCTCACAATCGTAAACAGGAATGGAAGTGTATCAACTTTGTAGGATGCAGAGAAGGTACCCAAAAAGACATTGTTTAAATATCTCATGTCAATTAAACAATTAACCTTTGATTGCTAATTAAGATTACTGTGCACATGAGTGTGTGTGTGTGTGTGTGTGTATGAAGGAAGTGTTATGCAAACCAACAAATCTTTTGGTATCTGAAATGCATTTTAGAATTTTGAAGTACTTCAACTAAGTGGGTTGATTTCATTGCTTTGTTCCTAATCAAGATACTAAAATTTGTCATTGAAAAAAGGGTTTATTATGTTGAATAAAAATTTGTATCATCGTTTGTATGGTCGCTTTAGTAATTATATAAATATATTGTCTATAGAGCAAAGAGAAAACTACATAGATTAAGTCACTATTGTTTTGCACTTTATTTAACAACCAAACCAAGTAGTTCTCTTTGTTCAAGTATTAGAAAAACTGCATTCTTATTGTAACAGTCCAGACCAACCCGACACGTCGTGGTGGTAAGAGACCACCTCGCCCTTATAAAAGGTCTATTGGTTTCTCTTCCTTTTTCCATGGGGACACAACGTCCCCGTTGTGCACATCCATCCGGTGCCCGGCTCTGATATCATTTGTAATAACCCAAACCTACCGGGAAAAGAGATTGTCCCCTTTAGTCATCCCAACATGGTGTCTTATGGTTTTGTTTTCATATCAAAACGTGTCCTGTTGGGTGAGAGTTACCTCATCCTTATATAGGTGTATTGGTTTCTCTCGCCCAGCAGTATGGGATCTCACATTTATAATGATGCCATGCCATTTGATTAGATGCCAACATTCAACTATGATTGTAAGTCAAGTTTAAATAACTAAAGCTGATAACATGGTTAACTACTTAACTAATGAACCTATATGAGACAAAATTAGAAAATATTGTTATGTATGGAAAAAATCCAATGACTAAAATAAGACATATGAAAAAAAATACGTTGCAATTCTACGCTTTGGCCCATATAAAATGCATACACACGTGGGTGCATGTACACATAAGATGTCAACACAAAAAACTTTTCATGGGCCAATTTACCATGATGTTTCAACCTAGTTTGTTGTCTCTTACTTGTACAATTAGATTACATAAATGTGATGGTATATCCTAATTTTAATCATTCTAGTCATATCAGTATTTCTATTTCCATCATCTTCATCAATCTATCTCGAAAATACTCATATTTCTATTATCCCAATATCTATTTCCAATTAAATTTAGAGAGAGAGAAATAGAGAAAAGAAGAAGAAAGAGCAGAAGTCGGAACGGGAAGGGGAAGCTAAAGCAGGGAGCTTTTGGGAGGGACCGCTAAGGCGAGGTGGTGTGCCCCGTTGGCCTTGGTCAGAGGTGGTCACCTCGAGATCCGAGCGGGGCAGTACTCCGTTTGATCTAATACCCATAGGCATAACTATATAGATTTTTTACGGATGAGTTACCTTGCATTATTAATCTCGTCTTTTATGAAAACTCGTTGTTTTAATAGATAAATGTCATTGTATAAGGAAAAAATATGCTCAATCTAAAAACATTTTGCGTTTAGTTAACTAAAATTAGTCATTTTTTAATTTTTTGTTTTCAATTTATAGTTTTCAGTAAAAAAAAAAAACAAGAGATTCTATAAAAAAAGAAAATTGTTTAGATGATAAAGTTTTAGTTTTAAGAAAAATAAGACATGTAATTATAAAATATGAAAAGGTTAATATTGAAAAACCCCAACAACTTTCTTTATTTTCGTGATTAAGTTCCTATTGTTTAAGTATTTAAACTATTTTTGTCTTATTCGAAAATGTATATTTGATTGGTTACCAAACAAGTAACATTATGTTTTTTACTTAATTAAATGCTGCAAAAAAACCCAAAGTCTTTCCATATTTTTGTGATTAAGTCATTGAACAGTTAATTTTACCAGATGTATTTTACCGGCCAATCGGGTGGCCGGTCAAAGTTATGTACTTTTGAATAGGGTAAACATAGTTTAGAGTCTTAAACAATTGAGAAAAAAGTTAGGGACTTAATTGATAAAATGAGAAAAGTTGATTGAGTTTTTTCAATATTAACCCAAATAAGATTATAGGATAAGTGATAGAAAAGTAAGAGATAGAAATAAAATATTATAAAGAAATACAGGGAATGTAATTGAAAAGTAAGAGAAATAATGAAAAGTGATATTTTTAAAAATTGAAATAAAATTTAAAAAATTGTTATTAAGTAAACAAGTTTCATGTTTTTAAAAAGTAAATGTAAATTTTGGCATCAACTCAATCTTGCTGGACAAAGTTTTGAAGATTGGATGATTGGAATATGCCTACAGGCTACATCATTAACGTTGTGTTCTATAGAGTGAAAATGAAATGATACTATGATAGGAAGAAAATGAATTAAAAAATGAATAGAATGAAAAGAATAATAAACATTTCCATTGTTTTTTCTTCAATATTGGAAGAAAGAGATATTAGGTAAAACCTATATGATTTTTATCATTTTCATTCTTTAAATGAAGTTATGAAACACGGCAGATTTTATATTTTATTCTGATTACATTCCAATCTCTCTTTAAGTGATGTTGTGTAACACAACATAAACGACAAAATACTTTTTCATTGCCTAACTTAGGTTATTGGACTGGTTCCGTATTGTTTAAAACAATATTATTTCAAATTATATATCTAATCGATTATTATGGACTTTTAGTAACACTTTGTTATTAACTTAGTGAGAATAGCAATTACAATTTCATGATTTTAAAGTCATTTATACATGACAAAGACTAATCTGAAATAGATTTTGAAAGTACAACGATTAAAATGTATACAATATAATTTTAGCAAGACAAAAAATATAAAATATGATAATTTTAGCAAGACAAAAAAATAATAAAATATGATATAAATTATGACAAAGACTTAGGGGTGAGCAACGGGTACCATTTCCCGAACCCGAACCGGTACCGAACCGATACCGGTACCAACCGGTACCGAATTAATATATTCGGTTCGGTATTCGGTTTTTAAATTTGCTAAAATTCGGTATTCGGTACTTTCGGTTCGGTATTCGGTTTTTAAATTAGCTAAAATTCGGTATTCGGTACCGAACCGGCACCATATAAAATTATACGGTTCGGTATTCGGTTCTTCCAAAATTAATAATTCGGTTTCGGTATTTTCGGGATCGGTACCGGTTCGGTTCGGTACGGTACCGAGCTCACCCCTACAAAGACTAACATGTTTTCACGTTTTTTACGTTTTCGTCACTCCATGTTATTTTTTTCTATAAAAAAGTCAAGTTTTTTTTTTTGGTTTAGTGAAATTTGGACACTAAAACCCGGATTTTCAGTTTTTAAAAACTCAGTTCACAAAATATAACTGTGGTCTAATGTCCAAATTTCACTAAACCAAAAAGAAAAAAATAACTTGATGTTTTTTATAGATAATTACTAAAATAGTCACATCTCACACCCATTTATCAAGTTTTAGCAATTTAATATACATTTTTACCAAAATATCCACACTTTACGTTACCACATTTACGTGATAGCCACCATTTACGTGATATGTTCTTTTTTATTCATATTTTAATGCATTACGTTACAAAAGGTGTTTGGTAACGTAAATTATTGTACTTTACGTGACCACTTATAAAAATATGCTCATTCCCAATAAAAATATGTTCATTCCCAATAAATTGTAAAGTACAACAATTTACGTTACCAAACACCTTTTGTAACGTAATGCATTAAAATATGAATAAAAAGTACATATCACGTAATGGTGGCTATCACGTAAATGTGGTAACGTAAAATGTGGCTATTTTGGTAAAATGAATATATATTGGCTAAAACTTGATAAAGGGATGTAAGAAGTGGTTATTTTAGTTATTATCCCAAAACATAACATGAAGGGACGAAAATGTAAAAAAACGTGAAACATGTTTGTTTTTTTTCATAACAAAGACTAATAATAAAATATGATAATTTCAACGAGACAAAAAAAATGTTACAAAATAAAACCCAAATGAAGGATGCCAATGTGAAATCTAAAATATATGTGGTTGATTTATGAAAACAAAAACGTTTTGGGTGGATTAGCAAAATTTGGACAACTCACATGATCAAAACAATTTAACCAATCCGAGGATTTCTTGTGCGTCAACAATGGAGGTCATCTTCTTCACTTCAATCCTTTCTTACAAAAACAAACCCTAACAATGGAGAAACACATCCAGATCTTCCTAAACAAAATCTCATACTTAGCAATCACCATTGCCACATTCACTCTACTCCTCATCTTCCTCTTCCAAACCCCACCAGAAACCTGCATCGACCCCAAACACAACCCTAACCACAAACCTCACCCCAAATCCTCCTGCGACGCCGCTCACCGTCCAATTACCACCATCGAGAAGAAAAACCACCGCCTATGGTCCACCAACGCCTGGCGGAAATCCGTCGATTCCTTCTCCACGATCTTCCATGATCTCCAAACCCTAAAACACCTCTCCAACCGCACACACGCACTAGTTCTCTCCGCCGGCGGTGGTCAGGCCGTCATGTCGTTGAAGGAGATCGGATTACATGATGTTACCGGAGTCGAATTGGTTGATTCTCCACCGTTGGTGAGCAGAGCAGATCCGCATAATTTGCCCTTTTTCAATGGGGTTTTTAATTTAGGGTTCAGTGCGCATTTGGATCAGGCATTTTTTCCATCTCGGTATGTTAGTGAGCTTGAGAGGACAGTTAGGGTTGGAGGTGTGATTGTTGTGTGTGTGGAGGAGTGTGGAAATGACGATGTGAATGAAGTTCTGAAACTGTTTCGGAAATCTGAGTTTTTGCAAGCGAAAAACGTAACATTGATGGGATCAAAGATGACGATGATCATCACCAAAAGAATTAAAGCTCGTTCTTGAAGATTTTTGAGGTAATTTCTATGTAATTCATTGTAAATTATGCTTTGATCATCAAATTTTATTTGTTGTAGATGATTTTCAATATCCATATTACACCAAAAACAGCTGAATTATTGAATTCATTGCAATTGTGTTTCTTTGAGTATGAGTATTCATAGATTGTCACCGATTTTTGTTTCGAGTTTTGATTGTTAATGATAGGTTACAAATTATATGAGAATTAGAGGTCTTTGGATGTGCCATTTGAAAGTAATTTCTCTGATTATGGATTATCAGAATTAGATAATCAAATGTGGTGTGAAATTCAAACCTTTTAATCGTAAAAGAAACAATCGTAAAAGTATGTGCAGACTCGGGTTGATCGATGTATTTGTGTTAGTAACTTAGTATTCATGTAGACTCTGTTCAAGAAGATAAGTAAGGGTGTGTTTGTTTGCAATTAAGAGGCTCTGAAAATCGTCTGAAGCCTTGAATTTAAGATCTTAATTTAGTTTGTACTGTTTGTTTAAATTTAAACTTAAGAGGCTCTTAATTTCAAATCTTGAGGCATTCTCTTAATTTTAGACGTGATTTTCAAACTTCAGACATTTAACCTCTTAAAAACAAACATTCTCTTTGTGGGATTTACGGGATCTTGATCTCGAGTGGGGTTTCATTAACGGTGTGCAAATCTTGATACTGGACCGTGAAACCGATAAACCATACTAGATACGATACCAAACAGTCCGGTTCTCAGTTCCAATATTTTCAAGTTTTTGGTTCCATTTCCGTTTGGTCTTAGCTTTATATGTTTTTCATCGTAAAAGTTGGGAAAAAAGATGAACCAAACCCGTACCATCTGGCAGGGGCGGACCCACGCCTACGGTATAGGGGTCAACCGACCCCGATAAATTTTCGATTTTGCGCGTTATGTATATAGCTAAAAAAAATTTGACCCCCATGATTTTTAAAGTTCGACCCCTCAGCTCTCACTCGAAGTAAAAAGACTGACTCGCACAAGCCCTGATTTTCGGAGCTGCATTCCGGGTCCAAGATTTGCACTCCCCCTGCCTGCGGGTAGGCATTGGAGTAAAACCACAAACAATCTTGTCATGACTTTGAACACTCCTCATTATAAATTCACTTTGGTTTTCATCTTCCTTCCTACGTGGGACTCAAGTTCTCCCACTGGAAGGAGTTTCATTCATTCTAAACATCAATCTTTGAGCATCGATATCTTATTCATCTTAGCTCCGTTGTGGACAATCTTTATATAGTTGGAATCCTCTCTTCAAGGAGAATACAAACTCACAAAATATTAATTATATATTTCACGATTATATATAATTATATTTGGTCTAAAAACATTGAAAATACATTTTTTTTGAAAAATTTACGCTTTTTTCCAACACTTACACTATCGTAGCTATTAAATTCCGACCCCCATAAAAAAAATTTCTGGGTCCGCCACTGCCATCTGGTCCCGATTCTTTTTGATTTTTCGGTTCTGCTTTAGTTCTTTTGACCGTTGTAAACATCACTAGATTGGATGGATGAGGTTAGCTTAATTCTTTTGTTCATCTCAAGACTGCTAAACAGTAAAACACATCTTATTTTTAAACTCGTTTGTATTTGTCGAGATCTTAGAGAGGTATTACAGTCCGAAAGAGTAAAATGCAGACACAACAGATGAACGGAAGAACCCCGTGTGGAAAAACTACGGAAAGGATCACTGTCGTTTTTTATCTGGATATGCTCGAAAGCTCGTCCATATTCAAAGGCCGAGCAATCCCGTGTACAATGAAATTCTTTGACAAGAACAAATCTGGTGCGGTAATTACCACTCCGTTAATAGACACCACCTGAGAAAGTTTCGACGTTTCCGTGATGTCAACTTGTTTACCCGTAACTAGTGTTCTCAGCGTTGCGCCTGCCGGTAATCCGGCCAACTGTTTGAAAGAATATCGTTGTGGAACTATATGAAACCTCATGAACTTCTCCAACACAGGTGATGACATCGCCATCAATGCGACGTTTGGAGGTGTGAAAATCGTCACTGCTTTCAAATCTGGAAAATCTTTGAGAATCCCGTCAGCCACGGAATTCAATCCGATCGCAAATGGCATGAACCCGGATGACGTAAGAAATTTGACGACGTCTCCCCATTCATCCCTGTTTTTGATCGAACTTCCTGTAGGAGTAGGAGAACCATCCGATTCACAAACTGGGAACTCGATCCTTTCTTGATGATAATCAAACGAAGCAAAAGAACCCGCCACACCATGAATCGTAACGGGTCCTTGAATAAACAAATCAGGGTGAGTAATCAACACGTTGTTGATTTCAAGAACCCGACGCTTCTTATCGTTCTTGGTGATCGTAACTTTCTGCTGTTGAAGCAAAGTAGGCAAGCAGGTTTTCATGGGTTTCTTGAACAGATCTTGTACGGTTAATTTCATAGGCGAAATGTGGTACGCCAGTAGTTGTTTCGTCATGAAAGGAGGGACGGAAAGGTTCACGATGGCGGCGTCAGGGATGGCGAAGACGGTGGATTGTGGATTCGACAGGAATAGGTCGGGTGAGACGTGGAGGAAAGTGGCTATGAAATTGAACCCGTTTGATCGGAGAAGCAGGGAAGCGTTGGATGTGAGGTCGGTGAATGACGATGAGTCGGTGGGACGGTGGTGGTGGTGGTGGTGGCGGAGGGTGGCGGTGAGTATGACGGCGAGAAGCGTGGAGGCGGAGGTGAAGAATATTCCTTTACCCATTACTGTCTGTTGATTTGCAGAAAGAAGAATCAAGTTGTGGAAGACTGGAAGAGAAGGTGAGGGGGGAATTGGTTTATATATAGGTTTTGATTAATATTATCATAAAAGACCCTGTACTTTTGATTATATGCAATATTGGATTCAAAATTTTTTTGATTTTTTTAAAAGCAAATCGTTAAAAATAACAACATTTTACTTTTTTTTTTAATTATTAATGGTAACATTATTTATTTATTTATTTATCATTAATCGCATTAACTTTTGTATTTCTATAACTAATAACATTAAGGGGCCGTTTGGTTCACTGGAATCCGAGGGAATTAGAGGGGAAATGAATCCAATTCCAGTCAATTCATGTGTTTGGTTCAACTTAAAAAAAGGAATTGGATTCCATCAAAATTGAAATTTTCCTATGAATGAAGGAAAATAACATTCCTTCACACAATGGATGAATTCAATTCCTTTTCAAAACAGAAAGTGGTTGATTACAAAAATACCCCTTACGTTTAACACACTATACTACACCATGTCTAGTCTTATCCCACCCACCCTACCTACCTACCTACCGACCCACCCACCCATACCCTACTCTACCTTACCCCATCCCACCCACCTCTAACTCACCTACCCCAACCTTACTTTTGCTATCCAATCTACTCTTACATACTACCCACCATACCTACCAATACCTACCTACCCACCCACCTTACCCTACCCCACCCCATCCCACTCACCTCTAACCCACCTACCCCAACCCTACCTATGTTATCCAACCTACTCTTACATATTACCCACCATAACTACCGTTACCCACATATCCATCCCTCATACATTACCCACCCACCCCTCATACCCCCCACCCACCCTACCCTATCGTATCTATCTCATCTTATTCCTACTTTATAGACTTATCCACCTCTACCCACCCATCCCACCCATCTTTACCCACCTACCCATACCTTACCTACGCTATCCAACCTACTCTTACCTACTACTCACCATACCTACCCCTACCCACCTACCCATCCCTCATCCACCCTACCCACCCCATCTCACCCACCCACCCTACCCCTATCCATCTCATCCTATTCCTACCTTAGAGACTTATCCTCCTCTACCCAACCATCGCATCCTACCCTACTAACGAATTATGAACTTGGATTTCAATATCGTTTTTAGCCAACCAAACATGATTTGGATTCCAATTCCAATTCCTTACAGATTCCAATTCTTTAACAGATTCCAATTCCTTTTAAAACATTCTGCGAACCAAACGTCACCTTATGATATCTATCCTCGTAAATTTAAGTCTAGACAAAATCAAATCATATCAATATCTTCTGTTACGAAATAAGTTAATATCAAAAGTGAGATCTTAAACAATCATACAAACGTACACAAAATTACGTAATTTTAATCATGACTACTTGGTTGGGTTTAAAAATATTATATTTTAAGACAAATTTTTTATTTTATTTTTTTCTTAAAAAAAACAATTGTTAAAAATAGTAAAAACTTTATGTTTTTTTTATCATTTATAACAATATTATTTATTTTTTTATTATTAATAACATCAACTTTTATATATTTTTTATCATTTATAGCAAAAAGTTTAAAAAGTAGTTGCTATAAATAATTTTTAAAAAATAGAAAATTTAATGTTATTAATGATACAAAATACAAAAGTTAGGGGGCGTTTGGTTCGCTCGAATCTGACGGAATGGAATGGAATCTGTCAAAGGAATGGAATTCTGTAAGAAATGGAATCTGTCTATTCCTAATACCATAGTTTGTTTGGTTGGCAGGAAAGGAATGGATTTCAGATTCAATTCCTTACTGTTTCCTGTTTGGTTGATAAATCTGTCAAAAGGAATTTTTTCTTGAAGTATAAAAATATTTTAAAACAATGATTTATTTAATCTATTTCTTCATAAAATAACTTTTTTACATTGTAAAGTCACAAAACAAACATCTTAAAATGTTTCAACCAAAATAATATGTGATATAGTTCAAAAGACAACCAAAATAGTTTAGTACATAGTTAATTTAGCATTCAAATACCGAAATAGTTTAGTATAACCAAAAGAACACCAAAATAGTTTTCTTCAAACCGAAATGACACCAAAATAGTTTCCTACAAGCCCCAATCACTCTTCTAAAATCATCTTAATAAACTCTTCACGTTGTTCTTCTTCGTGACCCCAAAAGGAAACCATGAGATCGGGCTCTTTCGCAATCTTTCGTAGCGCCTTAAACTTCTCGATGCTTGACAATGACGTCATTTTGCCAATTTCAGAAACCAACAACTTCTTCATCCTTTGTAACTCAACTTCAGGAGAAGCATCTATAGTATATTCTATAGATCTTTTCAGTGTTTCTGATGCCTCTTTAATTTTATCTCCAAGTATTGTAGCTGCTTCAACGAGTAAATCCCCACGGTTTTTTCTTTTCTTACCACGTGAGGATGAGCAATATCCACTCTGTGTGTTCGTAGCGTTATCCCATCAATACTCATTAGCTCATCTGAATCATCATCAACTTCATTCATTTCTTCATGGTTGGCTTCATTTTCCATTTCTTGAATATCGCGTGCTTTAGTCCCGGTTGTCCTATCTTTTCCAAAAATAATACACAATTCCTCAAAATAAGGAAATTGTCTATTTCTCCATTTGGTAGCTCCTTTATGAACCTATATATCAAATATCAGAATGTTAATAAATCAATTGAAGATGTAAAAATGACTTTAAAATTTTTAAAAAATAAATTACCGCTAAATAAGCATCCCAAACATCAGGTGGTGCCGTCACACATTGCTTTGTAGCATCATAGCCGAACCCGCTAGTGTTACTTCCATGAACCATATCATAAACAACCTGTCAATCTTTCTTAAATGTTTTCAGTCTTGACTCAATGTGTGGCTTTCCCAAAATACCTGAATTTGGAAGTGCCTCTTTCAAGGCTTCCTCCAAATGTTGAAGATAACCGGATTTAAAGCCATTATCGGCTTTAAATCCACCAATATTGACCATGTTAAATAATGCTTGCACAAGCTTGTTATCTTCAACTCCGGACCAATTATGGTAGTTTCTTTGTTTATCCGTCATGCCTATAAAACACATATAAAACAAATCCACCAATATATAGAACATATTTAATAAGAAACACAACAAATATTTAAAATAAAAAGTCTTCAAGTTTTACATAATACATGACAAATAGTTAAAATTAAAAAGTCTTCATGTTTTACATAATACATGACAAATATTTAAAATAAAAAGTCATCAAGTACTCGATACAATTGACTAAATTGTAACACTCCATGAATCAAACATAGTTTGTGCTAAATCATTTCTAAATGTCGTCCACTCGTCAGATGTCCCAATAGAAATAATGTTATCATCATCTACACCTCCATCGTCTCCGGTTCCCTCATCCGGTTCAATGCCAATCTCAAATATATCATTTGTGATTTCTTGTCTTATATAATTATGCAAAAGACAACATGCAATTATGATCTTATTTTTTAAATCAATCGGATAATATGAATTATCCCTTAAAATACCCCATCTTGCATTTAAAATGTCGAAACATCTTTCTATAACATTTCTTGCGGATGAATGTCTCATATTGAATAATTCTTTGGGTGTAGTTGGTTGGTGACCAGCACGCCAATCATTCAAATGATATCTCTGACCTCTATAAGGAGCAAGAAAACCTTCACAATTTGTATATCCAGCATCTACCAAGTAATAACCTAAAAATACTTTCCAGTTAATAAATATTCAATGTATGTTTTGCTAAATTAAATCAACTAAATTATTATACTATAGCATACCCGGTCTTGGGAGCCTCAATCCATGGGGTCTAATAAGGGCATCTCGAAGTATGCTGCCATCAGCAGCTGATCCCTCCCATCCCGGTAACACATAGATAAATTGCATATCTTGTGAACACACCCCTAACACATTTGTTGCAATATCGTTCTTTCTTGTTCTATACCTAGGTTTGTCTTTAAGTGACACTAAACACTTTATGTGTGTTCCATCTAAAGCTCCTAGGCAATTCTACAAAAAAAAAGTAAACAGATCAATATATCATATCATGTCAAAAGAGTTAAAAAAATCTATATATATATATATATATATATATATATAGCGGGGTTCAATGGAGAACCTCGATGCATCGAAGAACTTTGAAGAATCACAATGCACCACCACAAATGCACCACAATTCCCGCTTGATTCATCATTACTTCTACGTGATGTATCACAATTCCCGCGTGATGCATCGACTTCCACGTGATGCATTATTATTTTCTAGCGATGCATTGTGGTTCTTCAAGCTTCTTCGATGCATAGAGGTTCTCCATTGAACCCACCCCTATGAGGTGGGTTCAATGGAGAATCTCCATGCATCGAAGAATCTTGAAGATTCTCCATGCACCACCACAAATGCATCACAATTCCCCCGTAATGCATCATTATTTCCACGTGATGCATCAAATTCTCGAGTGATGCATCGATTTTTACATTATTTCCACCTGATGTATCAAATTCCCGCGTGATGCATCAATTTCTACGTGATGCATTTCAGTCTTTCTAGCGATTCATTGTGGTTCTTCAAGGTTCTTCGATGCATAAGGTTCTCCATTGAACCCACCCCTATATATATATATATACACACACACACACATATATATATATATACCTTGAACCACTTCCATCGTTGATCTGTGGAGTCTTCGGTTACGGGTTCAGGTTTCTTAAGTAAATGAGGATGCAATCGTATCACTGCATTGCAAACTCTAGAAACAACTCTACTAATTGTTTCACCCGACCGATGAAAACGACATATCATCACTCGATTCTTAACATTATGGGCAATAATGTGAAAAAAATGGCAACTTGTTCATCAATGTTCATATTCCTAGTGGTCTTTAATCCGCCTAACTTTTCAAGCATGCCACATAACTTTTTAAAACACCCTCGAGTCATCCTAAGTTGTGACATGCACATACTATCACTCTCATAAGCATAACGATATATTATAGCATTTCGATCTATATTTGACGAAATGTTTCTAATGCGTGGTTTATTAATCAAGTGTTCTTCTAATAAAGCATTGAAAAACCATACAACTACTTCCATTATTTGGTTCCAAAACTCAACAATTAATTGGTTTATCCTAAGCCTTGTTGAACTAAGTCGAGCCATTTCCTGTAACACGAGAATCAAGTAATAAACTATAATCACAACACTGTAAAACACCATTACAATAAAACCATGAATAAATTGAGAAAATAAATCTTGAACATAGACATATATACTGAAAACTCAGTAGCAATTTAACCATTCTGCCTAGTTAATTTAAGCAATTTAAGCAGTGGCTTTTTGCATTTCAATAGTATAGTTCAGTGGTCTACAAAATTTAACCTCTGAAAAATCAGTATCAATTTAAGCAATTTAAGCAGTGGCTTTTTGCATTTCAGTAGTTCACAAGTTGTATTACACATATACAATTGAAGGAGTTAAATCAGAAATGGTTAAAATCAGAATGGTTAAAAATCAGAATGTATATTAAATCAGAATTAAATTTCAGTGGCTTTAGTCAAATCAGAATGGTTAAAAACTTCAGTGGCTTTTTGCATTTCAATAGTTCACAAATTAAGATTTGGCTTTTTGCATTTCAATAGAAATTTAACAGTATGCATTTCATATTGTATACTGTATATCAGCAGCAAAAAAATCAGGCAATGTAAAATGGTTCAAATGGGTTATTATATATATATATTGCCGACGGAGCAGTGAGAAAAATGCTCACGTGGCACAATATTATTGGTAGAAATTCATATTTTTAATGCTGATTTGGCAAGCTATGATAGGCTATAATTCAGATTTTTAAGCTGCTCACGTGGCATAATATTATTGGTAGTAATTCCTATTTTTAATGTTGATTTGGCAAGCTATGATGGGCTATAATTCATATTTTTAAGCCTATATTACTGCTTCTTATCTGGAATTATTTAAACCAAAAATATATTATTTTAACCAGAAAAAATGTAGCATTATTTAAACCATAAATATACATAATTTTAGATTTTAGATTTTTAAGCCTGCATTACTGCTATTAATCTGGAATATGTATAGTCTTTCAAAAAATCTGGAAAATCTACCAATTTGTGTTGTATGATGAAAATTAAAACCAACGAAAGAATCTGGAAAAGGTCTGCTTGTGCAGCCTTACAATTCAGGAAAAGAATGTAAATGGATAAATATTATTTCTGTATTTTTTTAAGATTATTTTTGCACTTTTTTCTCAGGAATGATGGGGCTAATTTTTCAACCATTGCAGCAATATATTCCTTTTGACAATTGAAGCATTATCCACTTGAACTTTTTAAGCTTTTATAAACCCTGAAAAATATAATATCTTTTAATAATTAATTTTAAATATGCAAAAATTCTAGAGATAAGTTTGACAAACAACACTGTTTTTATAGTAATATAACACAACTATATTTTCCATCTGAACAACCTGTAACTGATTTTACAGATAATGAGGGGATATCATCACATTAATTATTTAAATAAAGCAGCTCTAGATACAAGTTATAAACATCATTATTTCATTTATTTCAATATAAAAGAGAGGTCATGTAACAAAAGTCTCAGAATATATGGGGGATAAGATTTATTTAAATTTAACAGCTTCTGAGAAAAACAGGTGATAAGATCACTTAATAACTGAATTCAATATTGATTTTATGAGGCTATATATTCTGCATTAATTGTATAGAAAATAAAACAATCTACCTATTTCATGCATTACGTTTTGTGCTGTAATTGTTTTGCATCAGCTTTTAATTATGTTTTCTGTTATTTATTCTACATCATATTTCAAACCTGAGATCAACAAAGAAGATCAATTTGTCGTGTATTTCACCCTCGGTCTCCATAACAACCAATCATGATGAATCAAAGATACCCAAGACGAATTCGACTTAAGTCAATCGTGTTTGCAAGAAGAAAAGTGTAAGTATTTTCTTAAATTTCTAAAACAAAACCATTCGTATCTTCTTAAATGTTTGAAACAAATCACATTTCAAAAGTTCGTGAAACGCGATCGTTTCCACATTTTTAATATCTACTAATAGGGTTCCATTTTATATTGCTTCACTCCTATCCCTGCTAATTAAAGAATAATAGTGAAGTTCTGTTAATGGTTTGTCTAGAACAAAGAAGAGCAGTCTACCATTGTACACATGAACGCTTCTTCATGTTAGTAGCTAGATTTTTGTTTTTATTTGTTTGTCCGTCAATAAGAAACGAGCTATGGAAAAAGTATTAGCTTATTTCCAATTTTACGTCCAGTTGCATAACAAAAACTGATAAAAAATATCAGGTTAGTTTCACTTCTGGATAATATCAAAACATAACAAAAATATTACCTAATATTCTGCATGAAAATGTATTTCTTTTACTGCAATAATACCCTAATATTAACAAACCTGCATAAAAAAGGGACAACATCATTACTTAATAATTTTTTCGTTTCTTTAAATATAAGTGCTGAAAAAAAATTGATAGATCATTTTTCATTTATTATATTTTATGCGATATATTGTACAAGATTAAAAACAAACATATTTGGAACCATAATCAATGAAATCGAACATAACAAAGATAATAAGCATAAGGGAACCAAGTCAACTAAATAAACTTTATGTTTATATACAACTTCTGAGTTTTGATATTGCAGGCTTGCAACAGAAACTTATGTTTATGTACAATTTATACATCCATCTAAGTTAGAAATATCTTGTAGACACTACATACTCACTCTTAATTCTTAAAGAATAACATGTTTGTGACCATCTTTTTATGGTTCCTTGCAGGACCTTTTAACTAGGCATAAGTCTACCGTTTTCGTATCTCTGTCCAAAAACTATTGTTGGGTAGACAAACATCCCTCATGCATTACATCAATGAACTGATAAAGTTAACTGAATAATAATTATTTAAGAATGACATATAGTCTGAAAAATTGATGAGAATCCTAAAATCATGTAATTTCAGTTTATTTGGGACATAATAGAGTATCTGATACCATTGTTTGATACTATCTAAAATTTCAACCTTGATTGTCCACTGTCATGGTTAAATCTTAGTTATAATTAGGTTGCATTGCTAAATAAAGAAGATTTCACTATTCAAGAATTATTACATTAACTCATTAAGATATAAGTGTTTTCCATTTATTTATTTTACTTTTTCAAATAAAAAACTAATGCAAATTCATAGAAATTCCTTTTACAGGAATTACCAAATCATACCATATTATGAAAACCAAAATCATGGTTTTTAATAAAGTATTGGTATGAAGTTTCTCATATATGAATGGTTATAGCATATATCTTCAGATATATGTAAAAATGATGAAAGTAAATTCATTGTCTCTATAAACAATCATTTCCAATAGTAATGAGACTCTAGGGAACAACATCAAATAGAACCATTAAGACTTGTCCATTGACCAAACTTTGCAATTTGCTAGCAGAGGACCACACTTAGTGTACCAAATCTTTACTACTTATATAAGAAACATTAATGAGTGGCTTCTAATTAGAACAGGTCATCAATGAAATGGTCATGCAAATACTGGTTCGTGAAGTATCAAAGAGAGAATGGGATACATACAACATAAACATGCTTTGCACCAGCTTTTGCCCAAAATAGAGATAAAATCCCCGTCCCAGCACCAACATCAAGAACAATTTTGTCGTTGAACAAAAATGTGTTCTTATAAATAACATTCTGGTAAGTCTTGGTTCTCACCACATCATTCAGCATTACCTGCAGACAATACATGTCTTAGGTTCTAATGGATTCGGAAAGAGCATAGATACCATTACAAGAAAGACACAGTCATACATTCTTCTGGCTTAGATAACTTTTTAGCAAAGCTACTATTTAATGCATATAAATTAAAAGGCATGAAGATCAAGGGAGCACTGGAGCAGATGTCAAATATTTATTTGTTGGGGGCAAAAGAAACATCTTTCTGTACAATGTACATTAGGAGTTAACCAGCATAAGCTCACCAAGGAGAAAAAAGAAGCGTTACGAAAACTGACAGCAGGAATAGTTCTTATGTACATCAACAAAGTTGCATTGATACAGTTCACATCGGTTCTAACATTAAGCAATGAAATATTTTTTTTATTTGCAGGTGGACTCAAGCAAATATCATATTGGTAAAAAGGTTATGGTAGTGCAGGCAGCTAATTGTTATGTTGCTTTGCATTAAGATGCTACCAACTTACTTCACAGATACATGCAATAACAAAATCAGAGAATGTATTGGGTCAGAAAAAACCATTCAAAGAACAAAAATTAGAAACATAAATGAATATAGTTATATATTTTAACAAGTGCCAGACATGTATTCAAGGTACAAGTTAACATTCATATTAAACCATATTGGAACCATATATTTATCATATCCTAATAATCATTAGTTATTTCATGCACCAAGAAAAGAAACGAGGTAAACATTACACTATGATTACTATGTCGATATAGAAATATAAAATATGATTTTATTTAATCGTATATAATAATTTAATTTTTTCCATGTTTATCAAATAACATACCAATATCAGCCCAAACACAAAAGCACGACACTTCCCAACAAAGAACACAAAGTTAAGTGAATGTAAATGAACAATGATGCATCAAATAAGGATAAATAAAGCCTTGAGCAATGAAATTGACATAAAGATCAACTCACAAACATAAAAATTCTTCAACAAAAAGTTATAAAAAACATAAAATAAACCAATAATTTTGTCTTCCTTATGTAATTGGGTCCGCACTTCGTTGCGGATATAAGCATGTAACATATTAGGTTATATCATGTGAACACAGTCATGTCAATTACTCTATGGAATGATATATATTTTACCCGTTGGTGGAAACTGAGACATTTTTATATGTGTAGACCTAAAACCAATTAAAGTGTAGTCATAAGTCAAGCGTAACTGCACAACCAACGATTAAAGCTAACAACCTTTTATTACCAAAGGCAATGACATTATAAACTATACTACCAATCTACCATTTGTGTGGTGTAGATGAGTGTTGTGATCATCACCAACACTCTGCTACTACTATTGTAGAAACCTCATCACTCTACTGCTGCCTAATTTAGCCACCGAGAACACACCTAATTTAGACAACAAACACGAAACAAAGAATTCACGAATGTGAAAATTATAGATGATCTTATTATGAGTTTACATATCATTAACATCATTTCACACTTCTTGAACTTCAAAATTCTCTGCAATAACTTATTCTCAACTATTAATTGTTCCGACTTGAACATAACCTCAAAGACGACATCGACATATTTAAAGCTAATGTAACTACAAATTTTTACCAACAAACTGCCTCTTGTAAGTTAAAAAGTGAGCTTACTAAACATAATATGAAATGATTTTATCACAAAAGCTTTTACCATTGGTACTTCAATTATTAATGCGTTAAATTGCTGTAATGATCAACATTTTTCAATAAGTGAACTTTGTAAAATTCTTTATAAGACAACTAATGTAGATACTACGAAAGAACATCATTTAACACATCAAACAAAAATGTCTTCTCGTTAGCTGTTGAAGAAATTATTCTAGCCCTTCTATTTATTTGGCCTTCTTTTTTTTAGTGATCCAAGTTAGACCTCAGTCTAGATGCTTGTGCTTGAAAGTAGTCAAGTTGAAGTTCATTAGCCCAAATACACAATCAAATTAGATATAAAAATTGAGATGAGACCATAAATTATATAGACAATGGATGCACAATATTAAACATAAAAAACTAAGGTTAATCATAGTCATGCTATAATAATTAAACACCCTTATCTTTATGATAATTAGACTGATTTTTTTTCATAAATGATACATGCTCATATATTTTTTAAATGTTTAAAGTGCATTAACCTTTTAACCATAAACATAGTTCTTTAATGTTTACCTGCAACACAAATCTGCTATAAGTACATTACAAATCAATGCAGTTAATCCTATATATATATATACATATATATATATATATATATATATATATATATATATATATATATATATATATATATATATATATATATATATATATAGACACACACACACAACAATTTTGCTATTGTATGCACATGTAACTCTCACCTGTTACAAGTATTTTTAGTATATCATTTTTGTTAAAGCTAGATCCAGGTCGTGACATAAATAAAGGTTAATTTGACAATTGTTCCTTGGACAAATACTTTCAATTTCTTTTAAGTTTCATCATATAACGCTTCTACAAATATAAGTTTGCACTTTTTTCCTCATAAAGTATATTCAAAGGTTAATCCCCCCCCCCCCCCCCCCCAAAAAAAAAAAAAAAAAAAAAAAAGGTGGGTAGTTATAGATCTAAACCACTAATAACAATCCAAAATTTATGGTCGTTGTGATATTTATGTTCAGTATAAAGTTATCAAATAAAAAGGTAGAATAAATAACATGTTAAATACAACACAAGAAAAAATCAAGGAAAGAAATGACCCCCGATTTGTTAGTCTTACTCAAACACACAATTGGTCCTTAAAGAAATGGTGTAAGTAAATCATATCGATTCACTTCATAAAAAATAAACCAAAGATGTAGAGTGCATAAGTCAAATTGATAGAATTCTAGCATAAAAGTGGAAAAACAAATTAAAGAAGACTTCAATTTACTAATACAAATAACTGAATTGGTTAAACCACTAAAAATATCTACTAAAACCAAACACACTTTGAATGATACTATACTATAGATTTTAGTAGTATGGATGGTATTCCAAATTACCACTATTTAAAAGTTGTTTAGTTGCTCTTTCTGGTTCAGTAGTGAAGTACTCAAACAACAAACCAATTTGCTTGTGGGATTTACAACTCTTGAACTGAAAAATTCAAGTTTAACTATATGAATTTTAATTGTTCTTTGGATATAAAAACTCATCCAGGTTATTTATAACTTGTTTCACACCCATAGGTTTTTATTCTTTTACAAACTTTTGTTAATCCCAATGATCATCATAAGAAAATAAACAACCTTGATTAGAATTTGAAATGAAAAAAAAACCATCATTCGGTCAAGGTTGAAGTTTTAAAAAAAAACTCAATACAATGGATCATTCACGTTTAAAGGATGTTGTTCATGAACGTCCAAAACTTCAATTCTAACACAAAGTTTACTCAAGCTTTTAATCATAAAGCATAAAAATTTATGTGTGCTTCAATCATAAACACAATCATAGCATAAGACAAATCCAAAAGTGTGTAAAATATTAAATACATCTTGATTTAATAGGCCGAATGAGATGAGAAAAGATATTATAATTCCAACAAAAAACACATAAATGCACTTAATAGCTTGAAAAACAGGCAATAACTGAAAGAATGAGTGTTTATAGATACGATGAACGGTCTTTATGAGTTCTTTTAATTCACTAAGAGTTTTAACAAACATGCACTTTGTCATATAAAATAATATTGAATCAAAGCTTACTTACTTTCAGCATAAATATGATCTAAGTTATGAATTTTGACATATTTTATTCTGAAAAATAAGTACACTTTTATACAATTAGAGAACTAATTAAAAAAACACAAATTGTTCACATTAAAAAAAGTAAGATTTTGCAGTAAGAGAAAATTGAAATAAAACATTTTTAAGGTGTCATGTAATCCTAAAATTTTATATCTTAGAGTGTGCTTACACTATTCACTTAAAAACATAAGTAACATTTATAGTTTAATTTTCTCATAGCATATTCTACCTCAAAAAAAAAAAAAAAAAAAAACCTTTTCTTTGGGCAAAATAATTTTTTTATCTATATCAATGAAAACACTTTTTTTAATTAATTGGAATACTATGCCCACTACTATTCTAAGCTAAAATACAATTTCATATCTTTATAATAACCTAAAAGAAACTGACCCACACATACACTTTGTAGTGGATCACAATTCAATCTTCCTTTATCAATACCCCTTCCTTTATCAATACCCACAACTGAGATCTCATTTGTGTTGTTGTACCATAATGAGAACAAATTTGTTGCTTGATAAAAGAGCATCACTACTCCAGACCAGTGTGATCACTGTAAATGAAATGAATCCCGAATAGATTTGATACATTCTATGTTTCATTTTCTTTTCTCTCTTTAAAACCTATCACACTTGATTCTAATGTATGTTCCAAAACCCTTGATTCAATTTTCTTTTTCTGTTTCCTCTTTTTCCTAAACCCATATAGATCCCTGTCACCACATTGAGATTATTTCACACATCTATTCCATCAACATACCATCCATATGCCCTTCATTTTTGCCTCAATTTGATTATCCACTATCAAACTTGCATTTGTGAATTATCAATATCAGGCCTAGTCTTTGGCTTTCTGCACACAAGCTTTATGTGATATCTCCACTCATACAAACTCATAGAAGCAGCACAGTAGCAATTTTAGCTCTAGTTTCTGCTCACAAGCTCCATGACTCGCAACACATTTAATACTTTTGGAAAATAACAAAGAATTAATTTGGGGTTAGGGTTTTTTTTTAATATGTTTTTATAGGAATAAGTTATGGTCGTAATAAAAATAATTGAGGTCACTTACAAAATAACACGGTTTAAACCTTGCAAACACTTAATTGTTAGGGGTTATGCAATATAAAAAATTCTAGAAAGTCAAACTGCATAATAATAATTAAGAAATCCCTGCAAAATGATTGTGATGATAGGACGTTACCAGAGCTTCTCTTTGGGGCTTGTTGTTGATGAAGCACCACCTTCGCATCTGGTTTTTACTTCTGCAAATCAAAGCACATTATAGAGTATTCCGGTTTTGTTGGCCATTTCTTGAGAGGGTTCCTTTCAATGAACCCTAATCGATGTACAACCTTATTGAAGATGAACACATAATAACCCCATGTGACCATAACTCCTTCATCTACAAACATATATATATATATATATATATATATATATATATATATATATATATATATATATATGTATGTATATGTGTAAGTTGAAATTTTGTTGTGTATTCAAATGATTTGGCTTTTTTGAGTTGTTGCTTGTTTTCCTAGAAGAAAGAATTATAAAGTTAGAATATATATTAAATGTACTTGAACATACATAAAAATTAAAGTACCTACCTGTGCATCAACTGTTTGCTTTTGCACACAGTTTCTTTGCTTTTTGTAAAACATTCTAAAGATAAGTGACAGATTAAAATACATAAGAAATTGGATAAAGAGACTGTAGTTTGACATTTTCGTGATATTACTCCTGAATTTCTAAATGACATTGTTGTTTGTATGTTTTCTATAATGATAGTGCAAAAGTGTAATGCATTATTTAGAATTCATTTAAATTTAGTAATATGTAGACAAAACTTAAAAGTGTTTTTACCTGTTTACTTGTTTAGAAGTTGAAAGCAGATTTGAGTCTTCATCCGGTTGATTCACAGAACTGCAATTCATATTGATTCCCATATTATAAAATTTTCAATATTTTTATACGTATATTTTTTAATATTTTGAATGTAGAGTATGTTGACAAAAACAATGACTATATATAAGATGAAATTCATATTCGTATTTTTTGTTTCCAACATATTTTATCTCAGAGTTTGTTACATTTAATGGATGATGATTTATTCCTTTAATGTAATTTTCAGGTTTGAAACATTTAAATAAGGGATAATCTGTTGAACCGGTGATTGAAAGTTCTACTTTTAGGTAAGTTTTTAAATTTCCTATTTTTCTGTTGTGATAGTATCCATATTTTTCTGCATATTATTTTATCAAAGTTTTAAATAATGAATAATCTTGTCACCTTTGTTACATTTAAATGATGATGATATTTATCTTTTTTCCAGATTTCACTTTTTTTTTTTTTTTGCTTTTTCTGTTTCCAGAATCATGCCATTGCAAATATTCCAGGTTTCAATTTTTTTGCTGCAATTATTGACGTTTTTTTTTGGAGTTTTTATATTTTTAAACAAATGATTAAATGATGATGTTATTTCTCGCAGCTTATCAAGAGTATTTTTAATTGGCACATAGATTAAAACTCATTCTTATTAATTTATTTTTCTACATATTTTGTTGCATTTTTTACCTTTCTGTTGTGATTTATCCAGAAATTTTTATTTTGATGACCATTATTTATTTTTAGCTGTGAATTATTCTGATGGAAATATTTATTTTTAGCTGTGAATTTTTTTTCAGTATCTCCTATTTTTTAGTAAAATAACAAAATATTGCAATTTTTTATTGCTTTGCAGGTTATTATTTCTAGCAGCTTATCAAGAGCATTTTTAATTGGCACATAGGTTAGAACTCATTCTTATCCATTTATATTCTGCAGATTTTGTTGCTTTTTTTTACGTGATTTATCCAGAAATCTTTTACCTATTTGTTCCTGAATAGGAGATACTGTGTCACTGTGGTACTGAAAGTCTAAAGTTAGTACTATGGCAATCAATTACAATTTAGCAATTAGATTTAATTTGCAACTGAATAAAGGGGAATATGATATGGTTAGCTACAACAGTGACGTGGAATGTTATCACAAATCGACTAATATATTTTTTTCAGTATCTCCTACATTTTCGATGGGTTTTAGAGCTGAAAAATATGTATATTCTGGTTTAAATAATGCTACGTTTTTTTCTGGTTAAAATAATATATTTCTGGTTTAAATATTTCTAGATAAATAGCCTAAAAAATCTGAATTATAGCCAATCCCAAACCAGCCTTTAAAATCTGAATTATACCCAATGAGATGTTGCCAAATCAGCATTAAAAGTAGGAATTATAACCAATAATAGAACGCCACGTCAGCTTTTTTCTCTCTGCTCCGTCGGCAATATATATATATAATTTCATAATATGATTTTTGAATTGATGATCGGTTTTGCCTTTTTCAAACCTAACCAAACCGAAAATCGATTTTTAAATTTTTTTTTAAAAGTAAATAATATTTACTTTATAACTTTAAAATTTCATAATATGTTTCAGTGGAACACTGTCATATTTCACATACTCACATAGAATGCAAACCCTAGCTGTTACAACCTCTCTTTGACTCTTTCTGGTTTGGCTTCGTGGGCGACTGGGCGGTGGCCGGTGGGTCTGTGCTCGACGACCGCTCGACTGCTCGGAGCTCCGGTGAAATCGACGATGTCGAGGATTATATGTGCCGCTACACTCTCTCAGCCTCTCATTCCCGATTTCTCTCAAAACCTTAGTTCACAAACCCGGTGGAATCGACTTTGGTGAAATCAATCTATCTCTGGCTTTGGTTGTTCTCTGGTGAAATCGACGAGGAGGAGGTGTGTCCTCTAATCCGACGAGGTCAATCTATCTCTGACTTTGCTGTTGTCTTCCCCGACGAGGTCGATCTTCTCCAACACTTTGGATTTGGCTCTGTTGTCTTCTCGAGCTCTGGTACCTCCTAAAGACCTAAACAATAATGAACTAAATTGTCTTTCAGATTTAAGTATTAACTAGTTCATAATGTGTTTAAGTGGTAAATAAAAATCCGGTTTTCTTGGTTTTCAAACTGAACCAAACCAATTTTGAATTCGGTTTTCGGTTTGGTTAGGTCCAATCTGAAATCGGTTTGGTACGGTTTTCGGTTTCACCTTCAAAATTTTCCAAACCGAGGAGACCGAACCGAAGAAACCGAATAACCCTTAAACCGAACCGATGAACATCACTCCAGAGTCCTGACCCATTTGCCAGGTTTCGAGTTTCGACTGAACATTCCTGTGCCAGCGACAGACCTTTCGTTTCTCTCCCCTGTCGTCACTCATTTCTTGAGGCCAAGTTGTCTCCTTGAAGCTTCTCTATGTAAGTATTCTTTCAGTAATTTTATTAATACAACTTGAAATTAACTTATCATGAATGTAAAATTTGATAATGTAAACCATGATTCATTTGTTTATTTAATACTTTAAGCCATGTATGCTTTGTCGATTTGCTTGCATTTTCAACTTTTTAAGTTTCATGGTTTGTTGTTTCTTGAAATTTTTGGTGGCTTTTTATTTTTCAATTTAGTCTAGGTTGCAATATTTCTCAATCCACCATTACAATGGAGTCACAGCTAGTGCTAGGCTTTGAGGAAGCAACAAACAGTGAGGTTTCTGGAGAAGGCAATTATAGGTTGGTGCCATGGATAAGTTGGGATGATTGGAGTTTCGTTAGGGAATCACTGTTTTCTTCAGCTCCTGCCTCCATAGATGTGGCTCTTCAAAGAGTAAGGATTGTATATGTACAATACACTTAATTTTTGATAGGTTGATGATATGTGTAGAGATCAGTGATTTCTATTTTGTTTTTATTTTTTGGACCAGATATCTGCCTGGCAAAGTAGAGGATGTCTTCCTGTAGTGATTGAAGTCACTGCTGCGATTATTGAAATCCAACAGAAGGATTCTTACTTTAGGTGCATGTTTGTTTTTTTGATCTGACAAGCTGAAATTGAGAATTTCTAGAGTGGGATATTCATATTTTAAACATTTATGTATCTTTCTCAGTTTTTTGTTTACTGCAGGGATGGTCTATCCAAGAGTGATTTATTAGCAGAGGATATGTTAACGATGCTATATTGTATGACGATTATGAGGTTAACACTTCGTTTTTTATTGTTACTAATTATTTAGGCTATTAAGAGTATTAACCAAAAACAGATGTAGAAGTTACAAGGGGCATCCCTTGTAAAAAGAGTGTCTATGTATGTTGGAACATGGAAGTTTCTTTTACATTGTTTAGTAGAGATGATGTTGTGTTAAAGTTCATTCAGCTGCAGATACCAAAAGTAACGGTTATATTACTTGCTATCCTTGGATTCTATGACAAAAGCCTTTTCAAATTGTCTGCCACATCTTTCTTGAACGTTATGGATATCTGTCAACACTCTTATATTACCGGCTTTATTACTGTCAAACAAACATTATTGCTGCATGCGCAACTTTATAAATAAAAGTTTAACTTCTCGAACCATTAGCCACAATTCCAGCCTCTTTGTGTGCTCTAAGAATTGGGACGTTTCTACCCTTGTTGAATCCCAGTATTCAGTTCATCAAGGGTGCAGTGGTGTCTGCTATGGGCGCGGCTTTGGTTGTATCTCAATTACCTGGTGGACACATGATGAACAATTTTGCCTTCATGCGCTTACATTAAATTTAGAAACTAGATCTTAACATTTAGAAGGAAAAGTTAGTCTTCAACATGTGTGAGAAAGGAGACACAAGTGAGGCGAGGAGTCGCTACATTTTTTTTATTAGCTTTTGGTCTTAGACTAATAACCTTGCCACCATATTAGTTCGCGGTAACAAACCCCCACCCCCACCCCCACAAAAAAAAAACAAAAAGAACAATAATAATAAAGCCACAAACACACACACATACAAATTATTGCAACTGGGAAATTTCTTCTTCCTTCGATGCTGTAGTGTGATGATGATCCTCTTATATGTATAATTCTTGAATGCTTAACTACCAACAAATATGTCCATCATGAAGTTTTTAATGTACTTACTGAAAGTTACAAATTAATAGGCTTGTGAATGGTATTGTGGAGAAGACTCGTAAGAAGAATGAGGTTTCGATTGCAGAGGCTGCTCAAGTAATTGGTATTCCCCGTATGCTGATTGATATTCGTCATGGTAAGAATTCTGATAGAGATGCAAGTATCACATGCATATACATGTAACTAATATACTCACATGCCAACACAAAATAGAAGCATACCGACACATGTGCATCACTATTTCCCTTTTGACTTCCAGTTCATTAAAGTCATTGTCTTCTTCTAGTAGTTTTCATGATCATCTTTGAGATTCATATTGCCTCTATCAGGCACTCTTTTCTCATCATTAATGGGTTAGTTTATATGTTTATTGAAAGGAGTATTAGTAGGCTTCATGATTGGTTAGGCTCATTAACTCTAAACTTTTCATTGCCACTTCTATTGTTGGTTTCCACGAGTACTAAAGGAGGTGAATATGGTTTGGTGTATCTTATGATGTTCAATCACCATCTGGTTTTTTTGTAGAGTGTTCGCATCGTGATCTTCCTTCTCTGAGGCTGGTTCGGCTTGCATCTACAAAGGTATATTGTGCTAATATTCTATTTCAGAAATCATCTCCAAAGTCCTTTTTTCTGTTTTCTGTGTTTCTCTTGTTATGGTCTTACTTTGCGGATACTGTGGTTGGTGACTGTATTGAGCTTTCTAGT
The DNA here is from genome assembly GCA_020465985.1 of Centrapalus pauciflorus. Classification (NCBI taxonomy): domain Eukaryota; kingdom Viridiplantae; phylum Streptophyta; class Magnoliopsida; order Asterales; family Asteraceae; genus Centrapalus; species Centrapalus pauciflorus. Next base: position 197,363 of record JAANYP010004087.1, read on the forward strand.
GGATATAGTTGCACATCTTGAGTTTTTGTCTCAAAACTTCTTATGTCTAAAACAAACATTTTCTACAAGAATTGAGTTGAGCCTAGTTCATCTTGAAAGTATCAATTACTTCATCTAGCTCATGCTTGAGCTTGAAAATGAAGACTCGATTAAGTTCCGAGGCTCCGAGCGTCAAACTTTAATGTTTGAACTCGAACATGGCATTGTATCGAGTATTGACTCAGTTTGGCTCGATTACACGTGCTGACCTGCTGTTGACAGCAATGTTAAGACACTCTTGCAGGTTTGTGACAGCGTTTTAACAGTTCCAGACACACACATACACTAAAACAGGTTGTCGGCTCGGCCTTCTGTTAGGCACATGTTATACACAATTACCCTACATGTTTAATTATGGATGGCTTTGGAAGATACAAAATTGTATGGTTGATGACCTTATAGCCGATGTATGCTATTAGTTTTTAAGAATTTATTTATTTGAAAATCAATTTTAGGCATTCGTTAATTAACAATTATATTAGGAAACTTTAAACTATCTTTCCCTTATTCTGTGGACGGCTTGGTATGTTAAGTAAAGAATATGACTATTTAATAGTGAAACCCTAGTGTTGCTGTTTAACTAGTGTGTTTGTTAGGACACAATGAGCATCCTGTCTAAGCTGTCTGTACCACATTATTTATCTGATTCTCACTCAACATGAACATCCAACCAGAATCTACTCAATCAAGTGTAACTCACAATTTCAAGTACATGTATTCACGAAGATGATCCTTGATACGTTCTTGGAACTTCACTTGTACAAACAATTGTACATTTGAGGTTCTCATTACATGCAAAGTTATTTACCATGACAGTTACAAGTTGTAACTCAAATGTACGTAATTGTAGGCACTTGATTGGTTGAAAGTTTATTATTGGGAGCCCCAAAAGATGGCAATTCCATACCCTAGTGATACAACTGCTAACTTCAGGAAGGAAATCAAGTCTAAGATCCGTGAATTGGCTTTCAGTTTGGACGTGAAGCATACTACAAGATCAGTTTCTTCAGCAGTTAAGGAAAAACGTGAGTATGCATGCTAACATTTAATATCGTACTCGGTGCTCACATATCATCCTCTTGAGTGAATCATACTATGTGAGCTGTAACAATAGCTGCTATGTTTTTTTTTCCCATGTTTATACTGTACTGTCTATAGTTTCTTTGTGCTCAGTTGTTTGTCACTAGTAGGTGCCAAAAGGGGACTTGATGTGTTGAGAAAATGGCACTGAAAAAATAAAGCATGAAACCAAAGAACGAAATAAGAGCATAGATGTGTGGTTTGGTCCAAGAATGACCAACAACAGCAGTCACACCAGTGACTCTATTTGAATTTTTTTACAAATTGGGAGAGATGTATTTATTGGAGAAAATCAGCTGAAAAATAACTTAATGGACTTGGGCCTTAACTGCGAAATTTTCTTTGATGCACCTCGGACTCCCGTACATAGGAGGTGAATAATTTCTCGGCTCATCATGCTCTACAACTTAAAACCATACAGTTTCTTTACACTCATGCATGTAATTCTTGCAAAGAGACGAGGAGTCAACAAATTGAGGATATATTTTAAACAAACTTATAACATATACAAGATCCTTCCCTTTTTAATCTGGTATTATGACGTAAACATTTGCGTCACCATTCTGGCTGAAAATTTCAGATACTAAAAAAGAATAATGCTCTAATTTTGTTTATAATCAATCTATCATGCCTTTATGATGATGCAACATCTTATATTTGCCCCATCTGGAGACTCGTTTCTCATATGCGAAGTTATATGCCTTCAGATATATAAGAAATGCTAATTTAGATCTCCATGGAAGATTTATGTCTTCTGGTCAAATTAGGGTTACAAACAGGTCTGCATGAACATTTCATCATGACATGTGGTCTACTTATTTAGCACGCTTTGCGGCATTTTTTATTCCTGAGGTACTTTACTTGCACATTTTAAAGTCAAAATATATGACTATGAACGAGGCTATTGAGGAGGGGACCGGTGGCACGTGTGACCCCGCAGTTGTACATGGGTCCGCCCCTGATTTAATCACGGCCGGGTTTAAAAATGAACACTTATTATTTTGACGTCGATATGATATCTCTTGTAATGACCTACAAACATACCACATGTAATATAAATAAAAAAGGGTTTAAATATGAAAAAAAAAATCAACATGTCTTTCACGTTTTTGCGGTTTAGTCACTCCGTGTTATTTTTTACCAATAAAATCCTTAAGTTATATATTTGTTTGTGATTTTTAGAAATTTTCTTTATTTTTTCAAAAAAGTCTTCAAGTTTGTGGACTTTTCGGAGAAAAATAGTGAAAACATGTTAGTTTTTTGTAGAAAAAGTCAGAGTTGATTATGGAAAAAAAAACTATTCCGAAAACCGGATTATAAACAATAACTTGTGGACTTTCTTAGGAAAAAATAACACGAAGGTAATTCAATTATCAGCCTTGTGGTCACAACTCACAACCCCCTCCTTTTTTTTGCTACATATTCTAATGCAACACTACCCTGTGGCACCATAGTTTAGGATGATGTTCTCTGAGTTAAGTAAAGTCTTTCCAACCTTTTGCTGTAATGATGCTTTTTCGTACATAGATGACGTGTTTGTGGAATAAAAAATAGAAGAGCCAATGCATAAATGGATCATAATGCTCTCTAGAGGTATGCAAAAGTGCAAAACAGTAGTTGTGTTTGATTGGGACAGAGGTGGTACCTCTAGATTGTTTCATGTAAATAGGGCATGGCTTTTCCAAAGTCCAAATATAGATTTTAATTTTTCATGAATGTGTTTTTCTTGTTTTTTTTTTGTTTTTTTTTTTTTTTTTGGGGGGGGGGGGGGGGGGTGCATGATTTGCATCTGTACTTTAATTGTTTCAAGTTCCCTGCTAAATATAATAACTAATGAATACAATTTTAAATTTAGCCGTTAGAGTTTTATCAAGTAATCGTTGTTGGCCTATATACAATCAGCATCAAAGTCAAAAAAACCGACAAAGGGATCTTACTTAATTTGAAATATCTTGACTGAACTTGATTTTATATTGAAGGTGCTGTATTTATATCGTGTGGAAATCCATTTTCACTTTTGCTCTTCTTTGATCGCATCCAATGCTTTTCATGTGTTGGTTTGCTAGTCTACAAGTTATTTCAATTTACTTTTTCCAAAATTATTAGATTATGGACTAAGAAAATGCAATAAGAATTTTGCTTTATTGATTTGCGCATAGGCCTGAAATATTATGAACACCTATGCGGGCGTAGTAAGTTTCTATCACTTATGGCTGTCAAGATTCAGTCTTCTAAACCTTCAGGCAAGACTATCATATTCCATTTGCATTGCATCCTATGTTTAAGCGTTGATGTGTACCGTTTCACCCATTTTATTTATGCTAAATAGCCCCAATTCCTGGCATCTTATATGATTTTTGAGAATTTTTTTCAATTTCAAATGTCTGATGATGGTTGGATATAATTTCAAGGTTCAAAGAAACATACAAACAAGGTGCTGAAGAATCTTTTGAAGTTATACTCTTCGTTTCCATATGAAGTGATTTCTATCTTATTAGAGTTCCTGCTTAAGGAACTAGAGTCTGCTGATGTGGCAGAGCTCTCAAATTATTCTGGAGCTTGCAATATTCGACTTGATGATTGGAAGCCACTAATAATGAAGCTGTCAAATAAAGAACCAGAGATGCTTCTAAGCCTGCTCAAGACAGTGGTTCAAATGATTGAAACCCAGGAGGCTCTGGAACATGAATCAGGTAAAAATGTCTAGTTTCCAAGTGTGATATTGGTGTATAGCTCTGCCTGGCTGCATTAAGCGACCCTCCGTAGTTTGTTCAAAAAGGACCAAATTGCCATTTTGATTGCCACTATTATGAAAAGCATAAATTATTTCATTTTAATATGCATAGTATTTTTAGTCTTAAGGGTAAATTACAGAAATTCTCTTGTGGTTTTGAAGACTTCATTAATTAATTTACCATGTTCACAAGTGTTGGGACTTCGTATTGGTTTTTCATACATAAACTTTAATCGTATCAACCCAATGGAAGCGTTTTAAAATTTACGAATTCCATACACGGATCAAGTAAAACATAAGATTAGTAACAATGTAAGCTTTAAACTTCGTGCCTTTGTAGTTGATGACAAAAACACACAAATGAGAAGCTTTAGGTATCCACCAGTGATAACACGATCGAGCGGCACCGGGTACGCAATCAAACACATGAAGAATGGGAAAAAACAAAACCCACACATGGTTGTGTGTTTGTTTCTCTGGCTGTATCACACCACACACACACACACTCGAATTGTGTGTTCATGTATATATATTAAGTCGTGTGTGTGCGCGCGCATGTGCGTGCGATTAAACTCTAATAATATACAATGTATCCTATTATATATCCAGTAAATAATAATCATCTTTTATATATTATCTAATAAAGTATAAATGACTAGATAATTGTTTATAATAATATCTATTCATTTGTTTATAATTATCCATCTAATTATCTAATAATTAGATGATAATACCAATTCAAGTAAATGCATCTTTTATCTAATATCCAATAATAAATAAAAGACTAGATAATAATTTAATTATCATCCAATGATAATTAAATCGCGGCAATATCTAATATTGCACTTTTTAGTCCCCGTACTTTGAGATGTTGACGATTAATAGTCCAGTTTTTAATTCAATCTCAACAATCGTTTCGTGCCATAAATAATATCTATTATCATTTATTCATTAGTTCGATTGCATTTGTTTAGTTGTGCTCATCGGTGTGACCCTGTGTTTTATGAAATCAGCCATGATGTAGTAGTGATGTCATCTTGATACACCATAACTTAACATTAAGTATTTAAAAAATTTCATTTTGGTTTTGGTCTCTTGACTAATGACGATAACTGCTGTTTGATTTATAAAACATGAGCAACATGCTCTTTTGAAAGCCACTTTATTAGTCCCAAACATTTATTTTTATAATTTATTTATAATTTTGTGTATATGTAGTTTTCTTTCTCTAAATATATATTTTATTATTTTAGTTTATAAATCTTTGTCATTGTTTATATACTTCTTTATTTTCTGTCTGTTATATCTATTTTGTAATTAATTTTGATACGAACTCATCCCATGTCATTGTTTATATATTTAACTTATTTGGCCAACGTGGTAACAAATTTCTAATATGTATACATATTTAATTTTTTGTTGCTTGCTATTTCGTTAGAATGTACGTTTTAGGTTCTCTTTACGCTACGAAATATGTCATGTAAATTGAAATGTTCCCGCTTTTCCATTCTTTTTTATTCTAATAAACGATTTTATATATTTGTATCAGGAGGACAACCCCTCAAACCCGAGCGTAAATCTGGATTTTACC
>JAANYP010004088.1:0-167500 GCA_020465985.1 Centrapalus pauciflorus
TTGGTTCTGGGGACTTCCAGCTTGTGTTTGCACACTTGCTGTTGCCATGGGCGTGGTCTTAGCTATGTTGGCACTGTCCTGTGCCTCTTGTGCAGAGACATCAGTAGTGGCAGCCACAGAACCCATATGAACCATCTCTGAAGAGATGTTCACCTCCTGAGAGAGAATGGGAGTGTCCTCAACTGGTTCCCTTTGGATATTCTGTGCAGGAGTATCCTCCTGCACAGGGATATATGGCTCTTGCTGATGGGAGGAGGAGGAAGGAGCTCCTGGTCCCCTTTTTCTTTTGTATAAGTATCTGAGTGGGCGTGTTGGCTGTACAAAAGGATCAGAGGGAGTTTGTGTATCGGGAGGAGGGGGTTGGGGTCCTGGGGGTGTAGCAGTGATGATAGGCTGAGCCTGCTCAAGACCCTCTCCTCTGTGTTGTGGAATAATGTTCATCATTGCAGAAGGCAATGGAACATCAACACTCAAAAAGTTGGCATTATGTTTCAAAAGTCTCTTAATAGAGGATAGTGAGTGCCTGTGGGAAACATGTATCCCTTTATGTGTATGAGAAGATGTGCAGGTGTGTGCAATGATTTCTGCTAAAAATCTAGGATACATCAAAAATTTCCCACTCTTTAGGGAATGATGCCTTAACATCCCCTGAAAAATCATGTTGGAAAAATTGAACCGTTGGCCTGTGGAAAAGCACACTAAGGCAGTGGCAATGTTAGATGAAAATTCAGACCAACCAGTTCTTTTGGGGCTTATGCACTGCTGAATGATATGTACAAGAAATTTCCATTTAGGAGAAAAATGGGCTTTTAAGAAAGTAAAAGAATCAGCAGGACCCCTATAACCGATATTAAAAAGACCTGTATGTAAAGCATCAAGGGTTAGGTCAGTTATACCTGTGGCATCTTGAAGATGCAAGTGATATCGGATGGATTCCTCAGTGATATGGATATCAGTTCCATCAATCTTGGAAAGGAGGGTAGGCACTCCATTGATGGTTTGAACAGATGCATGGTTCCAAAACTGTTCTATATGGGAGATGTATATAGTAAGGTTTATGGATAGTGCATGATGGATATGGGAGTGCCTGAGGAAATCCATCATTGCATGGAACGGTTGGAGTTCAGCGTGTTTCAGAGTGTATGGGAGGCAGTTGTGTTCTTTTACGAACTCCATGGATGAACAAACGATGGTTTTAGGTTTGAAAGAAGAATGTGTGATTCGTTCAGAGAAAAAGCAGAAGGCCGTGGAAGAAGAATATGTAACTGGTAGTTACAACTGAACGAAACCGGGACCTTTAAAGGTTTTGAAAGGTTGGGTCCCGCGCACACATTTTGAAGATTACCCAAATACCCTGCACAGTTTGACAGATCAAGTGAAAATAACTAGCAGTCCGAGAAGATGAACTAGCAGCATGAGAAAATACTCATGCTGTTAGTGTAAAATTGTGCAACTTTTCAATGGAACAGTGTCTCCCCCTTAAATTAGCATACTGAGTCGATAATAATGAAAACCAATTAATCCATGTTTGCCATACCAATATTTGATATTAGGAAGGTGAACCTTCCCACATAAAAAGGTTTTGTAAATAGATCAGCTAGCTGATCATCTGTATGTATTTTGGTAACTTGGATTAACTTCTTTTCATTACAATCTCTGATGAAGTGAAACCTGATTTCTATATGCTTGGTTTTTGGGAATTTCACTGGGTTTTGCACAATGCTAATTGCATTTGAATTGTCAATATAAATAGGAGTGGATAAGAAATTCATACCATAGTCTCTTAGCTGATTTTGGATCCACATTACCTGGGAGCAGCAGCTTGCAGCTGCTACGTATTCTGCTTCAGTGGATGATGTGGAGACAGTTGTTTGCTTTTTGCATTGCCAAGAGACCACTCTTGCTCCTAAGTATTGACATCCACCAGTTGTGGATTTTCTGTCAATGTTGCATCCACCATAGTCACTGTCAGAATAAGCAGTTAGTTCAAAAGGAGAGTCTTTAGGATACCATAGACCTAAATGTGGTTGGCCTTTAAGATATCTAAAGATTCTCTTAACAGCAACCAAGTGAGAATCCTTTGGAGAGCATTGAAACCTAGCACACACACAGACAGCAAACATAATATCAGGTCTTGAAGATGTTAGATACATGAGAGATCCTATAAGGGCTCTGTATAGATGAATATCCACATCTATGCCATCTTTGTCTGTATGGAGCTGTTTATGAGGATCCATTGGAGTGCTTGCAACCTTTGTGTCTTGATAGCCAAACTTTTCCAATATGTCTTTGACATACTTTGATTGACTTATGAATAGACCAGTAGGCCTCTGTTTAACCTGCAGCCCTAGAAAGAATGTGAGTTCCCCCATTGAACTCATTTGAAACTTTTTATGCATTAGGGCCTCAAATTCTTTGCACAAACTATCATTAGTTGAGCCAAAGATGATGTCATCAACATAGATTTGGACAAGTAGAATCTCAGCTTTGATGGATTTAGTGAAGAGTGTTTTGTCCAGAGTGCCTCTCTTGAATCCATTCTGTAGAAGATATGATGACAGTGTGTCATACCATGCTCTGGGGGCTTGGTGAAGACCATAGAGAGCTTTGTCTAGCTTGTACACCCTGTCTGCATACTTGTAGTCTTCAAAACCAGGAGGTTGACACACATATACTTCCTCTTCAATTGTCCCATACAGGAAAGCAGACTTAACATCCATTTGATACACTTTAAATCCTTTGAAACTTGCATATGCTAGAAATAGTCTGATGGCTTCAATTCTTGCTACTGGAGCAAAGACATCATCATAATCTATTCCCTCTTCTTGAGTGTACCCTTGTGCTACTAGTCTTGCTTTGTTCTTGATGACTAGCCCTCTCTCATCCTTCTTATTTCTGAACACCCATCTTATACCTATTGCTCTTTTTCCTTTAGGAAGATCCACCAGAGTCCATACATTCTGAATTTTAAACTGTAAAAGCTCTTCTTGCATGGCTTCAATCCAGGATGAATCTTTTAGTGCTTCTGATGCCTTATTGGGTTCTAGTTGAGACATAAAACAGGCATGTTCAAAAGCAGCTAGACTGAATTCAGAAACTGCTTGTTCAGCAGTAGCAGTCTCATTGTGAACCATTTTCCTTGTTTGAACAGGAGTGCTTGGATCACCCAGTATTTGATTGAGAGGGTGATACTTGTGAACTCTTAGTGTGGGCTCTCTCTCTGTTTGAAAAGAAGTTCCAAGGTTTGTATCATCTCCATCAGAACCAGTGAATGGTTCAGTTTCTGGAACAGCTTGAGTTTCTAGGCTAACAGCTTGAGAAGCTATTGGGACTGCTAGCCTAGAAACTGGGACTGTTTCCTTTTGTGTTGGAGCTGTACTGTCAGGACTTGGGAATGGCACTTCAGTGTCTGGATTTGCATTAAGTGGAGCATTCAGGACCCCTGGAGGATCACATGACAGAAGTGGTAGAGTGGTGAAATCATCCCAACTTGTTGAATCTGCAGCAGTCTGAAACTTTGTGCCAACAGCATGAGAAATTGTATTGGCAGCATGAGAATTCGTGTTAGCACCTTCAACCCTGTATGCATCAGCTTCTGCAGTATACTCAACAAAGCTCAGAGAATTTGTTAGTGAATCTAAATCAAACAACCAATCAGGACCAGTGCCTTTGATATTAGCAGTATTTTCATTAAATTCAACATTGGCACTTTCTTCAATTGTTTTAGACACACTGTTGTATACTCTATAGGCTTTGCTTTGAGTTGAGTATCCTACAAAGAATCCTTCTTCAGCCTTACTCTCAAACTTCCCTAAGTGAGTCTTAGTGTGAAGAATAGTACATGGGCATCCAAAGGGCTTGAAGAAAGCTATTAGGGGACTTCTGTTATGGAATAACTCATAGGGAGTTTTCCCTTGTGATTGAACTACTTGAACCCTATTTAGAACATAACAGGCTGTATTAACAGCTTCTGCCCAGAAAGTCATTGGCAGATTTGAATCAGCTAGCATTGTTCTAGCAGCCTCAATTAATGTTCTGATCTTTCTTTCAGCTACACCATTTTGCTGTGGTGTTCTTGGTGCACTATATTGTCTAGCAATGCCTTTGGACTCACAAAAACTGTTTAGAATGTGATTTTTAAATTCAGTTCCATTGTCTGATCTTATCAACTTAACTTTGGAATTGGATTGGTTTTCTATCTTAAGGACAAAAGACTTAACTAGCTCAGCAGTTTTATCTTTGGACCTAAGAAAGTATACCCAAGTAAATCTGGTGAAATCATCAACAATGACTAAACAGTATGCCCTTTTATTCAAACTCAAAACAGATGTTGGACCAAATAGATCCATATGTAGCAACTGAAGAACAGATGAAATTGAATTTACTTCTTTGGTCTTATGAGAAGTTTTGTGTTGCTTACCTTTAAGACATGCTACACAATGATCATCACAAATGAACTCCTTTTGTGGTAATCCTCTTACCAGATTCTTTTTAACTAAAGCATTCATGGACTTGAAGTTCATGTGACACATCCTTCTATGCGAAAGAGCAGACTCATTTGATGATGCTCTGGATATTAAACAGCTTAAAATATTTGACTTAGGTAAAAGATCTGTGTCCAGGCAGTAAACATTGTCCTTTCTTGGTGTTCTAAGTAAAACAAGATTTTCAGGAACTTTGAAATCCTTTGAAAGAACAATGCACTCAGAATCTGTGAACAGAACAATGTTTTGTTTGTCACAGATTTGAGAGACACTCAATAAATTGTACTTAAGCTGTTCAACATACAGAACATCATGGAATGTCATGTTGCCTGCATTAACAGTACCTTTACCTGTAACCTTACCTCCTTTTGAGTTGCCTCCAAATGCAACAAAACCTCCATCAAAACCTTTGAAATTTGACAAGCATTCAGAATTGCCTGTCATGTGCCTAGAGCATCCACTGTCCAGATGCCATCTTGATCTATGAGGAGACCTGTGGTTGCCCTGCACAAATAACAACTTAGTTAGTAGTGGAGTAAACCCAAACCAAATTGGTTTTGGGTTGGCCTTGTACATTGACATAACTAAAAACTGTTTTTGACTTCTTATATTTAGTGAGATCAACTGATGGAGTCTTTGGAGAGTATTTAGTGATAATATGAGGTATCCAACTATTTTGATCATCTTTTCTTCTGACAGTCTCAGATAATTCACTAGCAGCTCCAGATTGATGCCCAGCAGCTTGAGCTGTGTTTGTAGTGCTAACAGTTTCAGTTTTTGCACTAACAGCATCAGATTTTGACTTAGCAGTCTGATCTTTTGCATTAGCAGTTTGAGCAACAGATTTGTCCTTGACACACCATATTTGTTTAAAACTTGATTTAGGCTTTGCCAAAACTTGTTTTTGATGTGTGGACTGTTTTTTATTAACTTTTGAGAATCTGTGATCAACTGTTTTCTTTGGAGCTGCTGTGGAAGGTTTCACTTTTGAGTGCTTTGCCTGATTAGGATTTGATTTTGTGTGATGCACAGTCTGTTTTGCAACAGCTGGTTTGTAAAAACAATCCTTGGCTAAGTGATTCTTCCTTCCACAGTGAAAGCATCTTTTGACAGTTTGAATTGGAACACCAGACTTTTCTGTCAATTTCTGGTTCTTGTTTCTCTGGTTTCCTCTTACCTGCTGTTGTTTAGGAAACTTTTGAACACCATGCTTTTGGCATGTGCAGATAGAAACAGTTTTACCTCTTTTAGTTCCTTTTGATGAAGATGCAGTGTTACAGTTAGAATGTACAGAAACTTGTGGAGTAGCATTGCATACACTCATCTTCTCTTTTCCTTTCTTACTGGGAGCTTGGACTTCTATGGGTGCACTCTTTGTGTCACAGTCTTTATTTTGACTCTTATCTTCTTTTAATTCAGGACTGTTATCAAGGATAGGATCTACAATAGTCATAGACTCATCCAGTGGTTCATTGACAAGTCTATCAGCAACCTCACTCATTGGATGAATGTACTTGTTATTGTATGGAGGTGGAGTAGTTTTATATCCTATTCCTTCTTTGGGATTGACCTGAGATTTACTCTATCTTTGAATTGAACTTCCATTAGGTGTTCTAGCTTTTGATTTGCTAACTTGAAGTTTCCTAGATCTATGTTAACAGATTCTAGCTTCTTATTAGCCTCAAACACCTTTTGTTCAGTCTCTTCTACCTTTTTATTTAGAGATTCTATTTTCTTATTTAGCTCCTTTTTCTCCCACTCATGATAGGTTCTATCAAAACCCATTTGAATCTCATTGTCCTTATAATCATTGATCTGTTTTTCCAGATCTTCTATGGCTTGCATGTATTCATATCTCCTTTCTTCCATCTTAGCTAGAGTTTTGCACATGCTCTCATTATGATCTCTGTACTTTTTAACCATATTTTTGCATGATTGAGAGCAGAGCTTAGAATTTACCTCAGATGGTAGTTCAGTGGAGGAGACATTTGATGTTTCTGCCATAAGTGCTTGATTTTGGAATTCTTCCTCTGTCTGATCACTCCAGTCAAACACATTGTCTTCTTGAGAGACAAGTGCTGTTGATGATGACACTTGGATGGGCTGTGAAGTCCTTGATGGCTGTTGACCTTGAGATCTACATTCTCTGGCAAAGTGACCAAGCTTATGGCATTTATAGCATTCCACTTTTGATTTATCAAAAGATGGTTTGCCTTCTGTCTTGGCTTGAAAGTTGGCCCTACCAGTTCTTTTCAGAATTCTTTTGGCCCTCATGGTCAGCATTGCATGTTGCCACTTTAAATCCATCTCTTCAAGATCATCTGGATGAATTTGTTCCAAGTCTTCAACATTTAGAGCAAATAATCCATCATTGGCAACAAAGGCCTCATAGTGAGTTTCAGCAGAGTTGCCATCACCACCTGAGAAAGAATCACAGTTATTAGATTTTTCAGAAGATAGAAGAGCAGTATTGTGATTATAAGAAAAAGATTTCTTTTTAGCATCAATCTCAGTCTCAAACACTCTTAAACTGTTATACAGATCATCCAATTCTATCTCATCAAGAGTGTCTTTTGTTCTCCATTGTGCAGCATAGACTGTCCATTCTTCTCCAAGAGATCTGAGAAACTTTCTGTTGACTTCATCTTGATCCAGATTGACCTTTGCACTTTCCAGTTCACTTATCAGTTTGTTGAACCTGTCAAAGATTTGAGTGAGGTTTTCATTCTTGCCACCAGAAAAGTTTTCATACTGCTGTTTCAAGAGGTCTTTTTGATTTCTCTTGGTACTGGCATTACCAGCAAACCTCTTCTCTAAGGCATTCCAAAGAGAGTGAGCAGTATAAAACTTTTTGAACTGACGTTGATAAGCATTAGGAATGGCTATTTGTAATAGTGTGAGTGCTTTCACTTCATTCATTCTAGCCCTCCTTTCAAGTTCAATTTTTGGAGGAGTTTTGACTGGTTTTCCCTCATCATCAAGTTCTGGATCAACTACAGGAGGGAATTCAACAGCTTCCCATATGGCATAATCAATGAATTGAATATGCTGTTGAATCCTGAGTTTCCACATCTCAAACTCAGTGGGCTTGAGCATAGGCACTTTGAGTCCTTGCCCAGATCCACTGCTGCTATTTTCAAATTCCATTGTAAAAAGATAAAAAAAAGTTTTTGACTTTGAAAAAACAAAGAGTAACCTGGTTTGAAAAACCTGATTTGAATAACCTGGTTTGACTAACCTGGCTCTGATACCACTTGACAGGATCTAAAATATGAATTACCAAGACTAATTGATTTGAACTTATCAGAGTATAAATCAATAATCTTGCTTTGAATCAAAGTTTAATCAAGAAGTTTGCGGAATAACACTTAATTATTTTAACAAAAACTTTCAGAATCAATAATAAATAAACACACAGGAATTAATCAAGACTGTTTGTATTGCTGAATTCATCAATTACAATCACCTCTAATCTGTTTGATTAGACGAAGAACACAGACTGTTCTTAGGGTTTTACAACCTTAGAGGCTTAAGAAAACTTAATCAACAAAGCAATTACAGACTCAAAATATGCAGAAACTCCTACACAATAGAACGACCTATTCTCTGTATTTATATTGCTTCTTGATTTGTTTCCTTGACGAACTATGACTTCTCTGATAGTAGATATGCTGGAATCTTAATGTAGATATCGTTTCCTGAAAATCAGCACTTTCTGTTTCTGAAACTGGTGAGCAGCTTGAATCTCTTGACAGCATGAACTGAGCAGCTTGAGTTGTTTTGCTCTGGTAGCTTGAACTTTTACACTGGCAGCTCGAGTTTCTTCAACTAGCAGCATGAACTTTGTATTTACATGTAAAATCTACTAACAGTCTGAGAAGTCTAAACTAACAGCTTGAATGTACTTAAACTATTTCCCAACATGTCGTCTCATGCTTCGGGTAAGGGCTGCCAAAGCAGTGACATAACTCAACCTTCCCTTGACTTTATTCTTTAATTTGTTGTTCATCTCTCAATGTTGTCAAGGGTCATGAAGTCGAACTGGCTTTCATGAACAAGATGGGATGTGCCATCTCCTCTTTTTATTTTTGGAGAAGGCATGAAAAGGCGGGCCCTTTTGTACATAGAGATCTAGTCAATCTTCACGATCTTAGACTTATACCAGTATTGTGACTTTGTTCTAGTTTCCAGCACAATCATCTTGCTGTATTCGGCCTGCTCTGCTCTAGATACATTGCTTAAATCCATAAACAACCATCTACTGTATTTGCCTGAATTTTTCATGAATACAACTTTGAAATTGTCCTCCAGTTAGGACTCAAGAAAGTCTTCAGCTTTCATCATCATTAGATATTCTTTGAGCCCTTAAACTGGAGGTGCTTCGGCGTCTGTTACATGGATTTCGAGTAAATTATAGACTCGACCACTGTGGTCGACTCTTAGCTTGTCCCATTCCTCAGGAGGCGGGTAGTGCACCTTTCCCTTTGAGAACTAGTCTACCCAGTCCAGGTCCCCTTTATCAAAAATTTGTGAAGGGTCTCCAGAAACAGTCTACCGTTCGGGGACCTGAGGGTTCAAGTGTGTCATGTAACATCCTTGAAATTAAATTATTGTAATCTAGAGTAATTATTTTAAATTTTAATTTATATGTAATCAAGTGGAATTATGTATGGAAGTTTCATATTCGGAAATTTAAAAGTTGGTTGCTGTGTTTATAAATTAAGAAATTTAAGAATTTTAAATAATTAATTTAGTATGATGAAAAATAAATATTAGTGATAACAAAATAAAGATGGAAACGTTGTTTAATGAAATCAGATAAGTGGAGGGACCACTTATGTCAATAGCCGATCGTTTTGAATAAAAAATCTTTTAAAGTCTTGTAATTAACATTTCCTTCTCTTCATCTCCAAACACACATAAGCTCTCAACTCGCTCTCTAAATTCTGCTGGAAAAGAAAATTCGTTAATTTTAATCTGATTAGTAACAAGATTCAAGTGGAATCAAGGTAAGAATTAAATTCCTAAGTTTAAAGCTTCATTTTGAGAGTTGAAAACATAAAATTCGGATTTTTAATCTGGATAAATGATGTTGCATGTATGTTATTCAAGTTGGAAAACATCAATTGAAGTTCCTTAAAGCTTAAGAAACAAGAATCAACCTGTAAATCGTCCTAAAAGGTGAGAAATCAAAGTTTTTATAACTTATTATGTTCTTGAGTTTTTCACCATTTTTTGGTTGAATCTAGACGAATTAGTGTGTTATGGGTGGGGAAAATAGTGTAGAAACACCCCAATAATGTTATTATAACATTAGATTAGGGTACATGTGGTTAAAAATCAATTTTGGCAATTTTTACTCAAAACCCGTAAGTTGCGACATGCATTTCTGCAAGTCGACTGGGCGATTTGAAGGGTGACTCAGCGAGTCGCCAAGAAGACTTTGAAGATCGGAAATATTCGCTAAGTGTGGGGACCCGAACTAGTATTAGATCCGAATTCGGATGGGTCCCGACTTCGGATGAACCTTAAACTCGGATGTTCAAATCTCTGGTCAAATTTTTTGGTTATTTCTCGGATGCATACGAAATCCGGCCAAGGATCCGAAATCCGGACGTCGACTCGGCAAGTCAAGTGGAATGACTCGGCTAGTCGGCCCCAGTTCAAGCGAAATTCGGATTGGGTCTTTAAGGACCCGAATTTCTGGTTAACCAATCAAACTTTTGGGATATCATTTGTGGCACATTAAGTTAATTACTAGTATAGTACCCACGCAAAGCGGTGGCGACGACAAAAATTTATGTGTAGTGTTTGTTTCGCATCACATCTATCATTTGAACATAGAGCGAAAAGACCATGTATACTTTGCTCGACATAAAATAATTATAATGTTTATGTTCTGAAAGTCAACATATCATCTTTGGAAATTTATTGAAAAATGAATCAATTACATCATCTTCTTCAACGGCACGCACAGAGGAGCCAATTTAAGGCAATACCACGGTAGCAAATGAATGCAGGAAGCAACGGAGGACTAACGCACAACGGCAGATGAACGCAAACAAAAGATTGAATGCAATTCATTGTTATTTTGTTTCAAGTATTCAATTTGCTAATTTGAATGTACCTTGTTCATCCATTTCCAATTTTGGTGTTTAATTTCCATTACACAACATTCTTTTTTAGTCAATTTACATTCCTTGTTTAGGACTTAGAAGATGTTGACAAAGTTGTCGGCTTTTGTGGACAAATTATCTTTGCCCTGACATTAAACGCGGTGCCTTCAGTTTTGAAGAGGAATAACCAATCTTTCAGGTGCACAGCTTGTACGAGAACAAGTAATGAACCACTTCTCCTTATCTTATAAACAACATTCAGTTGCATATATTTAGAAGTTAATTACTGGTTAACAAACTATTCTGAAAATTTTTATAATAATGGAAATTTGAAATTTTAAGGTGGGCAGCCATTGCATCATGGTTGCTATGAAGAATCGATAATGAGATTAAGAATGACTGGAACTCTCATCTAACAAAGCAAATTTTCAACAAAACCGAAATCTTGAAAAGTAATCTGCCTTCCAAGTGTAGGTCGAGAAACCTGTTTTATGGCAGAGTTTGACCGCATCAAAACCGAAATCCTGAAATCCTGAAAAGTACCTGTTTTATGGCAGAGTTTGACCGCATCAAAGTGTAGGTCAGAGAAGCCAAGCTTTTAGTGGATCCCTTGCTTTTCAGCAGAGTAACCATCATAAGGGAAAGCAACAACGTATTGAAGAATTGATTCAGAAATACATGAATCTCGATAGGGTGGTGTGTTCAATCCCAACCCCTCGAGCAATTAAATTTGAATCAGATTCTACTGTCTCAGGGCCTCATTTCACCATCATCTTTCGTAGTGAATCTTATGGTCAGGACATCAAGGAAGAAGTAGAACTAACAAATTATTTCCAAGATTCAAAACCTCTTGGAATAATCAATCACTTGCTAATATAGTTTATACACATGAGTACATTGATATGCACACGAAATAATGAAACATTAAACCAATCATACCTTAAAAGAATATAAACACATGTAAAAAACAAATGAAAAAAATAAGGCTTGGTAGGAACGAATGCAAATTCAATGGCTAATTTACAAGGGATTCACACAAACATCTAGCTTGAAAACCATCCAAGGAGTTTCTTCGGGTTTCCCAGTAGCCCGACACTTGGCCGCCACCTATTCTGTTTTGAGGATCTCTTCTCCACATTTGGCTTCCGGGATGAGAACTATTTTGTTCTGCTTTGAGGATCTGTTCTCCACAAAAGGGCAAAATAATTCTACCCTTTCGTGGATGAGAAATATTTTGTTCTTTGTCTTTTCAGTATACTTGGCCTTCTTCTTCTTCAACTCCTCCTGCTCACCAATTTTAAAGCCAATTTTAAAGCCTAGTTAGACACGTTTCACAATATCTTTTGTGGGTTCAATTTATATGATGGTAGTTATAGTGGATCAGCTTTCTCCTATATGAAGAAGTTTGAACTCATGGATCACAAGTGTCATAAACAACTCATGATGTTTTCTTTTTCCATTGATAAACAACTGAAACCATCTTCTATTTTGTTTATTAAACACATATAAAATTATCTTGGAATTCAAAATCCTATACCTCGATTTTTTTCAATTTCGTTTCTAGTTCTGCTTTCTTGCTATTTTCCCATGCTCCAATGAAAGATAGCTTCGGTTAAGCTATATTCAATCATGTTGGATCAGTTTTTCATTAAAAAAATCCATTAATTTGAAAGCTCCCAGAATCTTATGTCTATTAAACTATGTCCTTACTTGTTCTTGGCTTTCGAATTTTCACTTTCTTCCCATGCTTTAATAAGTGCCTCTTTCTTCTTTGTTGCTATCCTCGCAAGAACATCATCTGAACAAACAACCAAATTATTCTCCTTTAATCACACGAAACAAATAAATCCATTGCCTAAGGTGGCGGCAGCAGCAAGAAGTGGTTTTATTTGTTGACAAATTTGTTGAGCAATACATGATATTTAGAAGAAAGAAGGAAAAAAGTATTGTTGCTGCCAACATGTCACAAATATAAAATCCTTGTTAATTATGCTACAAATTTGGGGTTGATCTATAGAATCATGCAATTAACATATTTCTTATACTTAAAGAACTTTAATTGCTAATGTGTTCCTAGAGTGGGATAGTGACATGTTAATTAATCTCTCAAATATTTTTGTTTCTACAGGTTGCTTAATTTACCATTCACGTAATATATTATATTGGCTATTTGACATGGATATCAAGTATTTGATTGAGGGTAGCAATTTTTTAGAAGTTTTTTAAAATATATATGCTAAATTTTATATATATGGGTGAATATTTAGAGATACCCCACTTTGATCATCAGCTAGCAAAGTGGTGAACCATCATCATTCTAGGTAATATCATCAGTAGATACCTTGTCCTTCAGATCAGCATCAACTCAGTGAGTTTATGTATGGATAATGTTGAACTAAGGTCTTGACAGCTGTTGCGGGATGGTGGATATGACATACCCATATCTCTGCATCCAAATGTTCAAAATACTAAATTAGCATCTACCATCAAACTTACAAGCATAAGATTAACAGATTATTTAAGGGTTTGATATTATTTGTAACAAAATTAACTATAAAATGCTGGGGTAATATTACTCATATACCTTATTCTATCAATTCGTTCATTGAAATACTCAAAATTTGTCAAACACTTGACACTATATAAAAGTAGTTTTTACAGGTTACAACTTCAATCTGCAGAAACACATCTGAACACCATCCCGAGTAATCATTTTCAAAACATACATCCAACATTTGAATCCACCCAAAGCATAAGCATAAACGTGTTCACTGGTAGATTCTGCTAATAATAGAACCAGACCATAACCTAGGAGAGATGGTTATGAGAACCTAATGTAAGACCTAAACTACTAAACCAGCTTGTGATTGGAAGATTAAAATGCTCTGCGATTTCAGAATTCGTTTTTCTATTATCTTTGAAATTTCATCTAACCAAATAAAAATTAGAGTCTAGCTAAGCTGAACATTGTCATAAAGGTCAAACAATGGAGCAGCAAGAAGTTTCAAATTTTTTAGCATTGAAAAGTATTCTCTTTCTGACAAATGAACAAGAAAAACCTTGTTGCACTCATGCATAATCAACCAGATGACAAAGATTGAGATTACCCAGTTCAGGATGGACAGAGAGCAGGCATTTAATGATGCCAGCAACAATGAGAGGGAGAAAAAAAGAAAACAAAAAAAATTTATATTTTGATGCACATTTATGCCATGGAAAATTACTTTACCTCGGGCTTGGTTAATGTTAAATAGAGAACCACAACAAAGTGACAAACATTTTTAAGATCAACTCAATGTATAAATCTTACTAATAAACGTAAACCTGACACTTTCAGACGTCTAACTTTGCATTTTTAGTGGTTAAGAAAGCCTATTTTTGATTAAATACTATTTCTTGCTGAATAGGAAATTGTTGCAGATCATATAAAGTGAAGAAAAAATTGCTGAAGGTACAAAGGTTAATTGATGCTTACGGTTGTTTTCATTTTGCAAGAAACCATTCTGCATCAAAACGAGCAGCAAAATTTAGTTTGTGTTGCATCAAGATCACAGCCAAGCACAAGTCACATCATGGGAACATGAATTTGTCTCTAAACAATCTCGTCATCGCTTAACTTGAAGCATCCACTTCAAATTTGCAAGAAACTGAAGCAAAGTTAGAAATAAAACCTGATGATTGTATCATTTGTATCATCATCATAGCAGAATTACCAATCACCGCAAATATCCTGATTTTGTTAGCTAAAAACTATTTCAATCATTTAAAGAATTAAAGGAAGCAATCAAGCAAAAAAAAAAAAACAGTATTGTAACCAAGTTATATGTTGCTCCGATAGCATATATGGCATATCCAAATCAAACACAACTCTATTATCCAAAGATCGTAACATCAAAAAGCCTATCCAGTAGCGGAAAATGAAAAACAACAATAAGGCATTAGAATAATTTCTATAAAACAACTATATAGCACACAACAAATCAAAATAAAAAAAAGTATACATTGCCTCAATGGACTTATCATACCTATTCTCTTTAAAACTACTTTTTTGACATGTATAAGATCACAATGCCATCTTATTCTGCTCCACCACTTCTTGACACCCTTACTTCTATTTTTGTTTCCAGTCCTGCATAATGCAACTAACAAATGAGCGGAAAAAAAACATTGCACTTTGCATAGTTGATAAAAAAGGAATACAACCTGCCACTAATACTTTTATACGTTTACATAGATATTGAAAATCAACATATTAAATTTAACCTTCAAATATAAGTTAACAAGATTAGCAGCTAAATGGACAATGAGTTGTTAGATTTAACCGTTAGATTTAACCTTTACAAAAAAATATCATATTCACGTAATAGTGGAGCAGTTACATCTTACTTGCTAAACCAACCAAATGGGATTTCTCCACTCATGACTTCCTTAGGTTTATGTTAAATTGTAACTAAATAGATGTATTGCTTGGCAAACTGAACTCCATGTACAGTAATACCTCCTTACTTCCTGACACATGCTTAAAGTGGCCAAGTATAGAAAGTTGAACTATTTTGCTCTTAACTTCATATCATTCATTTTGCAGAATGAACCATATAAAGAGTAATAATTTTAATGCATTTTTTAAAGTCTGAAGTCCCATCATTGTATGTAAATCAAACCTGGGCAAATCCTTATTAGATTTTTATAGAAATGCAACTTTAAAAGGTTTTTATAGAAGTGCAGCTTAAACTTGTAGATTAAGCTTTTTGAGTAGTATGTCCTAAAATTCAAGAATCATCTTTAAAAGGTTGTACAGAAACAAGTTAATGTTAGGAGAAGGGACAGGTCAATGGAACTTCTTATCATTCATTTGTAGAATTAACCATATGGAGATTTATAATTTTAATGCATTTTTTAAAGTCTGAAGTTTCTTCATTGTATGTAAATCAAACCTGGGCAAATCCTTAAAAGATTTTATAGAAGTGCAACTTTAAAAGATTTTATAGAAGTGAAGCTTTAACAGATTTTTACAGAAGTGCATCTTAAAGATGTACATGAAGCTTTTTGAGTAATACGTCTTAAAATTCAAAAATCAGCTTTAAAAGGTTGTACATAGCTACCTATACCCACCCCTAATACATATATATCTTCTTATCTTGAGCGAATGGTTTTTCTCCTATGCTACAGTCACCTGTTGCCTGTTGGACTCGTATCTAGATCCTAGGAAGAAAAGAAGTGATTACTCCATTTATTTTGTCCATCCAATCCATTTGTTCCAGTGAACTCTGCCCGCAAAGTGTACATCTTTGTTGGTAATTTTGACCCATTTGTCTAAAAACACTCAGATGAGTGAAGTATAAAACAAAACGTTGAAAGTTACCCCAAAGTGTCTTTACATACTTACAACATCTTAAAAAAGTTAATTAAAAGTACATATTATTCAAATAGTATGGTATCAATCATGTTTAACACATTAATTATTGGGAAAATTACCAAGAAAGGTAATATAAAATACAAAATTAGACAATAAAGGTATTGTAAAATTTTTTTTGCCAAGAAAGGTAATATAAAATTCTATTTTGGCCGAGAAAAAATATGAAATTCAAATTTTAGGCCAAGAAAGATAATCAAATATTATTCACTTACCAAAAAAGGGAGCATAAAATTAAAAATTTACATTCTTAATTTGTCATCAATACCCTTTCTTGTCAAATTTGAATTCTATGTTATCTTTCTTGGTCTAGAAAATTTTACATTACCTTTATTGGCAATTTTCGAATTTTATATTACCTTTCTTGGTAATTTGCCCTTAATTATTCATAAAGAATTGATGGATCAACCCAAGCCTCCATATATATATATATATATATATATATATATATATATATATATATATATATATATATATATATATATATATATATGTAGGCACACACACACATACATACAAACAAGTTCATAAAACATGCTTTGTTTCGCAACAGGAGGAGTCGCAATGGCCTCTACCAGGAAAGACGCAGACACATCAACAACAACACCACTGCCTTCAGTAGAGACACATTAATGTTAGGAGTAGGGACAGGTCAATGAAACTAAAATGGTTGCCTTTGCTTATGTAATCTATTTTGTATATTTGTAAGCACAAAACTTACTGGTTAAAATAAGGAGGCTTATGAATCTTCTTGAATCTACATTTGGAGTCCAACATGACTCGAGAGTCCCTGTTTGACCATGTTTTACCACGACATTATCCCTTTTTCTCAAGCCGTTTTTCATGCCGAAGTAGAGCTTCACTAATCAGACGATTTGTAGGTCACTTATAATTTAATTGTGCCCAGTGATACTGTCATAACTGTTACTATCAGGTTTGTCTTAAGTAATTGAAGTTTAGATTAATTTAATATATGACAACACATACTGTGGTGATCTGTCCTTGAGAAATTAGTTTCTGTTTTCTATACAAGATTTTGTTTTTACATTGATTACACTGGATTAATTTGGTAGTGTAATCTTCTTAATTTGTCCTCTAAGTAGATGATCAACAAGGTTTTTAATTGATTTGTAGAGTTGTCAAATGGTATGTCTACCATACTGATGTAGACTTTGATGTCAAACAACTTTCAAGTTTTAAATTTATTGTGGTTAAGATCATTATTTTGAGAAATTTGGTAAGTAAAATAATGCTTTGTAACAATTACTATAAATGAGACAATGCTCGCATTTGGGTTTGCAACTGAATACTATTATGTTGAATTTGAGTTGTGCAATGTTAGAGAGAACAACCACACACAAATATGTGCTCCAGCACAACACAAAATCACTACTGTAAAGAGAAAATGTAGCATTGTTACTTCATAATGAGAAGACATCAAAGCTACATTTGCTGAAATAGGCATCCATAATACCTTAAAATGCATCTATATATCGGGGTTATAAACTCCACACAACACAGACACATAAGAGGGACAAACCTTGGGAGAAGATGATGGTAATGGTTTTCACTTGAGCATTTCATCGAACACCTTGGCTGCATGTTTGGTTCCGTTAACCTAAACAAACAGTGAAAAATATTTCATTAAAAAAAGTTCACATTATACAAAAGTTCACATTCAAAACTGAAAAATATTCCATTAAAAAACCAACCCGCAAAAATCATTGTGAAACCCCAGATAGATTTTAATCATCGCGATCTAGCGATTCATAGGTAGACTTCGTTTCAAAAAACGAACAGGCATCCAAAACTCGATTTAAGAACCAATTTAGAAGATGGAATCAAGACTAAAACTCAGAATTCGATATTCAAGACATCTCAGCTATCACGAAACTGACAAATGTTTGAAATAACATAAATAAAAACGTTAAAACTCCTTGATTTATTCGTCAAAAATAATAGAATGGTAAAAATATGATACATATATAGCCGTAATGAGATATTGGGGAAGAAGAAAAGGGAACAGAGTAAGTACTCAATGAACAGACCACTTTGCACCATCTCAGCCAATCACTATCGTGCAAGATATGAATATCCATACCCAGATAGTAAGAGCAGATGAATCCATCTTATTCTTCACCGTAAGCGTAAATCTGAGCGAGAGGTGGGACATTGTCGCCTCGGGTGACGTGTTGATGCCGATTGAGAGCACGAGGAGGAGGAGGACTCCATGGGCTGTTAATATTGAAGCGTCCATTGTTTATTTACAAAGTGTAAAGGAAAGAGATGAGTGTTTCTGTCAGGAGAGAGTGGTATATTAGCAGACGATGTGTGGGGCGGTGTGTTTGTCTTTCCAAGGATACAATTTTCAAGAATTCAAAATTCATTGATAAAATCAGATTTTTTTATTATGCAATGCACACTTGTACTTCATGCTTTAACTACTTATTTGTCTTAAAATTCAAGAAGTGTGCTTTATCAAGTTGTATATTATGCATGATAACTTGTAAGCATCTAAATGCTTTATTAGTAGTAAAGATTGATGGGTCTTTAAGCATAATAACAAACCAAATAATGGGTTTTAAACATGAGTTTCGGGTGACGGTTCCAAATGTTAAAACACTTTAATTGTAAATTTTTGATGCAAATTGTCAACTAACATATAATGATGATATGTTTTATCCTGTGAAAATGTAACAGGTCCCTTGTGGTGTTGTTTAACCCACAGTGGGGGTACTTTGTGAAATCCGGTTGAAAGTCCGAAGAGAGATAATATTAATTGACATTAATTAATTGTGACACCCTTGCCACATTAACCACCAATTACAATTCACCCAGAGCTATTCACCAACAAACAGATATATAATAATCCGATACCTTAATTAAAGTGCGGAAGCATACAATACAAAAATAAAAGTATTACAACTGAGTCTAACACCCTACGGTGCTACATAGGTTAGACGTCTAAGTCTACATATCCAAAAGTATTACATCATCCCCAAATTTTATTACAACATTGATTCCATAAAACAAATACCAAGATAAAACAGTGGAAATCTTCAAATCACTTCAATAGGTTTCCTAGCTAGATGGTCCAGCTGTAGACTTCCCTTTTCCTGTAAAAAAAAAATTTCAACAACTAAAAGGTAAGCGAATGCTTAGTGAATACCAGATGATTTTTACACATTCTACAAATCTTTATGGTGCCCCCAGAGTATTCGCGGTAACACATACCGTATACTCCACACGTATCCAAGATACTCAAACCTGAGCCGCAGCTCCTTCGAGCTGACACTCGGCATAAGAAAAACCAACCATCTGAGGTAGACATTACATCGGGGATGACTTACTGTCTATCCTGACCACAGAGGTGTCAAACTCTTGGTCATATAGCACAGTAACATCAGAGTACAGATGCGACCACGCAGGTCCATCGAGAGGATGCACAACAAATGAACGGACATGCAACAAATATGAATGTGCATCAACATAAACGCATGTTAGTAGAATGCCAAACGAACATGAAACAACAGGCCTCAGCAGGCAATGCAAACATAAAGCAGATGCAGACATGTTAAAAATCAAAGGTACTCAAAGTGGGTGCGTTATTATTCTTTAAGCAATATTATTTCTCCACGGAATTTCAACCGGATCCACAAAGTACCCCACTGTGGGTTAAACAACACCACAAGGGACCTGTTAATTCAGTTGTAACAACACATTGTGTCAATAACTTGTTTTATCTCATAAAACTTAATTTTATAATAATTGCAAAGTTTTGGTCCCAATTTCGGATCTATGTCCGAATTCGGTCCCCACCCGAATTCGGACCCCAGTTCGGATCCCACATTCATCCCAATTCGGATCCCACATAAATCCAAATTCGGTCCCCTTTAATTTCGGACCCAAGCTAATTCGGACCATATCCTGATTCGGTCCCCAACCGAATTAGGACCTCAACCGAAATATCAATACTTGGAAATTATTTTGCTAATCTGAAATCTGGGCTCATCCGAATTCGGACCAGATCCGAGTTCATCTCGTATCCGAATTCGGACCCCAACCCCATTCGGATTTGTTCTAAGTTTATAAAATTTCCAGATTTAATTCCTTCATTTTTTTGGTACTAATTCAATACATGAAATAAATTATACCAACTAAAATACACTTAATTTCAACCACTTTAACACTAACATTAACCTCTTTCATGCATCAATTCACACCCTTTTTAACCATTTTTCATCATCCATCGACCCACACACTAAAACACACACTAAATGCTCAAATCCATACTTTTAATTCGAATCAGGAGCTGAAATTTAATATGTATCATCTTATACACTAGATTTAAACAAATCCATAAAAATATCACACATGCATCAACATCTTCAACACCAAATTAATATTTCGGATTTTAACAAATCCCAACTAAAAACCATCAATTTCGAAGAATTAGTGAAATGTTTACCTTAAATCGATTCTTGCAGATGTTTTAGTTCCTCCCAAACAACCTTAATCCAGATTTTCAGCTTCCAAATCCAAGCTTTTGATGATCTTGATCTGAGAGAGAGAGTGAGAGAGCATAGAGATGAGAGAGAGATTTCTAGTGAGAGAGTGGGAAAATTCATATTAATTAAATTAAAGACATTTCCCCCTTTTTATTATCCATTTCCATCTTTTAACACATCTAACCCCTCAACTCATCCGGTTCCATAAATACTGATTATGATTATATAAATAAAGAATCCATCTTTATTTATTATCCTTAATAATTAAATAATTATTTTCACTTAATAATTTAAAATTCTAAATTTCCAAATAATTCAATAAACTTTATAATTAATCCAAATTCCGTACCAACTTTCATAATTCAACTTAAATTACAAATTTAAACTTAATAAACTTCAAATATATAATAATTTAAATCCAAGGATGTTACAGCATGGGCTCCACCACGCTCAACTTCGTCCTCGAAGTTACTCAGATTTGAAAAGTTGAGGATATTTCTTTAACATCTCAGACTTAGGCTCCCACGTATGATTTGCTCCTTTGTGATGCTTCCATCGAACAAGCACCATCTCTATCTCCTTGCTTCTCAACTTCTTTACTTTCGTATCTAGCACACACTCCGGCTCTTCAACATACCGGAGCCTTTCATCAATTTGCAATTCAGTGTGGTCTGCCCAATCTTCGTTTTCAGCAGTGAATGACTTCCTGAGATTTCCCACATGGAACACCGGATGTATGCCCGACATTTCTTCCGACAACTCTAAACGATATGACTGGTTTCCTACTTTCTCTGTAATTTTGAATGGTCCGACGAATCTCGGAGCCAACTTTCCTCTCTTTACAAAACGTGTAACACCTCTCATAGGTGACACCTTCAAATAAACCCAATCATTCACATCAAAACTGATTGGTTTGTGCCTCCTGTCGTAATAACTCTTCTGACGATCCTGGGCCGCTTTCATATTCTGTCTCACCAACTGAATCTTCTCATTCGTTTCCTGCAATAATGCCGGCCCAGCAATCGGCGTTTCTCCGGTTTCCCTCCAACACGTAGGAGTCCTACATCTTCTCCCATACAATGCCTCAAACGGCGCTTTCTTGATCGTCGCGTGGTAACTGTTGTTATATGAAAACTCGATCAGTGGCAAATGATCGTCCCAATTGCCACCGAGATCCAATATACACGAACGCATCATATCTTCAAGTGTCAGGATAGTCCTTTCACTTTGACCATCGGTTTGCGGACGATACGCCGTGCTCATAGCAATCCTCGTTCCCAATCCTTCTTGTAAAGCCGACCAAAAGTTGGAAGTAAATCGGCTGTCCCGATCAGATACTATAGTCTTAGGTACTCCATGTCTCGAAATAATCTCATCCAAGTAAATCTGAGCTAACTTTTCCAGTGAATAACTCTCTCTTATTGGAATGAAGTGTGCCGACTTGGTTAATCTATCAACGATTACCCATACCTCATCGTGTTGACGCCTAGTTTTCGGCAACTTCGTGACAAAGTCCATAGTGATATGCTCCCACTTCCATTCCGGAATGGGAAGCGGTTGCAAACTACCGTATGGTTGCTGATGTTCGGCCTTCACAAGTCGACAAGTTCTGCATCTTTCCACGTACTGACCTATGTCTTTCTTTAATCCGGGCCACCAAAAATCTGCTTTAAGCTCGTTGTACATCTTTGTGCTCCCGGGATGTACAGAAAACTTAGACTGATGAGCTTCTTCTATTATCACATTTCTCATGCCTCCATACTTTGGCACCCAGATTCTCCCATATATACCTTTCAAACCCGATTCACTTGTTTCCATATCCTTAATCTGTGCTCTTATATCCTCAGCACCAACATTTTCGTCTTTCAAGGCTTCCGCTTGAGCGCCCTTGACATCATCAATAATAGTAGAGGTCAGCATAGTAGACGTCAGCATATAACAGCAATCCTTGGCATATGCTTTGCGACTCAAAGCATCGGCTACCACGTTAGCCTTTCCAGGATGGTAAAGGATTTCACAGTCATAATCCTTTATTAATTTCATCGAACGTCTCTGTCTCATGTTAAGTTCCTTCTGGCTGAATATATACTTCAAACTCTTATGATCCGTGTATAACTGACACTTAGTACCGTACAGATAGTGTCTCCATAACTTCAGAGCAAAAGTGACAGCTGTCAACTCAAGATCATGAGTTGAGTAGTTCTTTTCATGCTGCTTAAGTTGTCTCGAGGCATACGCTATTACTTTTCCATGTTGCATTAACACTGCACCAAGTCCCAACCTCGAAGCATCCGTGTATACAACAAAGTCCTCATTACCCTCTGGTAGGGCAAGTATCGGTGCTTCACTTAACGTTTTCTTCAAAACATCAAACGCCTCTTGCTGCACGGTTTCCCAGACAAAAGGTGCATTCTTCTTTGTTAACATAGTTAAAGGGACTGCAATCTTGGAAAAATCCTTAATAAACCTCCGATAATAGCCCGCCAGCCCAAGGAAACTTCTGACTTCAGTAGCTGAACGAGGCGGCTCCCAGTTTCTTACCGCTTCTACCTTAGCCGGATCTACTGAAATTCCGGCCCCCGAAATCACATGCCCTAAAAACTGAATCTGTTGCAGCCAAAACTCACATTTTGAGAACTTGGCATACAACTTCTCTTTTCTTAGCAATTCCAGCAATTCCCTTAAATGATCAGCATGTTCGGCTTCCGACTTAGAGTATACCAAAATGTCATCTATAAAAACAATCACCGACTTGTCCAACATCGGTCTGCAAACTCGGTTCATCAAATCCATAAAAACAGCCGGGGCATTGGTTAACCCAAAAGGCATAACCAAGAACTCGTAATGCCCGTAACGTGTCCTAAAAGTTGTCTTTGGCACATCTTCTTCTCGAACCTTTAACTGATGATACCCCGACCTCAGATCAATCTTAGAGAACACACAAGCTCCATGTAACTGGTCAAACAAGTCATCTATCCTTGGCAATGGATACTTGTTCTTTATTGTCAACTTATTCAGCTCCTGGTAATCGATGCACATTCGCATTGTGCCATCCTTCTTTTTCACAAACAAAACAGGGGCTCCCCACGGCGATGAACTTGGTCGAATAAAACCCTTGTCCAACAAATCCTGGAGTTGTGTCATCATCTCTTTCATCTCAGTAGGAGCAAGGCGATAAGGAGAACGAGCTACCGGTGCAGCTCCAGGGATCAAGTCAATGCGAAATTCCCCTTGTCTCTCAGGCGGCACGCCAGACAAGTCTTCCGGAAACACATCCGGGAATTGTGAAACAACAGGCACATCGGCCAACGTCTTCTTCTCAGCCTTGGCGTCAATAGCATATGCCAGGTAAGCGTCACAACCCTTTGCAACAAGCTTTCGGGCTTTTGCAATGGTCAACAAACATAGATCCTCGCTTCTCCTATCCCCATAAATGCAGATCTCACGCCCCTCCGGAGTAGTTATCTTTATCATCCGCTTCTTACATACTATGTGGGCTTCGTTCTCTATCAACCAATCCATCCCGATAATTACATCAAATTCACTTAACTCGATCGGAATCAAGTCCAAATTGAAGACTACATCTTCAATCACTAAGGTGCAGTTACGGTATACATGGTCTACCTTGACTAAAGTATTACTAGCAGTTTCAATATCTAGTACAGCAGATAGCTTAGACAAAGGCATAGCAAGTTGTTGTGCAAACATAGTAGATACAAACGATCTATTGGCACCCGAGTCAAATAATACTCTTGCAGGTAAAGAGTTTACAATAAACATACCCGTGACCACCTCCGGGTTTTCCCTAGCCTCCTCTGCAGTGATTTGAAAGGCACGAGCCGGTGCCCTTTGTGACTGACCCCGACCT
The DNA here is from genome assembly GCA_020465985.1 of Centrapalus pauciflorus. Lineage (NCBI taxonomy): Eukaryota > Viridiplantae > Streptophyta > Magnoliopsida > Asterales > Asteraceae > Centrapalus > Centrapalus pauciflorus. Next base: position 24,390 of record JAANYP010004088.1, read on the forward strand.
CGGTTAACTGAACCACCGCTTGAACCTCCTGAAGATCGTGTTGATGTTGGAGCAGCAACTGCTGGAGCATTCTTTCGACAATTCCGACTATAGTGCCCCCATACTCCACACTTATGGCAAGCATCAGATCTCCGTGGGCATTCATTCTGAAAGTGGCCCAACTCTCCGCAGCAAAAACACCCACGCCCGTTGGTGCACTTGCCGAAGTGTTCCAGATGACACTTGTTACAATACTGTGGCTCGGTGTTGATAGAGTATGCACGAGCACGACCGGAAGAACTAGACTGTCGACGGAAGGACTGTTGTGGCGAGTACTGCGAAGATCGTGAAGAACCAGAATAACCTCCTTCGCGTTGGCGTTTCGGTGGTGAAGGTTGAGTTGGATTAGCTGAAGCAGCAGCGGACCCCATCACGTAACCAGACATACTTAAAATCTGTTCCACATTTCTGGCGGCTTCCAATAGACCAGCAAATGTGGGGTAGCGTACATTGCTCATCACCCTCCGAATCTCCAAATCAAGACCAGCCTCAAACCTGGTCACTTTTCTTTCCTCAGTATCCACTTGATGAGGCGCGAACAAACTCAGCCTCGTGAACTCTACCGCGTACTGGGACACAGACCTAGTCCCCTGAATCAGTGTCATGAATTTTGCCTCAAGTCTTCGGCGCTCATCGGCCGGGCAGTACTGCTGAGTGAAAACTTCAGTGAACTCAGCCCATTTCATTACAGCAACCTTCTCCATTGTTAGTGCATTCACCATCGAATTCCACCACATTATTGCGTCTTTGGTGAACATGGCAGTAGCGAACCGGACCATATCCTTCTCAGCACAATCGCTGATTCGGAAAGTCCTTTCTTTAGCTGTTATCCACTACAATGCAGTAACAGCATCACCCAACCCAGTAAACTCAACGGCTCCATTTCCTTTAAAGTCCTTGAAACGACAACCCCTGGGCTTATTAGATGACCCAGTGTTGTCATCTTGCTCGTCATTATTTCCCTCTCTTTCCTTAATTCCTTCTTTTCTCTTCTCTTTGCTTAGCTTCGGCCTCATCTCGAGCCCGAAAGTGATCTTATATCATCTCTCTTTGCTCAGCCATCATGGCTAGCATCATTTCTCTCGTCTCTTCAGGTGTCATTCCTCCTCCAGACATGTTCTGAAATACGAAACATATAACTTATTTAGTAACATGTCATTTATTTATAGACACCACCCAATTGTCCCGTATGATAGTCAATATTCTTATGATTACTAGATCGTAACCTATCTTAGTTCAGATCATTACTTAGAATCACTACATGTCAACACTTAATGTTTGAGACCAAGATCTCACGGACACTTGAATCTCAAACTACTGCTCTGATACCATAGGCTATGACACCCTTGCCACATTAACCACCAATTACAATTCACCCAGAGTTATTCACCAACAAACAGATATATAATAATCTGATACCTTAATTAAAGTGCGGAAGCATACAATACAAAAATAAAAGTATTACAACTGAGTCTAACACCCTACGGTGCTACATAGGTTACACGTCTAAGTCTACATATCCGAAAGTATTACATCATCCCCAAATTTTATTACAACATTGATTCCATAAAACAAATACCAAGATAAAACAGTGGAAATCTTCAAATCACTTCAATAGGTTTCCTAGCTAGATGGTCCAGCTGTAGACTTCCCTTTTCCTGTAAAAAAAAAATTCAACAACTAAAAGGTAAGCGAATGCTTAGTGAATACCAGATGATTTTTACACATTCTACAAATCTTTATGGTGCCCCCAGAGTATCCGCGGTAACACATACCATATACTCCACACGTATCCAAGATACGCAATCCTGAGCCGCAGCTCCTTCGAGCTGACACTCGGCATAAAAAAAACCAACCATCTGAGGCAGACATTACATCGGGGATGACTTACTGTCTATCCTGACCACAGAGGTGTCAAACTCTTGGTCATATAGCACAGTAACATCAGAGTACAGATGCGATCACGCAGGTCCATCGAGAGGATGCACAACAAATGAACGGACATGCAACAAATATGAATGTGCATCAACATAAACGCATGTTAGTAGAATGCCAAACGAACATGAAACAACAGGCCTCAGCAGGCAATGCAAACATAAAGCAGATGCAGACATGTTAAAAATCAAAGGTACTCACAATGGGTGCGTTATTATTCTTTAAGCAATATTATTTCTCCACGAAATTTCAACCGGATCCACAAAGTACCCCACTGTGGGTTAAATAACACCACAAGGGACCTATTAATTCAGTTGTAACAACACGTTGTGTCAATAACTTGTTTTATCTCATAAAACTTAATTTTATAATAATTGTAAAGTTTTGGTCCCAATTTCGGATCTATGTCCGAATTCGGTCCCCACCCGAATTCGGACCCCAGTTCGGATCCCACATGCATCCCAATTCGGATCCCACATAAATCCAAATTCGGTCCCCTTTAATTTCGGACCCAAGCTAATTCGGACCATATCCTGATTCGGTCCCCAACCGAATTAGGACCTCAACCGAAATATCAATACTTGGAAACTATTTTGCTAATCTGAAATCTGGGCTCATCCGAATTCGGACCAGATCCGAGTTCATCTCGGATCCGAATTCGGACCCCAACCCCATTCGAATTTGTTCTAAGTTTATAAAATTTCCAGATTTAATTCCTTCATTTTTTTGGTACTAATTCAATACATGAAATAAATTATACCGACTAAAATACACTTAATTTCAACCACTTTAACACTAACATTAACCTCTTTCATGCATCAATTCACACCCTTTTTAACCATTTTTCATCATCCATCGACCCACACACTAAAACACACACTAAATGCTCAAATCCATACTTTTAATTCGAATCAGGAGCTGAAATTTAATATGTAGCATCTTATACACTAGATTTAAACAAATCCATAAAAATATCACACATGCATCAACATCTTCAACACCAAATTAATATTTCGGATTTTAACAAATCCGAACTAAAAACCATCAATTTCGAAGAATTAGTGAAATGTTTACCTTAAATCGATTCTTGCAGATGTTTTAGTTCCTCCCAAACAACCTTAATCCAGATTTTCAGCTTCCAAATCCAAGCTTTTGATGATCTTGATCTTAGAGAGAGAGTGAGAGAGCCGAGAGATGAGAGAGAGATTTCTAGTGAGAGAGTGGGAAAATTCAAATGAATTAAATTAAAGACATTTCCCCCTTTTTATTATCCATTTCCATCTTTTAACACATCTAACCCCTCAACTCATCCGGTTCCATAAATACTGATTATGATTATATAAATAAAGAATCCATCTTTATTTATTATCCTTAATAATTAAATAATTATTTTCACTTAATAATTTAAAATTCTAAATTTCCAAATAATTCAACAAACTTTATAATTAATCCAAATTCCGTACCAACTTTCATAATTCAACTTAAATTACAAATTTAAACTTAATAAACTTCAAATATACAATAATTTAAATCCAAGGATGTTACATTAATCGCACCCATTGTGAGTACTATGATTTCACATGTGTAGCTTTGTTTTATGTTTGTTGTTGCCTGCTGAGGCATGTTGTTTCATTTCATTTGGCATTCTACTAACTGGTGAATATGTTGATGCACATTATTGCTTGTTGCATGTCCTTTTCTTTGTTGTGCATATTTAGATGGATCAGATGCTCGCATCTGTTACTCTGGTGTTACCAAGGTTATATGACCTCTGATTGAGGTCCAGAAGAGCATCGTAACATCCCCGATGATATTTCGCCAGATGGTTGGTTTTATGCCGAGCGTCGTCTCGAAAGAGTATACGGCATGTGTCGCCGGTGTTACTCTTGGGAGGCATTTTATAGACTTGTAGAATGTGTAAATCTTTGTACTCACTAAGCATTGCTTACCCCTTAGTTGTTTATCTTTCTACAGGTAAGGAAGAGGAAAATCCTCTGCCGGACCTTCTAGCTAGGTCTTTTTATTGAAGTTTTCAAGGACCACTACTACTCAATCGGTAACTGAAATATGGGAGCAACATTGTAATATTTGGGATGTATGTAATAAATTATTGAGTATGTAGACTTAGACTGGAACCTTGTAGCACCATAGGGTGTTTGACACTTATACTATATTTTATGTATTTTTATTTCCCGTATTCTACTAAGTACTTTAGATCATTTATGTAATGTGTGTGGTGATTAATCCTGGGTGTAACGATTGTGGTTATTGTGGCAAGGGTGTCACAGCGAATGGTATTTGAGCAGTAGTTTGAGATTCAAGTGTCTGTGGTCTTGGTCTTAAACATAGGTGATGACGTGTAGTGAGTTTAAGTAATGATCTGAACTAAGATATGTTATGATCTAGTAATCATAGGAAATTGACTTTCAAACGATACAATGGGTGGTGTTTTTAATTAAATGACATGTTTACTAAGAAAGTTATATGTTTTATATTTCAGAACATGTGTGGAGAATGAATGACACCACAAGAAACAAGGGAAATGATGCTAGCCATGATGGCTGAGCAAAACAAGATGATTCAAGAAAAGTTTCGGGCTCGAGATGAGGCCAAAGCCAAGAGAAGGGAGGACAAAAGAAAGAACAAGGAAAACAATGGTAATAATGACAACCAAGATGACAACACTGGGTCATAAAATAAACCTAAGTGTTGTCGAATTAAGGAAATTGATACCGTTGATAGGTGAGAGGGAGAAAGAAGCGTCGAGAATGTAGGAGAGAGGGCTGAGAGTAGATGATGATGGTGGAGCATTGAAAAGGTGTGAGAAACCAAAAGTTGTATCTTCACCCAATAAAACATGCATTTCCTTGTAAAACCCTGCAATAATGATGTACGCACGTCTTTGTAGGTCCCAAAAGGTTTCCCTAGAGTATTGTTCTAAGCTGTAGAGGGGGGGGGGGGGGTGAATACAAAAAATTAAAATTCAACACTCTTTTCTCAATATTTGTGTATACTATTAACAAGTGTTAGTTACAAACAAGCTTGACTGCGGAAAGGTTCAAGCTGAGATGACAGATACAACAGATGTTTCAACTAATCTAAGACACACTCAGACTAGATACAATGAATACACTCACTTAGATGAACTCACTGATTTTACAAGACATAGATGGACAGCTTGAATAGGAGTAGCTTAGACACACGTACTGTTCTATTCAAGCAGACTTGCATGCATGAAAAACACACTTCAATGCACGATCTGATTTCTCACTCTTGGTTATCACATAATCCTTAGAAGCTTCCTTTTACACTCTCACTGAGAATCTCAGTGAAGCTTCTTCATTGGACGATGAGATAGTGGGATGTCTTTCCAAAAAGACAAAACAAATTTTCTGCACATTCTGATAAAGCAGACTTGTCTTCATGTGGCAGAATCTTTGTCTTTTTCTTTTTGTCTCTGTTGCATAAGCCTTTAACCAAAAGAGGAATGTCAACTTTGCATCTTTCTTCTTTTGCTAAGGCCAATTTGATATAAGAAATGGTCTGTCACCCATTTCAAATATCCATTTGTCTTCATGTAACAGAACAGCGTAGGCAGGCTTTTGCAGATTCTGTTTTGCACTTTCTCTTCGACTTGTAAACTGATCTTGTAGCCAAAAACAATACATGAGGACTTGGAAACATATTCCATAAAGTGTGTGGCCTGTTCACAAAGAACAGGTTCTGTTCACAAAGAACAGAACACTTAGAATCTGTCCAGGCTGCTCAACAGAACAGAGCAACGTAGACAATTTATGTCCAGCCTGTTCAGCAGACTAGACAGCTTGGAAAATCTGCCTTTGTTGCAAAGAATACAATAGGGTAAACAGCTTTTGCTGATATTGCAAATCACTTTTCAGGTTTCAATAAGGCATAAACAGGCCTTAAATTATACCTTCAAGTGCATCAAACAGGTTTGATTAAAAATCTCCTCCTAACATGTAGAGCAGGTTTGACTGAGGCCTTTTTGTGCCTAACAATCTCCCCCTATTTGCAATAATTAGTCTAAGCTAATTTTATCACTAACCACTATATATTTTTACAATACATTTTGCTGAAATGAAATTACAACATTAAAGTAAAGTAAAAGATCAGTTTATATATATACTGATTCTTGATTACATAAACAACACATGTTTTTACAAAAGTACAACTGATGTACTAATGCATATTACAACTAATGTAAAATTAAGAGTTACAACTGATGTAACAGAAAAGAAGTTACAACTAATGAAACAAATACAACAAATGTACATAAATTCAACAAATTGGACTATTGATTATGGGAGCAAATAATGGCAAGCCTGTCCAACAGATGGACAGCTTCCATTCTTCACCTACTTAGATAGTAGATGGACTTCAAGACAGTGGTGGTGGCAATCCTTCTTCAAATATTTCTGAAGCTCATCCCTGGTTTCCTTCAAATCCTCTATTTCAACTTTGAGGAACATGAAGTTAGGATGTTGAAGCTCCCCTCTTTCATAGAAGCCTCTGAGCTGATTCCCAGATGGCTGCTCTCCACTTTATGGATTGCCTAAGGACTTTGAAAGTCTTAATGCTACAAGCTGTTTGAGACCCACTTTTTGCAGATCTGATGCTCTTTGGAAGCACCTCTTCTTTGTCAGGGGATCTACAAAAAATACCCCCAGTACAGGTTCTAGAATCAGCTTGCCTTCTTCAAATTCTACTCCTTTGGGCAGGCTGTGGTTTACTCCTTTGATCTCTAATGCATAATCACCATGTTCAATCATGATCAGGAGTTCGTCCAGCTCTGAATCCTTTCTGTTCCTCTTGGCCTTTATTTTGGTGTAAGTCACTGAGACACCCTTACTTAGTCCTTTAGAGATCAGGCCAAGGTCTTTCACTCTTTCCATCAACTTTTTGACATATGCCTTGATAGTCTTAGTTGTTTCTGACTTAGACTGGCTCAGGGCAACTGCCAACTCCACCCATTCTCTGTCTCCCATCTGTGCAACGTCAGTGTAGTCATATGCTTCCAGTTCTGGGCCTGTTGCACCCATTCTGGTTATCTGTAGCTTCAACTGTTTGCCTTTTCTTGAGATGGTAACAACTTTGACAATTGGTTCCTTGGCAAGTCTTCTATTAGCAACATCGAAGAACTTTTTCCTTGCCAAGTTGTCAAAGTGAATCTGGGCTCTTGCAGAGGATGCTTGCTTGGACTTGGTCATAGAGACCGGAGCACCCTTTTCCTTATCACCTTCCTTCTCGACCGCTGACTCTTTAGCAGGTTCAAGCAATTTTCTTTGCACATCCAAAGAAGGCATTTTAATTTTGCTTGCCTCTTTGGATGCAAAGGTTCTAGCAGCTTTGGCTGAGGCTTCTTCTTTTCTTAGTCTTTCCAGGGCTGGGAGCTGTTCATCTCTGAACTCATAGTATTTCTCCATAGGAGCACCCATTTCCTTAGCCCTTGCCTTGTCAAACATTAGCTGTGTTGCTCTTTGTTGGTCAGGGTTAACAACTGCTTTCTTCTTTCCTTTGGCTGTTATTGTTTGAACAGCTTCAGGAACGCCTTTATCTTCTTCTTCTTCTTCTTCTTCTTCCAAAGTCAGATGCCTCCTTCTGCCTGTCCTGTCCCTAAGAATGGATTCCTCCCCCTTAGTTTGTGCAGGGTTAGGAGATCCAGCCTGAGTAGGCTGAGTAGCGTCAGTGTGATGGGAGACATCTGCAGCTGGCCCTGTTTGTGATGCACCTGCTGCTTGACCAACAAATGTTGATTTCTCCTTAGAAGGAGAAGAGGTTTTCTTCCCCTTAGACTTAGACATTGAGGCAGACAACTTATCCCCCTTTGAAGGAGATGGATCAGAATTGTCCTTAACCTCTGCAAGCTGGGTAAGGCAGATCGGAAGAGAAAAGGATTGGGGATCAGCAATTGAGGATAGCTTAACAAGATTCTCTGTCTGAAGCTGTGAACAGCAAACTTTGGAGATGTGCAAGATGTAACTCAAGAGAGTCCTGCACATCATCAAGATTTGCTGACACAGAATCGGACAGAGAGACAAGTAGAGTGTTTAAGCTGGCCAATGTGTTAGGAAGAGTAGTAGTCCAAGTGCTGAGGAGAGTGGACAGCTGTTGGGAGATGGCTGTCATGGAGGACACATAGTCCTGTTGATTTGAAAGGATAGAGGAGAGAGTAGTGGAGATGTTTTGCAGCTGTGCAGTGAGTGCAAGCAGCTGTGAGGACTGGTCAGTTTGAGGAATGGTTGTAAAGGAATTCTTGAACAAATCAAAGAATCCTTGGAGCTGTGCAGACACAGAGTCTGAGATTATTGAGGGTAGAGAAGTCATGGAATGTTCCAAAGATCCAACTTTGTTAGTCAGCAAAGAAAGCTGATCCTTCAAAGGAAGATCTTTGGGGGATGAGGGAGTATGGGTGGACTGTTTGGATTGTGTAGAGGGTGATGAATGATATGAGGATGAGGCAGGTGTTTGAGATGAGACGGAGAGGGAAGGGTGACTTTGGACAGAAGTTCAATAGCATGGGCAAAAGTAATATGGCCGAGCTTGGAAGGGTCAATGGGTCCCTCAGCAGTGGCTGTAGCTGCTTCATCAGGAGAGGGGGTAGAAGATTATGGCCTTTCAGATGTTGCTTGTGTTGCAACAACTTCATCAAAGCCTGAGATGGTTCCCTCAGCAGCACCTTGGTTTAAAGGTGCCTCATCATGGGGAGATGGGATGTGCATTTCAACATCAGTAGTGTTGAAACCTGCTGATGGAATTTGCATAGAAGGTGCAACCTCACCAGGGGGATGGTCTGTTCCCTGTGCTTCATCAGCTTGGGATGTTGGTCCTTCAGCAACTCTTGGGTGTACAACAACTGTATCATGAGGAGCAGAAGTTGGAGGCTGATCTGCTGGATGGTCTAATCTAGCAGGTTTGGCACCTCGTGCAAACTCAGGTTGTGTAGGGGAAGTATGCAGTGGAGACTGTGTGGACTCAGTGTGGAGTGGAGTGAACTCTTGTCTTTTAATATTCTCAGCCTATTGGGAGGCTGGAATAGTTGATGTGGTAGTCTCCATATGTACAACTATCTCCTGTTTGGAGGAACCAGAGGGCCTAGGATGACTCAGGGTAGACTCTTGTTGGAGCGAAGCCTGCTCCAAATGTGCTTAACCTACTCCCAAAATAGGAGAAGCAGCAGGGGTTGCTTCTTTTTCAACTGAACCCTGTTGAGAGGGATCAGATGGGCTGGTTTAGTCTGCTGGTTTTTTTTTTTGCCTAAGGTTTTGCATCTGTAGGATCTGAGAGATGAAGTGGAGGATGGATGTTGTGGAGAGGTGATGAGGAGTTCTGTTTGGACTGGTGGTGAGACTGGGTCAGAATCAGGTGGGTTGCCCTGTTCCATAGTCTCAGGTGCCACAGAGGCACCAGCCACAAAGGCTTCAGGTTCAACAAGATGAACCAGGGTGAGAATCCTGCTCCCCCTCAGCCACAGAGGCTGATGGGGCAGACTTGGACTTAGTTGTTTTTGCCTTCTTGTGGACAGGCTTAGCTTCAGTTGTTTCCAGGGCTCTATTAACAAATTTTGCCCTGAATTTGGATTTTCCCTTGGGAGCAGTCACTGGATCCACCCTCACAGTAGAGGGTCCTTCCACCATACCAAGCAACCTCCTCATTGGAGTAGATAGAGGAGGCTCATTTGGAAGTACAGGGGTGTAGAAAACTCTATTCCCAATTACTGGGAATGCAGAAGTACGTAACATGGGATGCGAGTTATACAGATGCTCTCCACAGACATGCTTGATGATGATGGTCAGAAACCATGGATATCGAACAGCAGCTGGATTGTTTCCTGCTGCACTAGGTTCCTCAAACTCATGAAAATCCTCCGAGCCATGTTCATTGTAGTCCCATCTACTAGTTGTAGGACTATTCGAATCTCATCACGGCTAAGCTGGTCAAAAGAACCAACTTTGCTGCTGAAGCACATCACCACAGAGGCGAATAGAAACCTGTAAGTAGGTGAGAGTTCCTTCCTGAACAGGGTGGCTCCAATCTTGGGTTCTGCTACACCACACAAACGTAGCAGATTTCCCATCTGATCATTTTCAGGCTGTGGCTGATCATAAGTTTCAGCCACAGGGAGATGAAGAACTTACCTGATAAGACCAGTAGTGATCTCAATGGTCTGAGTCCAATTGAGAATAGTTCCCCTTATGACCATGGTTGCTGGGTCGTAGGCACAGGTGTACCAGAACTCATACACCATCCCCTGGTACATGACAACAGGAGTGGCAGTCATGGCGTAATGCAGAGGGTGAACCTTTAGAAACTCCACCATATCTTCATAACCTTTCCCCACATAGTTTTTGGGAATGGTTAGGTTGGCTATGTAGTTTGTGGGTTTCAGTGTCAGCATTGTGGTAACAGAAGAGTGTTTTTGAACATCTGCACCAACAAATACTGGTAGAAATGGGTTGTTTCAGTGAGCCATAGTGAGAGTAGTGAGGGTATGAGCACAAGACACTTAGTCGAATTTAGGGTTCTTTAGAAGTTATGGTAGCAATAAGGAAGACGAAGATGAAACAGTAAAGGGGTATTTATAGGATTTGAATGTGAGTAGGTATGAGAGAGAAGTTTGGGCGGTTGATTTGAAATGTTCTTTAACGGAAAACGGAACGGTTGTCCATGTCAGAACGGTTGTCAGACCACTCGAGGCCTTTTTAGTCACTAACACACGTTAACACACATTATCCGCAGTAATTAAGTTTAATAAAAACAAATATTAAGTAACTTAGTTGTGAAGAAAGGTAATTAAAACTGATGGTCTAAGCTGTTGGTCAAACCTGTGATGAGCAGGGTCATCATAAGTTGTTCACTCTTCAAGCTGTTCATTCAACCTATTCAGCTACGTAAGAACAGGTTGTGTTCAATAGCTGACCAGGTTACAAGACAATGTCTTGTATGACAGATTGAGAGAGTGAGCAGGTTGGAGGTTTGATCTTCATACCAGATTTGACGTGAAAGCTGATATTGTCAAACTTGTTATACGATCAAGCTGTTTAAGTTTTTCAGAAATATTCTAAGTATAGAACATGCATAACCTGTTCTGTCTAAGCTGTTGTGAGAAACTTGAGCAGTGTGAGACATATAATAACTTAGAACATTTATGACACTTAGTCACATTTATTTAATATGCCCAGCTTGCTTACAAGATAATTAAACCTATTTTCATCAAGAGGCTTGGTGAAAATGTCTTCAAGCTGTTCACTTGTGGAAATAAAACTTACCTCCACATTACCTTTCGGGATGTGATCCCTGATGAGATGATGTTTGACCTCTATATGCTTTGTTCTGGAGTGAAACACTGGATTGTTGGAGATAGCTATAGCACTTATATTATCACATGGAATAGGAGTCTTCCTATATACAAGTCCATAGTCTTCAAGCTGATGCTTCATCCATAGAATCTGCCCACAGCAGCATCCAGCAGCAATATACTCAGCTTCAACAGTTGAAGTAGAAACTGAGTTCTGCTTCTTGCTACACCAACTTATCAATTTACCACCAAGGAGTTGACACCAACCTGTTGTGCTTTTTCTGTCTAGCCTGCAGCCTGCAAAATCAGAACCTGTGTATCCTGTTAGCTCAAGACTTGAGTCTTTGGGATACCAAAGACGCAAACCTGGTGTACCCTTATGGTATCTGAATATTCTTTTTACAGCAGCTTGATGTGATTCTTTAGGATCAGCTTGAAACCTAGCACATAATAAGGTAGCAAACATAATCTTAGGTCTACTAGCACTTAAATACAACAAGCTCCCAATCATGCCTCTGTAAGCTGTTACTGAAACAGCTTTGCCACTGGCATCTGCATCCAACTTTACATTGGTTGCCATTGGGGTTTTGATAGGAGAACTTCGATCAAATTTAAACTTTTTCAAAAGATCTAAAAGATACTTTCTTTGATTTATAAAAATCCCATTTGAGGTTTGTTTAACCTGTAATCCTAAAAAGAAAGTAAGTTCTCCCAACATACTAATTTTATATTTAGATTTCATGAGTAGTGAAAAATTCTTGCATAACTGCTCATTTGTAGAACCAAATATTATGTCATCCACATAAATTTGAACAAGCATAGTATCAGACTTCACCTTCTTTATGAACAGTGTGGTATCCACTTTACCTCTGGAATACCCATTACTCATAAGGAAACTAGTTAGAGTGTCATACCAGGCTCTAGGGAGTTGTTTTAGACCATAGAGGGTATTGTCCAACTTATAGACAAAACCTTGATGATGTTCATTTTCAAAACCTGGAGGCTGCTTGACATAGACTTCTTCTTGCAGCTTACCATTCAAAAATGCACTCTTCACATCCATTGGAAATACCTTCATGCTCTTATAAGCAGCATAGGCTAGAAACAAACGAATTGCCTCTAACCTGGCCACAGGAGCAAATGTTTCATCATAGTCAATGCCTTCTTCTTGTCTGTAGCCTTGAGCAACTAGTCTTGCCTTATTTCTAATGACATGACCTTGATCATCCATCCTGTTCCTGAAAACCCATTTGGTGCCAATTATTGTTTTTTCCTTTAGGAGCAGGGACCAGCTCCCATACTTTGTTTCTCTCAAACTGATTGAGCTCTTCTTGCATGGCAGTGATCCAATTGGCATCTATAAGTGCTTCATCCACCTTCTTTGGCTCCATCAGGGACACAAAGCTAGAAAACATACAAAAGTTTCCTAAGCTGTCCCATCTTGTTTGCACCCCTTTGTTGATGTCACCAATTATTTGATCATTTGGGTGACACCTGATCCATTTAGGATCTTGCTTCAATGAATATTCTCCTGAGTTATTTGCATCTTCAACAGGTCCTGTTGAGCAGTCCTCAAGATTTCCAGACACACTGATATCTTGAGCATGACTCTCCATTGTTGAACATATCAGCAGAGGCTCCAGGAAAATCAACATTGATTGGTTCAGGACATGATGTTGTGATTATGTCAGTACACTTGTTCATACAGGGTGTATCAACATAGTCATCATCATGCCCATCATGATTAGCAGGTTCCACTCTGGATGTAGTGAAAGCTTTTGAGTCCTTCTCTTCATTGATGGAATGCATAAGATCATCAAAGCTAAACTCTCCTGAAACTGAATCAGGAACAACTTTCGTGAAGGCACTCCTAGACTCTTCAAAGGTGACATTGATAGATTCATCTATCACCTTTCTCTTGTTGTTGTATACTCTGTAAGTTTTGGAGATAGCAGAATAACCAACAAACACACCTTCATTAGCTTTGGGTTCAAACATTGCCAGTTGGTCCCTTTAATTCAGAATGAAGCAAGGACATCTAAACACATGGAAAAAGCTAATGTTTGGCCTCCTCCTTTTGAGTAACTCATAGGGAGTCTTGTTGAACCTTTTCACCACCAAGGATCTATTTTGGGTGAAGCAAGCAGTGTTGACAGCTTCAGCCCAGAATGATGAAGGTAAACATGATGCACACATCACGGTCCTAGCAGCTTCAATGAGAGTTCTGTTTCTCCTTTCAGCAACTCCATTTCGTTGAGGAGTTCTTACTGCTAAAAAGTTCTGTGAGATCCCTCTTTCTTCACAGAAGTCCTCAAGAGTACTATTTCTGAATTCAGTACCATGATCACTTCTAAGCTGCTTTACTTGAACAGAGTTCAGCATCTCCATCTTTTTGACAAATCCAATGATTTCTCTTGCAGCCTCTCCTTTTCTCTTCAGAAAGATCACCGATGTAAACCTGGAGACTCATCAACCATTACTAGAGTGTATCTTTTTCCTCCTAGACTTGGGACACTAACTGGTCGAAACAAGTCCATGTGGATTAAGAAGAGAGGAGTATCAATAGAAAAATTGTGCTTAGATTTAAAAGATGATTTTCTCTGCTTGCCTTTCTCACAAGCTGTGCAGAGTTTATCCTTAACAAAGGTTATAGAATGCAAACCTGTTGTCAACTCTTTCTTACAGAGTTTGTTGATTTTCTTGAAGTTCAGGTGTGATAGCCTTTTGTGCCATAACCAGTTTAGGTCTACATTGCTTCTTGAGAAAAAGCAGGTTTCAGTTGTGGGATCAGCAAATTTCATGTCCACAACATATACAACTTTCTTCCGTTGTGCACACAGCACAACTTTGCCTTGGAAATCCAATATGTAACCCAGGTGCTCATCGAAGTTAACCTTGTAGCCAGCATCACACAGTTGACTTATGCTAACTAGACTATGTTTTAGCCCAGACACATAGACTACCTTTTTGAACACTGCAGCACCAGCTTGAAGAGTTCCATATCCTTCTGTGGATCCCTGTACATTGTCACCAAATGTGACTTTTGGCCCTTTTTCAGGCCTAAGATCACTCAGCAGGTCCTTACAACCTGTCATATGTCCTGAGCAGCCACTGTCCAAGTACCAAACCTGGGATGCTTGTTTTTCCTGCAGAGTGTCATGGAAAGATATTAGTTATTTTTAGGGGATCTCATCATAGGGATGAGTTTTCCTACTTCATCAACATTTGTTGATGGACCAGTGATATCCACACTAATATTCCATATTTGGATAGTATCAGCTTGGATACTATCCTCATTAACTATGTTACTTCCAACAATGCTTACTTTTGCTATGATGGAACTAGCAGAGTCAACAGGCCTCATGTCCTTAATTTCAGGACAGTCCTTGGCCATATGTGTCTTCTTTCCACACTTGTAGCATTTTCTTTGTTTAGCCTTTTTGGAAGAAGAACTTCCAGAAACATATTCTGAATTATTTTTATTGATCCTATCAGCAGGTTTAGCAAACTTATTACTATTCTTGGATGAATCAACATTTTGGGTGGTAGGCACAATGGCAACAACTTTGCCTGTATCTTCTTTCCTCTTTTTGGGAGGACAGATATCAAACACAGGAAGTTTGATTGGCCTTTGACCTTCCACAGGTTTGGAAAACTTATTCCCAAATTTCTCAGGTTGAGCAATGGCTTTGCCTTTGCCCCTACTGAGATGTGATTGATGCTGCCTATCAACATAATCACTGCTTTTGGTTTTGAAAGACTTACCTTCATTTATAACCAATTTTCCACTATGATTTAAAAACTTATTTGAAACCACAGCAGAGTTGCTTTCAACATGAGACTTACCCATGTTGAAAGCAGGCTGCTTACCTTTTGAAAACTTTTTTCTCAAAATGGTCAGCATCAAAATGATTTAAAGGTCTCTTACCATCAGCTTTAGACCCAGAGCCTGTTTTGTCAACAGGTCTAGAGTCCACAACTGCTGTTTGAGCTTGTTTTCCTTTCTTTTGCTTGTGTGAACCAGCAGAGCACTTAGCAGGCTGATTTGATGGAGAACACATTCAATCATCAGCTTTTGGAGCTTTTTCACATAAGTTGTCAGTATTTTGAGGCCTGACAAACCTGTTTGTTGAGACTAGCTTACCATTTACTTTCTGGATGAAAGTGCTGGGAAGCTCACCAAGAGTGGATAAGTCACTTTTCAGATTATTTATCTCAACAATAGAAGCTGCTTTGTCAAGATCCCCTCCAAGATAGGCTTGGATTTGTGCAGGGATCTGTAACCTGATGCAATGGCTGACTTTTTGTGCAGATTGGCACCAAGAGTCAACTATCTTTTGAAGCTTTCCATGTTTCTCTCTTTTCTTCTAGTAAAATAGAATGGATGTGTTTAGTTCATCAAGTTCAGTTTCCAACTTATGGAAACTGTCCAGTTTGCTAGTTTTTATTTCAAGATCAGTTTTCAGCTTGGAGATTTCAGACAGTAAAACATTGTGCTTCTCAACAGCAGCTTTTAAATCAACAAGCATGTATTCAAACATTTTTACTTTTTCATCAGAACTGTAAGCCATAAAGTTTTGTACCTTATACATCATTGTGGGATTCCAGTTCTCTAAGCTGCTAAAGGCTTTAGCTTCAGCCAGGTCTTGTTTGAAGTTGCTGGTTGATGGGACATCAGTGTTGGCCATCAGACAGTTGTTATCTTCTTCATCTGAAGATGAGTCAGATTCCTCCCAATCACATGTCTCCGCCATGAGTCCCTTTTGCTTGTTGGAAGCCACTGAGTTTTCCAACTTTTTCAGCTTAGCCATGGCCATAAGGTACTTAACCCTGTAGCCATCGTCTCTGTTTGTCTTGAATGGTCTGGATGACTGTCCAACAGCTTTTGACACACAGTCAGCAGCTATATGGCCAGTTTTGCCACATTTGAACCACTCAGCCTTAGTTTTATCAAATTCCTTCTTTTTGACAGCATTTGAGTTCCTCTGCAGCATTCTTCCACCAAACCTCTTTTTGATGAACTTTTTGACAAGCATTGCAATCATTTTCTCATCATCAAGTTCAGCAAGATATTCACAGTCTTCCTCTTCAGACATCTCTTCCCTTTCATCATCAGCCTATTGATCAGGTTGTGTGAACACATCATTTACCTGACCAACAGGTTGTCTCACGCTGGCCACTAAGGCAGCACCTCTTTTAGACATTTTTAAGGCATTTCTTTTCTGTTGCCTTGACTGCTCATTATTCAGTAGGGATCCATACAAGTTAACAAGATCCATACCTTTGATGGTGTCTGAATTTCTGAAGATAGTAGAAAAATAGTTCCATTCTTCAGGCAAGATTTCCAAGAACTTATTCACCAGAGTCAAGCTATCCTTTGTGATCCCAACAGCTTTGAGATCATTGACTAGAGCAGTGAACCTGGTATAGGTTTTTGTGAGAGACTCCTTTGGTTTTGCAAAGAAGAGTTCATATTGTCTAACAAGGTTGTTAATCCTGTTATCCAGTGTGATAGTGGGTCCAACATAGACGGTACACAAAGTATCCCACATCTCCTTTGCAGTCTTCATTTTCTCAACCAGTTTGAACACATCATTAGGAAGAGAAATGACAAGGTTATTCCTGGCTTTTGCATCAAGAGCGACCAGCCTTTTGTCTTCATCAGACCATTGAGCTTTGGCCCTCTCAAAGGTTTTGATCTCAGGGGCAGCTCCTTCAACAGTAGGAGTGATAGTAGTAACAGAGGTTGGCACATAGGAACCTTCCATAACTATCTCTGGCAGTTGTACATCCAGATTCTCTAAGTAGAGCATCATTCTGCACTTCCAACCAGAGAAGTTTTGATGATTGAATTTGGGAGGTTTGGCCATTGAACCATTCTCATAGTAAGAGGAAGAACTGGCAGCACTGTTGTCCATGGGAAAGTAGGGAGAATGAGACATCTAAAGTTAACACACATTGTATCTGCTCTGATACCAGTTGTAGGTCCCAAAAGGTTTCCCTAGAGTATTCTTCTAAGCTGTAGAGGGGGGGGGGGGGGGGGGTGAGTACAGCAAATTAAAATTCAACACTCTTATCTCAATGTTTGTGTATACTATTAACAAGTGTTAATTACAAACAAGCTTGACTGCGAAAAGGTTCAACCTAAGATGACAGATACAACAAATGTTTATGTTGGTACATCCTGTGTGACGATAGCAGTCTAAGTAATCCTACATTGTGATTCTAGCAAGTGTTTGTTATATATGTTTGTATATGGTTGATAATTATTATTGCTTGTGTGTTTGAACTTGATGTAACGTATTACAAGAAGTTCAAACATAAAGATCAAAGATAAAATCAATCATAAGGTAAAAACATAAGTTTCATTACTAAGTTAAGTATGTGAAATACTAGATTCGAATTATATAAGGGTTGACATTCGAATCTGTGATAGATTCGAATGTGGGACTAGATTCGAATGAAGGCAGATTCGAGAGTGTTAGTGAGGGCAAACTCGAATGGGCTTTGGGCCAGATTCGAGTTTGGCCCATAACAGACTCGAATTAGCCTCTATAATTAGGGATAGACTCGAAATATTATTAGACTTTTTGCAGAATTCGTGAGTGATTAAGCAAAAGGCGATCTCGAGTTTATCATCAGTTTTAGTGCCGTTTCGAAGAGAATCAGTTCGTAGGATCGTTCGTGTGTCGTTCGTTCAGCCTCTGATAGTCTCCGTGTTTCGTGTGTGAGAGTTGTTTCCGTCTACCCGTTAACGAGGATTCCGCACTCGTTGACGGTTCCGCGTTTAGATAGATCTCGTAGTGGTAGACCTTACAAGTGGTATCAGAGCCTACGGAGTGTTCTTGGTGTTCTTCGTGTTCATCTAGATACATTCTAGGTTTCTTGACGCTTGTAGACGGTTTTTCTCTCAAAATCGTATTTTTTCGTGTTCGTCGAGCTTAGCAAATAGTAATCCGGGAAATACTTTGTGGTTTTTCATGTTTTTGATCGAAATCAATATTTTTCATTGCAAAAATATTGATTTAATCTGCAAAACGTTAAAAAATCAAAGTGTTAGCCGTTTTTCGAGTTTGTGGCGCTCGAATCTATTAGGGGTAATTAGGGTTACACTTAGTTTCGAGTCTAACCAAATCCGCTCCTTTCGAGTCTGATACAGAGGGTTTCGAATCTACTTCGAATTTGTGCTACATTCGAATAGGGTCTCGAGTCTACTTACATTCGAGTTTAATTCGAGTTTGGTCTAGTATCGAATAGGCTTCGAATCTGCTGTGACTTCGAGTTTGCCTGACCTTCGAATCTGAGGACTTTTCGAATCTGACATAATTTCGAGTTTAATTGAATTATAACACTTAATCGAATTTAATCCCAAATAAATTGGAATCTGATTATATTCGAATCTACCTAGATTCGAACGAATTAATTCAAATTAGTTTCGAATTAAATTCATTAAGTTCAATTCAATTACTTTCGAAAAGATGTCAAATCTTCAAAAATTCCTGGAAATGGACCACGAGGTCGGGAAGGCAAACGCTCCGCCTAAGCTGATGAAAATCGAGGATTATTACTGGTGGAAAGATCGGTTTACCGATTTCGTGCGTTTTAATGATATGCGCATGTGGGTATGTATCGACGAAGGATACATTCCACCAGTTTCTGAAGTTGAAGGCCGTCAGAAAGTCTTATCATACCAAATGATGAAAGAGGATGATAAGAAATTGTATGAAGCCGAAAACAAAGCTTTCTCGATAATCCAAATGGCTTTGCCTCAGGATATACTGCACACATTTAGGACTCAAAAGACGTCATAGGAACTTTGGGAGTCTCTAGAGAAGAGGTGTGAGGGTAATCCTAGGGTTCGTAGAAAGCGTACAGAGCTGTTGAAACAACAGTTTGCGATTTTCAAGGCGTTAAAGGATGAACAGCTGGATGATATCATCACCCGGTTCTATCACTTATTGACGGAACTTGAAAGTCATGGGATTGAGTATACTGACACCGACAAGAACAACAAGCTTCTTGATGCCTTACCAGCCAAATGGGCTATGTATGTGGCAATGATCAAGCTGAATGAAGACAAGTATTATACTCAATCTCTGGATGATATTGTGGGAACGTTGCGGGCATATCACTTCGAGCTACTGAAGGCCGAAACTGATTACGAACAAGTCCAGAATCCAGCGATGTATTTTGGAAAGTCAACTAAAGCTTCAGCAACCGCCGATCTGAAGACTGCTACAGCGTTTTTCACCGGAGAAACGTCGTCACCAGCAGAGACTGATGACACATTGAATCGCGCGTTCTTAGGATTAGGAAGATCGGAAGAACCGCAGCCTCAAGTACAACAGGCATCGACATCTCAGAGCTATTCGAAGATGCCCATGAGCGCAAAATCAGCGGAAGAACATTTGAATCTGCTTGCTTCTTTTGTGGCCGCGTACGGGAATTGTGTTCAGGGGAAGATTAACGATCCTGCCCTCTGGGATGAGGACTACTATCAGGTCGACCCTGATGATCTTGAGGAAATGGATCTTTAATGGCAACTGGCCATGGTAACCCAACGGGTTAAGAGATTCATCAAAAGAACTGGGAAGAATCTGACAATGAACAACAAGGGGATTGGATTTGATAAGTCCAAAGTAAAGTGCTACAACTGTCAAGGTCTGGGACACTTCGCCAGAGAATGTCAGAGACCGAAGGTAGAAACGTACCAAGGGCAGAGTCAGCATCAGGGACAGTTTTAGAATCAGTCTCAACAACGATACCTTCCAAGTTCATCATCTGGTCAAGCCACTCTAGCTGGTCTACTTTCCAATGTCACTTCAGACAGACAGCTAGATGGTACGTATGACTGGAGCTCACATCCAGAGTCAAATGCTCGAGCTTTTATGGCTGAAGTCACAGAGACTGGGTGTGAAGGAGAAGAGCAGACCACAAGGGAAAACAGTCCGATGTGGGTGGAAAAGACGAATGATCAGACAGTTCTGGAGTTTGCTGCTCAGATGGCCAACGTGGAATCTGATAACTCAAAGGTTAGTCTGACTTACTCTCTTTTTCGTGAATTATGTGCGTTGTATGTTAATTCTAACGATAGGTTAAATCTAGTGTTAGAATCACATAAAACCATAACTGCTCAAAATGAGAATTTAAAAATTTAAAACGCTAGCCTGAACGATATTAAGCAAGATCTTAAAGAAAAACTTAAGGCTGATGCTCAAGACGTAATAGTTCTGAAACACAAACTGAGTGAGCAGTGTGTTAGAATAGAGCTTACGTATGAGCATGTAGAGGCCTTGACCAAAAACCTTAAAGACAAAGATATTGAGCTAGCTGAAACAAAGGTAAAGGTAGCAGAGGCAAACAGTAAGCTAGAGAAGTTTAGGAATTCAAGCCTAAACCTAGGGAAAGTTTTAGATGCCCAAAGACAATCTAAAAAGCCCATAGGTCTAGGATTTCATGAAATTCCTCCACCTTTTAATGCAAACTATGTGCCTCAGCCTCAGGAGAAAACTGATAAATCAGTAGACTTAGAGGACACACCTGAACCTATATCTGAGCCTATAGTAGAAAATACACCTAAGGTGGCTGACACAAACGTCAATGTTAAGAAAGTCAAATTTGTGACATCCTCCAGTGAAACACCTGCACGAAAACAAAAAATTGATTGGGCTGATCAGGACGATGAGCCAGTCGCCATAGATGTACAAAAGGACCAAGACGCGAGTGAGACACCTAAGTCTAAGGGAACACATAAGAAGTCCATAGATAAGATGTCTTGCTTCAGATGTCATGAAAAGGGGCATGTTGCTTCTCACTGTCCACTTAGGAAAGCCGATGTTACACCTAAGACAGTGAACCCAATACCTGTTAAGCCCTCAACCAATGTGGCGAGCACTAGTAGTTCTCAGAGTACCGAGAAAACTGTGCAGGCCGCATCAAAACCAGTTGTGAAACAAACACCGGTAAAGGTTGGACCAAAGGAAGTGGTTAGGACAAATTCACCAAATCGTGTCATTAATCAATCTAGGTCAGCACCTCAACAAGTCTATAGGAGCACAACACCTAGCAGGTCACACAATCGAGTTAGGTCTCATACTCCAGTTAGACAGTACGCACCGGTAAGAGCTCAGGGATCACAGTCAGAAATGCAATATAATAGGAATTATTCTAGAGCTCCACAAAAAATGCCTACTCAAAGGCAAAGAGTGAATTTAAATCACTCGGCACCACAACAAACTCCTGTTCAACGACCCAAGTCACCTGAAAGGCGAGATGGGTATTTGAAAGAGTTTAAGTATGTGGACGAGAATGGTATAACCAAGTCAATCATGGCTTGGGTTCCCGTGATCACTAACCTATTTTCTTTCATGTGCAGGAGATTACCACAGGTCCAAACAACACGTGGTTCGTCGACAGTGGATGCTCCAGGCACATGACGGGGGAAAGAGGTCTACTTACAGACTTCAAGGGTGGGAATCGGGGGTTTGTATCATTCGCCGGTAACAAAGGAGGAAACATCACGGGTACCGGAGTGGTCACTAATGGGACGATCAAGTTGGACCAAGTTTATCACGTTGATAAACTGGTTCACAATCTCATTAGTGTATCTCAAATCTATGACAAAAAGAACTTAGTGTTGTTCACGGACACTGAGGCGTTAGTGCTAAAACCGGGATTCAAGATTCCTGAAGAATGGGTATTGATGCGGGCGCCAAGGAAGAATGACTTGTTCATGCTAGATATGAACAAGCCGGAGACTTCGATGGGGCCAATCTGTCTATTATCCAAAGCTTCGGAGACGGAATCGGTACTGTGGCACAGACGCATGGCTCACTTGCACCTAAGGAAGATGAACTACATAACGAAGAATGGACTGGTGCCAGGTGTGCCTATGAAGAGCTTTCAGTTCGAGGACAAGTGTCTACCGTGCAAGAAGGGAAAACAACATAAGAAGACACACAAGTCCAAGACGCAGAACTCCATAACCTCAACATTCGATTTGTTGCACATGGACCTCTTCGGGCCAATCAACAAAAGGAGTATAGGAGGTAGTTGGTTCTGTTTGGTTATCGCTGACGATTACTCACGTTTTTCTTGGGTTTTCTTTTTAGGTACAAAGGACGAGACGGCTTCCAAGCTCATCGGGTTCTTAGACCAAGTGGAGAATTCCTACGGAACAAGGGTTAAAAGAATACGTAGTGATAATGGAACTGAATTCAAAAACACTGTAATTGGTGTATATTGCCTATCAAAGGGCATAGTGCATCAATTCAGTGCACCATATGAACCTCAACAAAATGGGGTGGCCGAACGTAAAAATAGGACATTAATTGAGGCTGCAAGGACTATGCTTTCGGATTGAAAGCTTCCTACCATGTTTTGAGGGGAGGCAGTGAATACCACGTGCCATATTTTAAACCGAGTCCTTACAGTCAAATCTTTGAACAAAACATGTTATGAAATTTTGAATAAACGGCCACCTAATTTAACTGGATTCGAACCGTTTAGGGTACCATGCACTCTTTTACGTACAAAACATCAACCGAAGTTTGGTGAAAAGGCTGACGAAGGATACTTCCTAGGTTATGTGCCGAACTCACCAAACAAACGGGTTTTTAACAAAACAAATGGTAAAGTGGAGATTGTGTATAACATTGAAGTCACTAGTTATACACATGAACCCCAAACTGGTCCGGAATGGATATTTGACTATGATAAATTATTTGAGTCATTTAACATTCCTTTGGATGATAATGCAGGTACAATCGAAAAGGACATGGCGACGTTGCATCTGAATGACGATGGCCATATCTTTCCGAGAACTACGTTTGAATTCACATCCGAGCCTACTGCGACTGTGGATGGATCTCCAGAAGTTGCTGATCCAGAAGCACCTACCACTGAGAATCAGACTCAAGCAACAAGTTCCAACTCTGAGGAAAATGTCCACGAGGAGGAAAATGTAGAGACTGAGCCTGTTCCCCCATTAGGTGAAATAGGATCTAACTTAGGAGATAATTTAAGGGTTGATGAGACGGAGACCTCTAGGATTAACAAGAACCATCCTATAGAAAGCATCATAGGAAATCCTAACGAGGGTGTGAGGACTAGGAGTAGTTTAAATAACAACACTGTGTTGTTGTCGATGATAAACGACTCCAAGGCATATCACACATGTCTCTATTCATGTTTCATATCGCAAGTAGAGCCTAAGAATGTGCAAATGGCACTTAAGGATAACTCATGGGTTGAAGCGATGCAGGAAGAACTCTCGCAGTTTAGGAAACTAGAAGTGTGGGAGTTAGTTCCATTACCTCGAGGGGAAGTTTCCATAGGAACCAAATGGGTTTTTAAGTGCAAAAGAGACGATCGGGGTATAGTCACGCGCAACAAGGCTAGGCTAGTTGTAAAGGGTTTCAACCAAGAGGAGGGAATCGATTACAACGAGGTTTTTGCACCAGTAGCAAGGCTGGAAGCCATTAGGTTGTTTTTATCTTTTGCCTCCTTCAAGGGATTTAAGGTATATCAATTAGATGTTAAGAGTGTTTTCCTGTATGGGAAAGTGAAGGAGTTGGTGTATGTAGAACAACCGCCCGGATTTACAGATCGAAAATATCCTGATAGAGTATATCGCTTAGATAAGGCTCTATATGGATTGCATCAGGCACCTAGGGCATGGTATGAGACTCTATCCAACCATTTATTAGAGAACGGGTTTGAGAGGGGTAGGATAGATAGTACTCTATTTGTTAAGAGGAAGGGAGAACACTTTATCTTGGTACAAGTGTACGTCGATGATATCCTTTTTGGATCATCAGACGAACAGATGTGCAAAGATTTCGAGAAGGTGATGAAGTCGAAATTCGAGATGAGTGCTATGGGGGAGTTAAATTTCTTTTTGGGGTTACAGGTTGACCAGAAGAAGGAAGGGATGTTTATCCATCAGACGAAGTATGTCTATGACATATTGGAACGTTTTGGGATGGAAGGAACAAAATTGACTGCCCATTTCAGCACACCGATTCAAGTGAATCACAATCTCGGACCGGGTACTGAAAGTGATACCGATGTGAATCCGACTTTATATCGGGCCATGATTGGATCACTTATGTATTTAACTGCTTCAAGACCAGACATTACGTTTGCTGTGTGTATTTGTGCTAGGTTTCAAGCGAATCCGAAGGAGATGCATATGAAAGTTGTGAAGCGGATTCTACGATACCTCAAGTCGAAACCGAAGCTGGGACTTTGGTATCACGCGGAGGGAGATCTAGAGTTCGAGGCGTTCACGGATTCTGACTACGGAGGATGCAGCTTGACGCGCAAATCAACAACTGGAGGTTGTCAGTTCCTAGGAGGGAGATTGGTATCCTGGCAATGCAAGAAACAAACATCGGTAGCCGTGTCAACGTGCGAGGCCGAGTATGTTGCTGCTGGTAGTTGCTGCTCACAGGTTCCGTGGATACAACAACAATTGCGGGATTACGGTTAGGCTTATACTCAAACTCCAATTAGGATAGACAATCAATCTACAATTGCTATAACTAATAATCCAGTTAAACACAACAAAACAAAGCACATAGACATTAGGCATCATTTTATTCGTGATTGTGCTGAAAAGAACTTAATCAAATTGGTAAAAGTGGCAACAGAAGATAATAATGCTGATTTATTTACCAAAGCATTTGATAAGTCATGGTTTGAATATTTAATTCAACTAAATGGAATGCGCAACCCAGAGTAATTTGGCCTTAGTAGTAGTTTATTTCCTTTTATAGTAGTAGTATCTCTTTCTTGTTATAGTAAGTCTGCTAACTTAGGATAGTTTCTATTTTTAGTAAGTTTCTATTTTTAGTAGGTTAGTAGGTTATCTAATTTTATTTGCTATTTCTTATGAAAAACAAAAGAAAAAAGAGAGAAAATCATAAAAATACAAAAAAAAAAAAAGAGAATATCAGGAAAAAGAGTTAAGTCTTAGATACATAGGTTCAAAGTGACGAAAATTAGCACAGTCGTTACTAACTCTAAGTGTTTAGGCTTTCACACATAATGTAACTAATTTCTAAGTGTTATACTTCAGTTTAGTTTGATGTGTTGGTAGGCATAATACATATAGGGAGTCTCAAGGCAAATAAAATATTCAAGAAAAAGTCAAACGTGTCACTAACTTAGATGTATGACCAATCGGTCTTAATCTTTATGTACAAGACATACAAACTTTGAGTCTAAATGAGGTATGCAAACTTTCTGGGGATGTATAGCAACATCAAATCCATCTTAAAATGGAAAGAATAGAAAAATCATACAAAACTGAGAGTCGAAAACATGTAACTCTGTTGTACGTAAGTACAGACCTGTTGCCTCTGTTTAGATTCGGGTTAGCAGATACGTCGCTTTGTTGTACGTCGGTACAGACCTGTCACCGCTGTCTTGCTAACTTTAAAAATAAACCTTAAGTCAAACTAAGACACTTTGTTGTATTAAAATACAGACCTGTGTCCGATGTTTGTCTTTTAAAGAAAGTTTGCAAATACCAACAAGTTAGAATCTTTGTCTGTGTGCCTTGATCATAAAAGTATGTCTATGTCTGAGTCACGTAAGATAATTTAATGACAAATAAAAATGCCAAGGGATATTCCGAAATGTAGCATGTTTAAATGGGTAAAATACCAACAATCGGCTAAATAGATATTTCACGACAAACAATCAAAGGAATCTAAAATTCCTAAGTGTGAAAGTTTAAGTACTGAAAGTGAGTCTCTCACATCGCTATCTGATTGAACCTTTCTTAGACTACACTCATCGAAAAGATTTTGTTTAAAGCTTAGGTTGTAAATTTTAATAGGTATAGCTTAAGTTTAAGTTCAATTTTTAAGTCAAAATTTTTATTTTATTTTATTTTATCTTACTTTATTTTATTTTAGTTTACTTTTATTTTTATTTTTATTTTTTATTTTATTTTAATTTTTACTTGGGTAAAAGGTCAAAAATTACTGAGGGTGCATTCAAAGTTGGATAAAATAAACACTGCATGAAAAATCATGTGCTTAGGGTAAAAGAGTTGGTATAGTTTTGTTGGGAATAAGTAATAGAGATGAAACAATTATATTGTATATAATTGTAATTACTCAATAGTATAGGGGTTGGATTGTAAATACTCAAAGCTTGAGTATTAAGTATAAAAAGAGGTATCTGTGTACTGTTGATAGAAGGAGGAATCTCAGATTACACAAAAAGACACGGTTGGAATTAGAGAGAAAAGAAGGATTGCTTTGCAAGAAAGCCAAGAACACCAATGTAATATTTCTCTCTTTAATCATTCAATATAATGTGTTGGATTGATAATTGTTCACATGAATTGTGTTATGTTGTATGAATTGCATGAAATTTTGAATTCACAATTGGTATCAGAGCCTAATATGGCTGAAATTGATTGAATTTTGAATTTGAAATTTGATTTTTCGAACACTGTTACATCAATTTTTTTTCGAAATCAGAAAATCAATTTTGGATTTGATTTTGTGGATGAAATGTTCTGAAAATTGGAACGAAGGTGGAGCATTTAAAGTCGAATCTATTGTGATAAACATCAGATTTTAATTCCAAACACACCAGATTTAATTTGGATTTTACTGAATTTTTGAAAAAGTGTGTGTTCTTGAGGTTTTTGATTGATTTTTGGATTTTAATCTGAAATTAGCCAAAGTTGTTTTTCAAAAAGTGTTTGTGTGTGAAAACCGCAGGTTCGATTTCAATCTGGAATCAATTCGTGAATTTTTGTTTAAAATTGTCATTTTGAACTTGATTTTGATCAGTTCCTGTTCAAACTCGGGCAACACTGAATTCCTTGTTTTAATCGAGTTTGATCAAGTTGTTATTCGAGTTTGTTTGTGTTTCATTCGAGTTTGTTTGTGTTTCATTCGAGTTTTATAAACCTATCACCCGAGAAAACATAAGTATCAATCGAGTTGCATAAGGAACCATTCGAGTTTAGTCTATATTCATTCGAGTTTGCTTAGTGTTTTGACCGAGTTTGATCCCTGTTATTCGAGTTTCATACTTCATTGACCGAGTTTCATAAAGCATTGACCGAGTTTCACTTCTTTGTAATTCGAGTTGATTTCCATTTCATTCGAGTTTAACATAACTTCATTCGAGTTGCATATCATATCATTCGAGGTTGATAATTCATCATTCGAGTTTGATCATTTATAGTTCGAGTTTCATCTTTCTTTGATCGAGTTTCAACCTTAATAATTCGAGTTTCATCTCATATCATTCGAGTTTCATAATTCATTATTCGAGTTTTGACTATTTGACCTTTGCTGCTTAAATTGGTCATAACTTTTGACTGGAACATCGTTAGAAGGCCTACCATACGTCAAATCGAAGCTTGAAAAGAGATCTACATTTCTAGAACAGGCATAGCCGGTTCGGTAAATTTTCGAGGCCTAATTCCACTCCAGAAAAAAGTTACGGGTAATTTTATACAGAAAAGCTGAAATTTTAACGTCAAAAAGTCATTTCAGAGCTGATTTTTCTCAAGAACTCTTTAACTGAAATAGTTTTTCAAAGTGTTATCAGAATTCACTCAGTTTTTCCATAAAAGATCTTGGAAGATTCAATTTCTAGCAATTCATAATGGAATTTGAACAATTGTCAAAGTCTGAGCTGATTTTCAAACTTACTGAATCTGAAAAGATTCGTAAGAACAATTACGACATTCTCATTCAGTTAAATACTGATAAACATTTGGCGTTACGTGACGTACAAATACTGAATGAAGAAATTCAAAACTTAAAAGAAAAACAAAACTCTGAGAGTTGTGCTCATCAATTGAAAATATCTGAATTACTTAAAGAACTTGATGAGCTGAAACAAGAAAATTTTCAGTATGCAACTCAACTGAAATATCTTTTGCCTGAAAGATCTGATCTTTACAATAAAGTTCAGGATCTTGAAGATACACTTTGTAAGACAAAACCAACTGATCAGAATTGTATTTTAAACAAAAATGAAGAAATTTTTGCTCTTCAACAAGAGTTGTCTTTAACTAAAGATTTGATTGAGAAGGAAAGACATGAGTTCTTACTTAAAGAACAAGATTTTAAATCAAAATCTGAATTGTTTGAAGATGAAAGACAAATGTTCTTAATCAAAGAACAATCTTTTAAATCTGATTACCAATCATTTGATCATGACAGAAATTCAAATTTAGTCATTATCAAAAGTTTGGAAGATCAGATACTTCATCTTACAAAACAATTACATGTGTTTACTTCGTCAACTGAGTCAAAGGTTAAGACCCCTTCTTCAGTGTGTTTAAAATCCAATGTTGATCACTCTGGTTTGTCTTCTGAAAGTGAAGTGAATCTAACTAACTATGCTAAGTTTGATTCTTCTTCAGATCTTAAACTTAAGTATCTGTTAAAGATACACAGCGGCAAAGATAAAATTGTTGAACAACTTCCGGTCAAGATTTACACCGGTGAATCTTCGAAGTCAAATTTTCTTAAAGTTTCTGAAAATACTGGTCATTCTAATCAGAAAACATTTTCACAGAAAAATACCAAGTATTATCAGAAACAGGCAAGAACCGGACAGTTTTTCAAAAAGAAGAGTTCGCAAAAGTCTGATCATTCAAATTCAAGTTTCTTTAGAAATTCAGATATTCAATTTTCTCATACTAAAAGAAATTTGTTTTCTGCTTTTGGAAAAGAAGCTGATAGTTATAACTTGCAATGGGTACCTAAACCCAAGTACAAGTGGGTACCAAAACCCGTTTTGAAATGGGTACCCAAGAGCGCTAACAAGTCTGGATCCAAATCTGTTTGGATACCAAAGACATCTTAAATTTTGCAGGTTATAGGTTTCTTATAATTCCAGATAAGGACCCGTTCTTCATTTCAATAGGCTCTTGATTAATTCAGATCAAGACCCGTGCTTCAACTCATTATGGTTTTTAGTTAATCTAGACTAAAACCCGTTCTTTAGTTCAATCATTTGGTTTCTAGTTCAATTCAGACTAGAACCCGGACTTCAATGAACCAGAGACAATGGTCTATCCAGAACCGGAAGACCTACCCAAGGAGCAAACCATCTATAGTTTGTGTGGGTGAGGGTTCTTTAGGTTTATTAGTTGAGAAGTGTCAGTTATCACGGGATACTGACAGGGTCGAGCAGAGGTAAAATGCAAATGAGAGGGATATTAAAAGGCGATGGTGGTACATCAGATCATGCTTTTCGTATAAAGCTGACTGAATTTAATTCTGAAAAGTGAGCCGGAGGGAGCTAGGTTGAAAAGTGCCGAGAGCTGAGAGTTGAGAAAGGATTTGAAGAAAAGATAATCCTATCCTACACTGTGTCTGCTGGGTAATCCACATAATCTATCAAGCCCTAGGTGACTTGATATTGAAAAAGACGTCATGGACCCAGTGACGCATGCACTTAACCCCACCAACTACTCAGTTATCTTCCAAAAGATTTCTGTTTCAATAATCACGGAGATATAGCACATTTCTATCGATATATCATTTGGATATTATTGATATTGAAAGAAGGAAGACATTTGCTCCGGTCTCCAATTTCATTTGATGCACATTGTGTCTAGAGCTAATTATATACACTTTTAGGACACATCGAGTCTAACAGTCTGCGTGACTATAAACTGCTAGTCCAAAGTGACTAAGCCGGAACAAATAAGAGTGATTCTTTCATGATAAAGGATTTCATGATGACTATTTGATAATCCTACCAGTGTTAACATCACGCCAGCGCTGAAAGTAGGTCACATAGATTTTGTTTATTGTGCAAACAGGAATCCTATGTGGACCTGGACTTGTTTTCTCCCAAAATGAATGTGTTTCATTTTCCCCAAAGTTGTAAAGCTTTGTTTTGTTCTAAAAAGATATAATATCAATTCGAGGGGGAGTGAACTTTTTGAGGGGGTGAGATAAATCTGTTTTGTATAGGGGGAGAGATGTTAGTTTAAGGGGGAGAAAATCAATTTGTAATAATTTCTGAGTTGTAATTGTTGTTGTATTTCTTCTACTGTAATTTCCTTGAATTAATGTTTCTGAAGTTTTTGCATGATGTTCATAATTTTTTATGATCACCATGAGGGGGAGAAAAGCTGAATTTCAGAAACAACTGTTGAGTAGTTTGAAATCAACTGAAGACAATTGCTACATCATCTCAAGACAATTGATCAAGGGAGAGAAAAAGCTATTCAGGATTCAAGGGGGAGTGTACTCACAAGAAAATACAAGAAAAGAGAAGATCAGAGAAGAAGAGTTGTGAAGATCAGAGAGAGACAAATAAAGAAAAGAAGAAGATTCAGAGATCAGAGAAAAGAAGAATATTCACGAAAAAGTCCCTGAAATGATCTTTTATCGGAATATTGATTTCATCTCTAAGGGGGAGATTGTTAGGGACAATATTTGTAGAGCTGAAATGAATATTACTTTTAATAATTGTGTTCATCTCTAAGGGGGAGAATGTTGGGAATAAGTAATAGAGATGAAACAATTATATTGTATATAATTGTAATTACTCAATAGTATAGGGGTTGGATTGTAAATACTCAAAGCTTGAGTATTAAGTATAAAAAGAGGTATCTGTGTACTGTTGATAGAAGGAGGAAACTCAGATTACACAAAAAGACACGGCTGGAATTAGAGAGAAAAGAAGGATTGCTTTGCAAGAAAGCCAAGAACACCAATGTAATATTTCTCTCTTTAATCATTCAATATAATGTGTTGGATTGATAATTGTTCACATGAATTGTGTTATGTTGTATGAATTGCATGAAATTTTGAATTCACAAGTTTATCTTGTTACACAATACCGTTGAAAAGGTTGAAAAAGTTGAAGTTATTTCAAAATTTTCGAAATTTTTCTAAGTGTTGGTGTTTTTCGAGTTTAGGACAGACTCGAAACTGGATTTTCGAATCTGTCAGTAGACTCGAGTCTGGCCATAGATTCGAAGGTAGGTGGTATATATAGGTTAACAGTGAAGTAATTAACTCTTACTGTTTTCGAATCTATATTCTCGAATCTACTTAGGCGATTTCGAATCTGTTTCTCGAATCTACCGTTTCTCTCATAAACGACAATTTGTCGAGATTATTGCTAAGGAGTTCGATTCTACTGTTGTATCTAGGTATAATCAACTGGATTGTACAAGATTCATGTTGTTTTACACATCATTTTAGGCAAAATCATCGATTTTTTAAGGTTTAAAGGTCGAAATCGGGTTTTTACAAAATTACCAAGTTTGGACCGATAAATAGTCAAATTAATTGCACATATCTGTGATTAGAACCTAGTTGGACTAATGTATGTGATTTCCTAAGTTCAAAATGGTTAAAATCATGATTTTTGTTGAAGAGAAGGACGACGACTGTTCGAATCTGTTCATGAGTTTTTTCTCGAGTCTACTGACAAACTCGAGAAGACCATGTTATTCGATTCTGTCATCAAACTCGAAAGGGGGACTTATTCGAATCTGTTAAATTCGAATCTGTCTTTTATTTGCATTATTTAATTTAAATTTTATTAAACTTGTAAAAATCTAATTGTGTTGGATTTTGTACTTAAACAAGTTCAAAATAAAACAGATTTGAATTTAAACAAGTTTATTGATTTTTAATGAATCTAATAGTTTGTTTATTGTGCAGATATGGCTGTTCGAGTGTTTGTGCCGAAGCACAATATGGTCCTTCACCCCGACCATCATATCCATGAGGCGCAGGGATTCAGACAAATGTTGGATTTCCTAGTAGAATCTAGGATTGGTTTTGCTTTGTCCCATAATGTTCAGATTGTTCTACCATATATTCGTCAATTTTATGATCATCTTCAGGTAGACTGCTCTGTCACTCCGACAGTGCTAAGGACAAGAATAGCAGGGCAACCGTTGATGTTCTCTGCGGATATGCTGCGTCAGGTGTTGCAGCTAGGTTCTCAAGAAGAAGAATCTGGGCCAATCGAGTTTCCTCTGAATATTAGGCAAGCGGCCTTTCAGAGAATGGGTTATAGTCTAGACGTGACAAAGGTTTCATATATGAAGAGCGGGCTAATCAGCCAATGGAGATTTCGGGCTCATGTCTTTATGGTCTGCTTTGCACCAAAGAAAGCCGGTTTTGACTATATGGTCTCGAAGATCCAGTCTGGGATTATCGCGATAGTGTATAATCGACCATACAGTTTCTCGGAAATGTTTTTCTCTGAATTTGTTCATCAGATCACCGCTCCAGAAAATCAACAATTCCTACTGTATCCACGGTTCATCATGATGCTTATCAGGAATTTCTTGCCAAATCTGCCTCAATCGAATGAGATTCAAAGCGTAGCTGTAATGGATAAGAGGATCTTTGCTGATTGTTCCTCGCACAGAGGAAGATTGGCTGTTCCAGTTGAGCGTCCGTTGTTTGGGGCCATCTTGGATAGGAATTTTGAAGCCCCAGAGATTGCCAACTGGGCAGGGGAAGTTGAAGTTCGAGCCAGGCAGCCTCCACAACAACAACAACAACCACAGCCACCACGTGCACAAAGGCGAAGACAAAGAACCTCTGCGAGTCAAACTCAGGCGTCTAGGCCTTCTACCAGTCAGCAGCCAGAGGCACAGGAAGCCGGGCCTTCAAATGTCCCCAATGAAGCTGATCAGTTGTGCCAAACTCTTAATGAAATTTGGGAGGCAGGTCCTCATGCTAATGAAGATATCGCTGCAGCATTGGTGGGTGAATTACTTGAGCCTCCTGAGGGAGAAGAAGATGTGTTGAGAGATGTGGACGAATATGTGCCAGAGCATACTGGTATTGATGAGTCATCATCTGCAACCGAATCAGAAGAAATGGAGGAAATCGAAGTTGAAGCTCCCGAGTCAGAAGCTACAGAACCTCATATTCAAATAGGAACTTATGGTTCACGGATAGTTGTTAATGAAGAACCTTCAAGGAGGCGACAAATAAGAGAGTCTGATGAATCCGATTTTGAAGAAGAGGAAATTGCACCTTTAGTGACGAGGCAACGGACCAAGCGTCATAGATTCATGCAAGGCTCATCTTCATCATCAGCAGATCAACCAGAAATTCAGCAACCTCAGAACCCTCAAACTCAGGAACCTCAGACCACCTTTCCACCACCACCACCTCAACATGAACCATATCTCCCATCACCAATCATTCCAACTCCGCTACAATCCATCCCATCCACCTCATCTACATATGCCGATAATCAAAGGTTTTTGCGCTTAAAAGATCGAGTTGACTTCCAGGAAATCCAAATATGGGCTAACAACAGCAATCGGTGAGCTTCAGAAGCATAACGCAGATATTGATAAGGACAATACCGATTTAAAAAAGATTGTGGAGAAAGTCCAGGAAGAGAACACAGAGCTAAAATCATTTGTAGCAGATCAGGCCGCAGAGATAAGGACGATGCGCTCCCTAATAGAGCAGTTAATGAAAAATTTACAGGCTCAGGGGGAGACGTCGTGCCGTGATCAGAACGTACAGAGGCCGAGAGATGATGATGATGAAGACAACCAAGGCAATGATCCCAGCCCTCAAAGTCAGAATAAGCCAGTAGATTTTTCTGCTGCTCAGACTGCTCAATCTCAAGGGGAGCCTAGTCTAGCAGGAGGAGAAGTAGGAGAAGCAAGTTCATCTAAGCCTACAGATTTTGAGATTAGTGATATGATCGATGCTCTCATGGATCTTGATGATGATCCGATGGATTTAGGTTTTGATTGTGAAGATGAAGAGCTAGAATAGGGTGAGTTTGTACCTGAAGAGATAGTTGACTGGCAATCAGATGACGAGGTATGTGCTGATGACGATGATGAAGCTGATGAGATCGTCGTACAGCAGAATCCTATCACTGATACATACGTGATAGATGGGAATGATGTTGTTAACGTAGAAGTAGTAAATGCTGCATTAAATGTTGAGCCATCAGTAGAGGAACCAGCCAGAGAACTAACAAATGAAGAGAAAAGAAAATTGTGGTTCAGGGCTGAAAAGAAGGAGTTAGAACTTAAAAGGAAAATGAGGGTGCCGGGTACTGGGAAGTTGTCTGCACGCATATTAAGCTGGTTCTTTGATCGAGAACTGCAGCTAGTCATAATTAAGAGGAAAGACGGGCTCCAGTACCTGAGACGAACACTGAAAGCTTTCAATTCACTGCCAAAGATCGAGATCACAGCGTTAGCATGGAAAGATCTGATTAATATTGGCAATGATCCCTACGCAGACGTAATTGCAAGAATCATAAGAAAAGAGGGAAGATTAAGGAAGTTTGAGCGACTGAATCCAAGGGTTGGAAAAAGAGTAGAAGATCCTTCACGTATTGATCCTCTAACTGGGCGACCTTTGATGAGGATCCATTACAAACCAGTAAGATGTCTTAGGAAGGTGCCTCTCAAGCCTATGCCACAGAATGTCTTGAAGATTCTGCATTGGTGGTATGCTGAGACTGAGACTGGAGAAGCGGTCATGGAAGACTTTGAAGAAAAAGTTATTCTTAGAGTTTACGATCCTCTTCACCTGGTAAACCTTTCTAGAGATGATCTTCATATTTTGCATGCTTGTAAGATTTCTAGTGATGCTCATATGGATAGCGAAGCTAGGAAATATGAGAATGTAGTCAAAGTATGTGTTGAAAAAGGCTTGTATGCTGGAAGTAGTTCGAATAAATAATAAACAAAGTTCTTAATCAAATGTGTGAATTATTAGAAGCTATCGTCAAGGGGGAGTCTGTTGGTACATCCTGTGTGACGATAGCAGTCTAAGTGATCCTACATTGTGATTCTAGCAAGTGTTTGTTATATATGTTTGTATATGGTTGATAATTATTATTGCTTGTGTGTTTGAACTTGATGTAACGTATTACAAGAAGTTCAAACATAAAGATCAAATATAAAATCAATCATAAGGTAAAAACATAAGTTTCATTACTAAGTTAAGTATGTGAAATACTAGATTCGAATTATATAAGGGTTGACATTCGAATCTGTGATAGATTCGAATGTGGGACTGGATTCGAATGAAGGCAGATTCGAGAGTGTTAGTGAGGGCAAACTCGAATGGGCTTTGGGCCAGATTCGAGTTTGGCCCATAACAGACTCGAATTAGCATCCATAATTAGGGATAGACTCGAAATATTATTAGACTTTTTGCAGAATTCGTGAGTGATTAAGCAAAAGGCGATCTCGAGTTTATCATCAGTTTTAGTGCCGTTTTGGAGAGAATCAGTTAGTAGGATCGTTCGTGTGTCGTTCGTTCAGCCTCTGATAGTCTCCGTGTTTCGTGTGTGAGAGTTGTTTCCGTCTACCCGTTAACGAGGATTCCGCACTCGTTGACGGTTCCGCGTCTAGATAGATCTCGTATTGGTAGACCTTACAGTTTCAACTAATCTAAGACAAAATCACACTAGATACAATGAATACACTCACTTAGATGAACTCACTGATTTTACAAGACATAGATGGACAGCTTGAACAGGAGCAGCTTAGACACACATACTGTTCTATTCAAGCAGACTTGCATGCATGAAAAACACACTTCAATGCACGATCTGATTTCTCACTCTTGGTTATCTCCTAATCCTTAAAAGCTTCCTTTTATACTCTCACTGAGAATCTCAGTAAAGCTTCTTCATTGGACGATGAGATAGTTGGATGTCTTTCCAAAAAGACAAAACAACTTTTCTGCACATTCTGATAAAGCAGGCTTGTCTTCATGTGGCAGAATCTTTGTCTCTTTCTTTTTGTCTCTGTTGCATAAGCCTTTAACCAAAAGAAGAATGTCAACTTCGCATCTTTCTTCTTTTTCTAAGCCCATTTTGATATAAGAAATGGTCTGTCACCCATTTAAAATATTCGTTTGTCTTCATGTAACAGAACAGCGTAGGCAAGCTTTTGCAGTTTCTGTTTTCCACTTTGTCTTCGACTTGTAAACTGATCTTGTAGCCAAAAACAATACATGAGGACTTGGAAACATATTCCATAAAGTGTTTAGCCTGTTCACAAAGAACAGGTTCTGTTCACAAAGAACAGAACACTTAGAATCTGTCCAAGCTGCTCAACAGAACAGAGCAGCGTAGACAGTTTATGTCCAGCCTGTTCAGCAGACAGAACAGCTTGGACAATCTGCCTTTGTTGCAACGAATACAACAGGGTAAACAGCTTTGGCTGATATTGCAAATCACTTTTCAGGTTTCAATAAGCCACAAACAGGCCTTAAATTACACCTTCAAGTGCATCAAACAGGTTTGATTAAAAATTTCCCCTAACATGTAGAGCAGGTTTGACTGAGGCTTTTTTGTGCCTAACAGTCTTCGTATACAAATATCAAAAATCATCTGATTTTGAATTTCAATGTTTAATGCATAATAAAGTTGTACTTTTAGCTTTAGAAGGTGGTACATCTAAAATTTCAAGATCCAGCTTTATAGAGTTGTACTTTATGCTGAAAAACTTTGTTTTTTTAAGAGAATACCCCTAAATGCTTTATAAGTAGTAATAGATATCTATGTTCATATTGCATAAATTTAAGTACCATGATCATGCTTAAATGCTTACGTGAAAGTACATGAAATTCTATGAACATGGAAATATCTAATAAATTCACGGCAAGTCATAATATGAATTCTTGCAAGTGCAAGCAAAGCCAAAAATAACATGAGAAAATCCCACATGACCATTTAAGCATGAAAGCGTATAAGTCATTTAAATTATGTCCAAAATACCAAATATGACATGTATCACCATTGAAATGTGAATGAAATGTTTAAATGAAATGGTTGGTCATATTCATCTCAATATAGTTAAAAATATGAGACCTTGAGATTAAAGGCCAACTAATGAACACTGAATATATATTATTCAGATGATAAAAGCTAATAAATATCAGAAATGATATGAAGAACAGATTGAGCAACAAGAGAAGCTAAAAGTCGTATTAAAGAGCATCAGTGAAGGCTGTAGCAAAGTAGCAAGCTGTCTATAAGTCTGATATAAGTCTGATAGTGGTTCTAACCCACTACAAATTGTGAGCAACAGAGCAAGAGCCAGAAAGTGCAAAATATCTAGTAACAGTGAGTTGTAGATTTTACTTTAACTGTAAATTATGTGAATTCAGACTTTTATTGCTTTATTCTGATTTATTTGGCATTCTGATCCTCAACATATTGATATATTATCATAGCATGTTTACTATGATATGTTGAGCTGAGCATTTCTTCTTCTAGATTCTATTCGTTGACGAGTCATTTAATTGTTAAGCTTAACACTATCACTATTGCTCAGTGTTGGGTTAATGTTAGGCTTATGATGTGCTGATTACATGATGAAAGCACAGAGAGTAGATAGAGCTGACCATTCTAATGATACCAATACAACAATTACTGGTAGCTAGCCCAGTACGTAGCTGATCCCCATTAATGATGTTTGTGCATGGTGTTATCATTATCCGAGCATTCCTTTTGAATTGGTCTAAAAGTCTCAAGAGCTACAACAGTTTTATAACTGGGAGCTGAGTGAAGACGCACATCAAAGAACATTTAAATTGGTCAATGTCCCTTCGAGATTTGAGCTGTGCATGAGCCTAGTGCAGTGCATGAGCAATAGAGCTGAGTTGTGCTTGAGCTGAGTGCAGTGCATGAGC
Organism: Centrapalus pauciflorus; assembly: GCA_020465985.1. Lineage (NCBI taxonomy): Eukaryota > Viridiplantae > Streptophyta > Magnoliopsida > Asterales > Asteraceae > Centrapalus > Centrapalus pauciflorus. The sequence continues at coordinate 62,346 of JAANYP010004088.1, forward strand.
TTTCCGCGTTCATAATTGCATGTTAAATGTGAAATTATACATTCTCACTAAGCAATTAAGCTTACCCCGTTGTTGCATTATTTTTCAGGTAAAAGCAACGGATCGGCTGGACCTAGTTCATAGGTCAGGACTCTGGAAGACCTTGAAGTGCCTTAGAACCTGTATCAGCACCTTGGTACTTGACTGATGATAGAGCTTTGGGGTTTGGGGCTAGTTTATATTATGAGATTTGATGTAATAGTCTAGAAGTTTGTACCTTGTTATTTAAAATTGTCTCTGTTTGTAATTAACTTTAATTCTGTACTGTTAATTATTATCTTAGTTTCTGATTGATATTGCATTGCTACTGGGCCTAGTCTTAAGACCTTTGAGAAATCATGGGTCTTACGGGATGGTATCAGAGCCAATAGTTTGAGTGAATAATTGTATTACGTGTAATACATGATCTCAAACTTGTGCAATGCTATAGTATCAATCACGACAAGATGGATTGAACTAAGATTGGTTCAGAGACTAGTAGGACGGGGCATGAAAGGGTACAATGTGCTAGACTAATTAGCTAAATATTTTGTGATTTGTATTGCAGAGTGATGTCAGGAGAAGGTGGACCATCAGGTGGCATGACTCCAAAGCAAGTCCTCGAAATGATGCAACAACTAATAACCAAGAATAATGAGCAACAAAACAAGTTTATGTTTGAACAAGTTGAATCAATAAAGAAAACTGAAAAGAGAAATAAACTTAAAAAGAAGCAAACTGAACAGTCAAGCGAATCTGATTCTGATAACGTGCATGTCAATCAACGAGTTGAGCAGCCAAAACGATGTAGATTTAAAGACTTCAAAGAGAGTGGTGCCATAACGTTTGAAGGCACAGTAAACCCAATACAAGCGTTAGATTGGATATGTCATACTGAAGAAATCTTCAGTATCTCAGAATGTCTGGATAGCAATAGAGTTATGTTTGCTACAGCACTATTTGTTGGAGCTGCTAGAGCCTGGTGGAAAACACAAAGGAGCATCTATGTTGAGGAAGAAATTAAGGCACTGGACTGGGAGCAGTTCTTGCAAATGTTCAATGCCAAATACTGTCCAACAGATAAACAAGACGAACTCGAGATGCAGTTGATGCAATTGAAACAAGGAACAAAAACCGTGGATGAATATGAGCATGAGTTCTCAAGACTTTGCGGCTACTCGTCATATCAAGTAGCAACAAAAGAACGTAAGGTAAACAGATTCAGACTGGGTCTGAATCCAACATATAGAAAACAAATGAGAGCATAAATTTCAAGACATATCTCAGTATAGTGGAAGCAGCAAGGATCGTGGAGCGGGAATTCACAAATCTCAGTTGTGAACCCGTTATGATGGCTATAAGTCCTACTTATCCATCTCCACCTAAGAAGCAGAAATCCAGTAGATTCTTCGGTTCATCAAAGTCTAGTATGGAACAATCACAAGCATCTTCTACGCCTCAGAAGACTAGAGCCTATGACATACAGTCAGAAGCTCGCTCGTGTGAACGTTGTAGTAAATTTCATAGTGGACAGATTGGACATGGAAGTGATGAGTGCCCAGAAAGAAACAATGTATGCTACAACTGTGGTGAGCGTGGACATTATGCCAAGCATTGCCCAAATGCACACATGCTTACTAATCCTGAACAACCAGTTGGCAGGGCAATTTAACAGAGTACTACAATGATACCTACAGCAAAGGAGCGAGCTTTCCATATAACTGCTGAGGATGCCGAAGAGACACCAAAAACACCAAAAGACCATGATGGTAAGTAATTATAAGTTTCTTATATGATAAAATGATTTAATTCTGTTTGAGTTAACTGTAAAACCCTGTCATCGATAGTGAATAATGCGGATGACATACGGGTTGTATCAGTTGAAGTTACGATACAAGTACCTTTCCAATCAGAAATTATATATACCTATAAATAATATAGGTATTGTTATCTGAATCGTGTACGATTCAAAAGCCCTACGGAAATCAAAATATAATCCTAAACGAAAGCTTCTTTGTAAAACCTAGTAATCTGAATGATTACAACTTGTCTCTTAATGAGGCAGAGGTAGAAGTTGCTAATTCAATAAAATTAAATGAGGAGATGATTTTTGAACCAAATTCTGAAGCACCCAATGACAACTTGAATTGATATCAAAGACGAAAGAGACACAAAGTGAGAGTCACAAGAAAAGAAATTGAAATTTTTATAAAATCAAGCAATTGGTCATGAATGGCCAATGAAAAACCCATCATATGTCATTATAAATGTAAGTTTTGGATTCTCATTATATCGACGTGAGACTAGTGAGATGTCCAATATGGAATTCTTATTCCACCTAACTGCGCATAAAATGAAAAGCTTTTTCCAAGAGAGTGAAGTAATATTAAATTCAGAGATTCACCTATGAAAAGTTGAAATTGATGATTGTTACATCATCTTGACAAGAGTCAGTGCAATTCATATACCAGCTAAGCGATTGATGATTGTTACATCATCAATAAAAGAAATCGTTTTATAAAGTACGGAGATCAGAATCCCAAAAGCTCTGCAGCTAGTTCAAAGGCAAATGAAAAGAGATATGAGCTAACTGATATATAGAGCTGCTAGCCGAATTGATTGAAGGATATTTTAAATCCCAAAGCATAAGTCCACATAGTAAATGTATAAATGATAAGTCAGAATTCCTAAAATGACCTAAGTCAGTGCATAAATCAGCTAATAAGTTGTGTAATATGGAAAATCAGTAGATGTACTAGTTATAAAAGCCAAAGAGGCAAAAAGTTATGAAATACAGATGGTGCTCATTCAATAAATCACCAAATGTTTGTGTCAGATATTGGGGATTCATGTCTACCTTGTAATTCCTAACTACATCTATCTGAACACAGACAACTTCGGGGACGAAGTTTATCCGTAGTGGAGCCCATTCTGTAACAACCTGAATTTTAAATTACGCCAATTAACAAAATTTGTTATATAAATACTCAAAGGGAGTAATCTGCTCATTTATTTTTTTTTAACACCAAACCATTTCATCCCATCCTCTAAACAAGAAACTCATGGCCTAAGCTTGTTCATCATAGATATTCACAAAAATTCAAGATTTAGAGAGGAAATTGGCAAGAAATTTCCAAGCTAGAAGTTTACATCATAAATTCAAGGAAAATAAACTAATTAAAATCCAACGATGTGTGTATATGGAACCTACGGTTCCTGGAAATTTGCAAAGTGTCCATATGAGCTTCAAAGTCATGAAATTAAGCAATCTTCAAGTGTTTAAAATCAGAAATAATCACATGCATGTCCTCCTTATATGTTTAATTGATCATATATGGAATTCTAAAGCCTAATTCCAAGTTAGAGATTAAAGTTCTGAAACATAAAATGAAGAAAACATTGTTGTCCTTTTTCTGTTTTCAACCGAAAGGAAGAAGGCCATGAAGGCCATTTGGCCTTCGGCCATGGATTTGAAGCATCAGTGTGTTTCTAATCCATCATATAGAAGCAATACACAACCTTAATTTTATGTTTTGCTGCTGGAAATAGAAACAGAAACTGTAAGACAGATGTGCAGATGTGTGTATGAATGTTGCATGGGTACAGAAACTAGCCAAGAAAACTACTGAGACCTTATGACAGTACCGAGATGTACCGAGACCACAAAGGTCTCGGTAATACTTTAACTAATACCGAAACCCTCTCAGAACCGAAGCCATAAGGAAGATACCGAGACATGTCAAATACTGAAACCTTGAATGGTTTTGGTAACATCAAAACTACAAAAACCCATCAAGAGAATACTGAAACCCATGCTATATTTCAATTCTTTTGTTTTTAGATGTATGCTTGTATGTATGTAACTAGTTCTATAACAGCCATGTCTTTTTTTCATGGAGTGTGTGATGCGCTGCATGTGAGTTGTATGGATGCAAGAACAGAAACAATCCAGAACAATAATAGCAGTCCCTTTTGTTATAATTTTGAATGTGAAGTGTGTGTATAGCCGTGTGTGTGTATATATATATATATATATATATATATATATATATATATATATATATATATATATATATATATATATATATATATATATATACACACACACACACACATACATACACGAGTGTGTGCAATATATGTGTATGTATAGTACGTCCAGCAGCAACCTTTTTCCTATTTCGTGTGTGTGCAGTATTAATAAAATAAGAACAGAAAGTAAGCGCACCCATGTTTCTTACAAAAATAGAGTATGTTTGTGTGTGCAGTGTGTGTAAAGTAGAATTAGCACCCAACATATATGTAACTGTGTGTGTGCAATGTGTGCAACAGAAAGAGAATAGTCCAGCATCCTTTTTTATTTCTTTTGTTTTGGTGTGAAGCCTTGTTATAATATACCAATATGTATTAAATCTAAAGAATAGGGATTTAGGTATGTGATCATGAAGGATTTAAAATCAATAAAAGTTTATGCCAATAAATGCAAGGTTTATAATCATATATCACTTATATTTCATTTGAATAAGGCATCATGATTTATACACATCATTGAACTTATGTATAAGGGAATTGAGCATATAGTACATTTGAAAACATATATTTATGTTCATATGGCATAAATGTAAGTACCATGATCATGCTTAAATGCTTAAGTGAAAGTACATGAAATTCTATGAACATGAAAATATCTAATAAATTCATGGCTAGTCATAATATGAATTCTTGCAAGTGCAAGCAAATCCTAAAATAACTTGAGAAAATCCCACATGACCATGAAAAGCATGAAAGTGTATAAGTCATTTAAATTATGTCCAAAATACCATATATGACATGTATCACCATTGAAATGTGAATGAAATGTTCTAATGAAAATAGTTGGCCATATGCATCTCAGTATAGTAAAAAATATGAGACTTTGAGATTAAAGGCCAACGAATGAACACTGAATATATATTATTCAGATGATAAAAGCTAATAAATATCAGAATTGATGTTAATAACAGATTGAAAAACAAGAGAAGCTAAAAGTAGTATTAAAGAGCACTAGTGAATGTTGTAGCAAAGTAGAATGCTGTCTGTAAGTCTGATATAAGTCAGATAGTGGTTCTAACCCACTACAGATTGGGAGCAACAGAGCCAGAGCCAGAAAGTGCAAAATATCTAGTAACAGTGAGTTGTAGATTTTACTTTAACTGCAAATTATGTGAATTGAGATTTTTTTTGCTTTATATAGATTTAATTGGCATTCTGATCCTGAGCATATTGATATATTATCATAGCATGTTTACTATGATTTCTTGGGCTGAGCATTTCTTCTTCTAGCTTCTATTCATTGACGAGTCATTTTATTGTTAAGCTTAACACCATCGCTATTGCTCAGTGTTGGGTTAATGTTAGGCTTATGATGTGCTCATTTACATGATGAAAGCTTAGAGGGTAGCTAGAGTTGAGCATTCTGATGATACCCATACAGCAATTACTGGTAGCTAGCCCAGTACATGGCTGATCCCCACTAATGATGCGTGTGTATGGTGTTGTCATTATCCAAGCATTCCATATGAATTTGTCTAAAAGTCTCAAAAGCAATAACAGTTTTATAACTGGGAGCTGAGAAAAGACGCGCATCAAAGAGCATTTAAATTGGCCAACGTCCAATCAAGATTTGAGCTTTGCATGAGCCTAGTGCAGTGCATGAGCAATAGAGCTGAGCTTTGCATGAGCTATCCGCGTTCATAATTGCATGTTAAATGTGAAATTTTACCTTCTAAGCAATTAAGCTGACCTCGTTGTTGCATTATTTTTCAGGTAAAGGCAAAGGATTGGCTGGAGCTAGTTCATGGGTCAGGACTCTGAAAGAGTTTGAAGTGCCTTAAACCTTGTTTCAGCACCTTGGTACTTGACTGATGATAGAGCTTTAGGGTTCGAGGCTAGTTTATATTATGAGATTTGATGTAATAGTCTAGAAGTTTGTACCTTATTACTCAAAATTGTGTCTGTTTGCAATTAACTTTAATTCTGCACTGTTAATTATTATCTTAGTTTCCTGATTGATATTGCATTGCTTCTGGGGCCTAGTCTTAAGACCTTTGAGAAATCATGGGTCTTACGTATGTGCTTGTTCCCCGTGTGAAATTCAGAAGCCGTTGAGTGGCTGGGTGGGGTTTGTGCATGCATCACTGGGCTAGTGACGACATCTTCGATACCGGCGCCCAACACATGGGCGCCCGTAGCAGATGTGGCTGCCCAACTTATACGAGGCTCAGTGCTCTCAGCTATTGTCCTAACTCCCCCTCGACTCTTGATGATCTCTCGCAATGTTGCGAGAGAACGAGTTTGAATCTGAGTGGGGGGGATAACATCATCGTCATCATCAACTATATCATCATTCTGAGGAGAGGGAGGAGATAGAATTCTTAGTGGAGAGAGTTGGATAGTGTGCGTTTCCTCACGCTCTCAATCTCTTGCCTTAGGAATCTCAGGCCCTGTACCCTCTACACCCCTCTCTTCATATTTTCTCTCTCAGCTCCCCCTAAAGCTAACAACTCGGGGTGTGTGCCTTGGGCAGGCTCAGCCGCTGGGCCATTAGAGCAATTCTTTCTCTGAAAGTCCTAATGGCAAGAGATTCTTGATCGGCATATGCGAGTATCTCTTCAGGAAGGGGTCTGACTTGGATCCTGGGGGGAGATATTGGGTCGTGAATGTACTTTATTTGAAAGTCTCGGACCCCCCTGTTCGTGATTACGACGGTAAATATTTTGAATTTGGGTCAGGTAGTGAGCTATGATTATTTGAAGAAACTGCTGGGCTGGGACAATATTTCTGGCCCGACGAGTTCCTTTGGCCAGAATGACTTCAATTAATTCGGTCCACAGCGTCCTTGCATAATTGTGATGGCGGTTGTAGGCTAGGCTGTGGAAGATCCGGAGGATTCGGAGACTCACTTGGTCAGCGCCGAAGGCTTTAACGATGCGGCAGGGATCTAGGATTGAGTACTATAGTACCAGTGGCATAAGAGCTTTCATTGGAAAAATTCGGATACCTTTCGAAATTGGCCATCGTAGCCCAATTGTTGTATCTCTCGGCATATTCGATCCTCAGGCAATTCTTCGTCATATTCTGGACGGCCTGGAAAATCTCGACGGTGAGGTAGGCGAAGTATGTGGCGAAATTTCTTGAAAGAGTGGTCTTCAATATCACAAGAAATGTGTTCGTTTTTGGGGTCGAGGTGATATGTGAGGATATGCCAGAATTGTTGTAGGTACACTTGGGGTCGAGGGTGAGGACGGCTGGTAAGGGCATAAGATATGCGGTGGCCCAATAGGATATCTACGACAACTCGGTTAGATAGTCGAATGTATGGGTCTTCTTCGGTTTTGTGTAGGAAGGTCGGGTCAAGGAGGAAGTTGTTGGATTTGATATCTAGCCACATTCGTTTGGGAAAAATTTATTCTGAGGCTTTGGGGGGTAAGCAACAGATCACAAGGTTATTTTCTCGTTTGATTGCTAGTTGGGGTTTGAGTGTTGAGGGCTGGGAGGAGGGACATTTTCACCAGAGTGGGAATGGGATGCCATAGTACCTGTCAAAAATAGTTGAAAGTTAGATATGTATTTTGAGAGAATATTTGACTTGGTCAGAGATGTTGTAGGTTCCACAAGGTTTCCCAAGTATGTTGCTTTAAGCTGTAGAGGGGGGGGGGGGTTAATATAGCGGAAATGTTCAAACAGAGATGACAGAAACAACAAATGAACAACTAATCTAAGACTCACTCAGACTAGTTACAACGAATTCACTCACTAAGATGCACTCACTATTTTACAAGACACAGATGGACAGCTTAGAAGTAGAATAGCTTAGACACACCATTACTATTTTATTCTTTGTTGAAGGCAGAAGTTGCATGCATGAAAACACAATTCTTTTTGCACGTTGTGGACTTGTGGATGTCTCTCTCTTAGTTATCTCTCATTCTTGAGAAGCTTCCTTTTATACTCACTCAGAGAATCCTCGTGAAACTTCCTCATTGGATGCATAGATAGTGGAGTACCTTTACAAAATGACAAGACTGCTTTTCTGCATATTCTGACAAAACAGAATTTGTCCCTTTGTACCAGAATCTTTGTCTTTTCCTTTTTGTCTCTGTTGCATGCTGCTTTACCTTAAAAGAGGAATGTCAACTTTAATCCTTTCCTCTTAATGTATAGCCATTTTGATATAAGAAATGAGTTGTCACCCATTTCAAATATCCTCTTTGTCTTCATGTATCAAAAACACTTAGGCAGTGAAAAAAACTTTTGATTTTCCACTTTGTCTTAGACTTGTAAACTGATCTTCAAGTCCAAGACTTTACATGATGACATAGAAACAAATTCCATAAAGTGTACAACCTGTTCACAAAGAACAGGTTCTGTTCACAAAGAATAAAATACTTCATTTGGTTGTTAGATCCAAAGTTGTGATACTTCAGTGTTCAAAGTGTAATACTTGAAACTTAGTTTTGTGCTTATTTTGTAAAGTATTCAAACTTTACTGAAATGGGTTAAAAGACCAAAAGGTCAACCCATGGGTATGGATAGTATTTGTGTCTATTTATGTTTCCTTATAAGTAGATGGTTTCTAGGTTTTGCTTTGTAATCTTTTATCTCATTGTACGTACGTTGATTGAAGTGCAAATTAAGGTTTCTCTAATCCTTTGAGTGTTTTTATTGTTCTTGTTATATTCATGTTATGTTCTTCATGTTCTTGATTATATTACTGAATATCTATCGAATCTTGATTGAATGCTTCTAAAGTGGGAATTACATTTCATATCAGATCCTAAAGATTGGTTTTAAAGTGTTTAGAACCTCTGTTTTTCAAAATTTTTTGCATAAAATTCTGAATTTTCAGAAAAATAGTTAAAGTTCTTGAATGTTCTTTGTGTTTTTCGAAGAACACCTCTGTTTGATCTTTGAAATCGAAATTTCTGAATTGTTTGTGGTTAAATCTCGTTTGATACTATATCCTTCGGGAGAACATATTACTGTTTGATCACAAATTCATGAAAGAAAATATATTTGATTCCAAAAATCATTCACATCTATGCTTAATTTCTGTTAAAATTCGTTGAAATTGAGAACTGTTCTTCATTCGAGAGTTACAACTCTCGGATATACCTGAGAAGTGAGTTAATTGTTTTAATTTTTCTGAGTCCATATCATAGTTCATGCTTCATCTCGAGAGTTATAACTTACGGATCATACTGATTGTAACTTATCTGTGTTATTGCCCAAGTACTTAACACTTCATCCGCAAGTTACAACCTGCGGATCACAAGGCACACACATCACACCCATTTTTTTAAGTTATTCAAAGTTGTAGTTCATCCATGAGTCACAACTCGCGGACACAGCTTCATCCGAAAGTTCCTACCTGCGGATCACAAGGCACACACATCACAGACTAAATGTTCTAAGCCTTTCATATTCCAACTCCATCCGAGAGTTACAACTCTCGGATATACCTTCATCCGCGAGTTATCACACTATCCGCAACTTAACACCCTACACTTAGAATATTCTTGTGTCTCACTAAGTTGTGTTTGCAAATTAATCTATAATCACTTACCAATCTCGGTCCAAAGAAGCTTCCATCATGAACCGCGACACTCTCGCTATGGGAACTAACGTTTGGCCTCCAACCCCGTATCGGGGACACTACACTCTGTGGATATCCCGTTTTCTCGATTTCATAGAACGTCAAGAGGTGGCTGATGACATTCTAGACTCAATCTACAATGGTCGAGCACAATTCAATCAACCTCTTCCAGCTCAAGCTGAACAAGGCGATAATGGTAATCCCAAGATAAGTCACACGCCTGCTCAAATCAATCGGATAAAGGCTGAAAGGATAACACGCTCATTCATCATCCAGGCTGTTTCGGATGAAATATACATCAACATAGATAATTTTAAGACTGCCCGAGAGATGTGGGAGGAAATTGAGAGGCGAATGCAAGGAAATGGTCGAAATGCCAAACAAAGTGAAGCAAATGCTCTAAACAACTATGATATGTTTTCGGCAAAAGATTGAGAATAACTGGAGACTACGTATCATTGGTACTCCATGCTGATGAATGAACTCCGAAAGAAAGTAGACAACAAATCTCAAGTAGAGCTGAATAGGAAGTTCGTAAATTCTCTGAAACCAGAATGTAAACAATTCGTCCGGTTGATTCAAGAGATCAATGACATCAGCATACATGATCTGTTTGATAGTCTCGTATTCTATCAATCTGAAGTTTCTGGTAAGCTTGAACCTAAGAAGATAGATGAACCCACTACCTCTGATACCCTTTCCTTTCTCATAGATAAGAAACTTAAGTCCACTAAAGCTGCTAAACTCCTCAAAATTCATTATGGTCCTCTGAGTCCGACAATGATGATGTGCCGACAATGATCCTGAGGCTATGGAACTTCAAAAACAAATTGCATCACTCACTCATGCATTTCATAAGAAGTTTCCCAAATCGTCCAACAAGCTTCGACGAGAAGCCAAGAGTAAAAAGTATGATGACAAGAGGGAAGTAGCTGAGAAGCAAAAGAATGAGAACTACTGCAAGACGAAGTAAAATCTCTCTAAGCAAAGGAATGTTGGTCGAGCACTGTTCGCTGAAGAGGAACACTATTTAGAAGACACTGATAATGAAGAGGATGTTGCAGATCCTATGTGCTTCATTGCCGACACTTAGCCAGCAGAATATACGAATGAAGCACCTGAAGTCTCACTAATGGCTCAAGACGCAAGTTCAGGCAATGAATATTTATCAACAAATCAAGAGGTAAGTTTTCTTCCCGAAGAATTTCTTATTGAATTAAAAGTTCTACGTAAAGAGGCCAAAAAGCTAAGAGTTTGTCAAACTGCCCTACGGCATGCTCGAAATGTAATGTCTGATTTGGAAACAAACATTTTAGCATTACAAGAAGAAATGTCTAAGACTACTACTATAACAAAGGATGTAACTGCTAAATGACCAAATTAGAATACGATCATCAAGTGCTTAAATCTGATAAATCAGACAGTGATTACAAATATGAGTATGTCCTGGCTGAGAGAACAAAATTAATAGAAAAACTCAAATACATGGAAGAAAGGTTTTACAAACGTGGTCAAACTGATCAAACCATAAACATTTATAAACCTAGAGAGTTGAAGTCTAAAGATAGTTTAGGATTTACCGGTACTAGAGTCATGGAAAAAATGGTCAACAAACTACATGATCCTTTATATGATTATGAGACTCTGGGTTGCGGGTATATTATGCCCTATAAAAAAACGTTGCCAGAAGTGCTAGCCAAAGAAGAAGAAAAACAAGCAAGACCTAATATAAAACAAATTAAATTTCTTTATGACTGGTTAAATTACAATTCTCTTCAAGGAAAATTAGATAAATCATTTAGAGAAGATGAATTTATTGAACCAAAAGAGATTACACCTGATCCAAACTTGCCAAAACCTCGTGAATATGTACCATATTCTGTTCTAGAACAAAGGGCTTCTGATCTAAAACAGATACTGGAAACTACAACACGACATTTTGAGCAAGAACGGATAGATTTTACAAAGAAAATATCAGATCTAGTAGCCGAAATTGCTCGACTTAATTCTTCTATAGCTACTACTTCATTCCAAAATGATAAATTCCATTACCTTGAGTTAACCTTAAAAGAAACCAAAGAGTTGTTTGATTCAGACAGAAACAATTTTTTAAGAAAAGAAAATGAGTTTAATGACGCAAGAAGACAATTTTCAGTTCGAGAAAAGAATTTCAAAATCGATTCTAACTCATTTGACAAAGAACGAGATCAACTCCAAGCCACCATTAAGGGGTTAAAATCTCAACTAGTTTCTAATCAACATAGTCTAGAAAAACAAGTTTCTGTCACTCACAATTCTAAGGTCATAACTTTATCTCCAGCCAGTGAGTCAAACTCAAATCTAAGAAAATAACACCTCTTAGATATAAAGAAAGGAAAAGCCCCGATGACCGTACCTATTTCAGAACATGTTGGCAATAGTTCCAAAACTATTCCTGAAAATTCTGCTGCTTCAAGCAATAATGGCAAATAGAATTCTTGGAAACAGAAATCGCATACATTGTTTAGTAACTCAAAATCTGTAAGGTCACCTACCTACGGATCCTATCTTGACGCGACGCCGTCCAACGAGTGTGGAATCCTCGTTAGCGGTTTGACGGAATGATCACCCACACGAAACATAGAGACACACACGATGATAGACGCAAAACTAGAACGTCCCTACACGTGATTCTCTCCAAGAAAACGCTCTGAAATCTCTGTAAGTTCGTAATCGCCCGGGTGGATTAATTCTGCAAAAGTTTTTAATCAAAACTGATTAAACCTTAATTATAGGTATCATATTCGAACTTGCCTTGGACAAGTTCGAGAAGGCCCAAGCCCACGAACTTGTCCACCATAAGTTCGAATCAGGGCCTTTGAACTTATTCTAGAACTTGTTTTTGAACTTGTTCTAGAACTTATGTTTGAACTTACCTTTGAACTTATGTTTGAACTTCCTTTGAACTTATGTTTGAACTTATTGTAAAACATTAATTACAACCAAGTTCAAACATATATACAATCAATATCAAACATATATCAAACATATAACAAACATATATCAAACATGTATTAATATGCAATTATGAACAATTTGACTATTACAAAATATTATCTATACTTAGACTGCTATCGTCACACAGGATGCACTAACAGACTCCCCCTTGACGATAGCTTCTATTTATATATATTTTGTCTAAGTACTAGAACTATACAAACTACTACCAGGATATAATCCCTGCTCTATATAAACCCTTACCACTTTCTGGATCTTCCTGATCTCCAGCCTTCGTGAAAGAAAATCGGCTGATCATGAAGCTTTTTCATGTCGTCCTTGGATAGGTTAATCAGATGCAGTGGATCATACACTTTCAAAATAGTGTTTTCTTCAAGATCCTCCATGACTACTTCAGCCGTTTCATTGTCTACATACAACCACTTCATGTTTACAAGAACATCCTGTGGCATAGACTTCAACGGGACTTTCTTCAAACATCGGACTGGCTTGTAAACCATCCTAGCCCAAGGTTTACCCGTCTGGGGATCTATTATCGACTCATCTTCGACTCTCTTGCCTGACCTCGACTTTATCCTTTCAAACTTTCCAGACCTCCCCTCCTTTCTGATGATTTTTGCTATAACTTCAGCGTAAGGGTCGTCTCCGAAGTCTATAAGCTCCTTCCAGGCCAGTTCCTTCACTTCGCATTTGGGCAATGTATTAAAAATCTTTAAGGTTCTCCTCAAATATTGAAGCCCGTCTCTTCTTTTAAGCACAAATAGCTGCAGTTCCCTATCAAAGAACCAGCTTAGAATCCTAGACTTGGCAGCCTCATCCTTTTCTTTACAGTCAGTCTTCTTCTCCTCCTTTTGGAACCATAGCGTCATCATTTATTCTTTTGTTTATTCCTTTTCAGCTACCTTAGATTCTGATTCATCCATATATGCTAAGTTAAGCTCATCTAGATCTATCACATTCTTATCGTTATTGACATACTGTTCGGTGATAGGCTGCTTTGGGATAACTACTTCATCTACATCGTCATCCTCATCTTCAACAACCTCATCATCTGAATTCTAATCCACAACATCTTCTGGATTAAATTCCCCTTCTTCCAAATCTTCTTGATCAAGCCAAAACACGTCTTCATCATCAAGATCCATCAAGGCTTCAATCATTTCATGTTCAACAATCCTTGAAGCTTCACCTTCACCTCCTTCTCCCATACTTAACTGACTAGGCTCCCCCTGAATGAGTGCTTGCTGAGTAGTCTTTTGGGAAAGATCTGCTAGCTCACCTTCTCTTTGGGCATCTGGATCATTGCCTTCATCATCATCTCTCCTGACTCTCAACAGATCGTCCTTGCAGCTACTCTCCCCCTAAGCTCGTAGATCCTTCAATAATTGCTCAAGGAGAGTCTTCATTGTCTTCAGCTCAGATTGTTGATCAGCCACAGTTGTCTTCAACTCGGCATTTTCTTGATCTAGCCGAGCATTATGCTGCTGCAGCTGTTTCACAGCTGTGGAAAGTTGGTAAATCTGGACTGTTTGGAAGTCCACTTTTCCTTTCAACTCAGTGAACCGCTGATTTTCTGTGAAGGCAGTCGAAGTCAATGGAATGGAGGCGGATGTAGTTGGAGCTGTGGTTGAAATTGATGGAGCAGCCAGTAACACAGTTTGAAGAGCTGAAGTGGATGGAGCTCCCTGCATAAATCTATGCCTCCTAGCCCTATGCCTAGGAACGAGTGGAACTTCTTCTTCTTCTTCTTCATATTCAGAATCTTTGGTCTCTTCATCAATTAGAGCCGGTCTTGTTGATCACCTTCTGTTTACAACTAGCCTCGATCCATATCTTCCAATTGTAATATCTGGATCGTCAGCTTCAGCTTCAGAACTACACTCAGAGGCTGTCTCAATGTGACCTTCAGCCGGAGTCTGTTCCCTTGCACCTGCACCTTCTTCTTCTTCCTAAACCTCAGTGTTCATAAACTCAGCATCAGATGGCTGGTATTCATCAATTTGTCTAAAAATATCTTGGAAATCAGCTGGAGGCTCTAAAACATCCTGAACCAGTTGTTCAGCGATATTTTGCTCCGCGGCTGTCCCGTGCGCCCATATTTCTTCCAGAGTTTGCGCCCTCTGATCATATTGGGAAGCTGAACTCGATGGGCCGGCAGCTTCTGTTGATGGACCAGCAGCTGTAGTGGCTGGTTGCTGACGAGAGGAGATTCTGGCAACCGGAGTTCGACTTGCCGTTGCTCTACGGCGCTGCTGCTGCTGTTGTGGTTGTTGTTGCTTTTGCTGTTGTTGTTGTTGCTGCTGCGGGGCTTCATCTATCCAATTATCACCCTCCGGGGCTACAAAATCAGGATCAATAACTGCCCCAAACAATGGTGCCACTTGGGGCCTGACCTGCTCAGCCCTTCTCGCATTGTAGGTCTGGCAGTCAGCAAAAATCCTCTTATCGATCAAGGCCACGCCACTTTGATATGGAAGTGGTGGCAAAGTTGGCAGGAAGTGGCGAATTATCATCATTGCAAAACGCAGATACATCAGAAATATTTCCCTGACTGGAGTTGTGATCTGGTGCAAAAATTCCCCGAAAAACATCTCGGAAAAACTACAATCAACGCCGATTGGAATTTGGACACCATAGTATCAAAACCCGCCTTTTTTGGTGCAAAGCACACCATAATGACGTGGACAAGATACCTCCATTGTCCAATCAGCCCGCTCTTAACATATGACACCTTTGTAATATCCTGGGCATATCCCATCCTCAAAAATGCAGCTTGCCTGATAGGTAATGGAAAATCTATCGGCCCTGCTTCTTGTTCGTCGGATCCTAACTGTAGGAACTGCCTTAACATATCAGCCGAGAATGCTATTGGCTGTCCACCCACTCATGTTCTTAGAACTATAGGTGTAACCGAGCAATCTACTTGTAGATGCTCCCAGAACTGTCGCACATACGTCAATGTAATTTGGAGATTGTGAGTGAGAGCGTAGGAGACTTCGGACTGTGTCAGGAACTCTATCATCTGACGATACGGCAGTGCTTCAGGTAATGCACGATCCACGGCCATGACCATGTTATGCTTATTATAAAACGCCCGATCACCCATATCTGCACACAGAATCAACAAGCAAAATTAGTAATTAAATATAAAATGAAACTTGTTTATTTCGAATTTGCATAACTTCGAACTTATATAAATTCGAAATCCAACACATTCGAACTTGGACAAGTTCAAATTCGTTTAAAAACCATTCGAATTTAAATAAACTCGGAATACATGTTCGAACTTGACTGACTTCGAACTAATAGATATTTTAACAAGTTCGAACATTCTGACAAGTTCGAACCTGAAGAACGTGTTCGAAGTCGTTCATATTCAATTTAAAAACTAAGATTTTAACCCCAATTGACTTAATCAACAGTATAATCTAGTCCTATTGGGTTCTAATCGAAGTTATTAATGATTTATTTTATCTTTTATCCGTCAAAACTCGTGATTTCAGACCACTTAGTTTCAACTCTTATAAACATAAAATAAACTCGATTTTTTGTCACAATAATGTCCTAAACTACACATACTTTGTATAATGATTAGTACTATACCTAAGTATACGTGTATGTTAGAGAAATATAGTGAAAACTTCGAGATTTTGAAAGAAATTCGAGAATCGGCATGTTCGAGCACAAGTTCGAGATCGCCGGAGGATAAGTTCGAGACAAGAAATTCGAGGGTAGGTGCCTTAAATAAAATACTGTTGACCTATTTATACCAACTACCTTCGAACTTAGCATAAGTTCGAACTTCGTGATATACATTCCAAGTCGATTGTCGGTATGATTTTCCCTTTAAACATTTTACACTTTGGAATATCCTTTGGTCTTTTTATTTATCAAGAAACTACCTTACGTGTCCCATACTTAGATATACTTCTATGATCAAGGTAGACACACAATGATTATACTTTTTCGGTACTGCAAATTTTCTTTAAAAGGCAAACGTCGGACATAATTCTGTATTTACATACAACAGAGTGTCTTAGTTTGTCTTAGAGTTCCTTTATAGTTAACAAGACAACGGTGACAGGTCTGTACTTACGTACAACAAAGTGACTTATCTTGCTAACTTGAGTCAAAACAGAGGTGATAGGTCTGTACTTACGTACAACAAAACGACTTGTTTTGACTCCCTTTTCTTTATCAAAATTTTTCTTTTCTTTTCTTTTCTTTAAGATGTATTTGATGTTGCTATACATCCCCTAGAAAATTTGCATACCTTATTTAGAATCATTGTCTGTATGTCTCTAACATAGAAATTAAGACCATTTGTTCATACATCTAAGTTAGTTACACATATGACTTTTTCTTGAATATTTTATTAGCTCATGAGATTTCCTTTGTGTATTATGCCTACCAACATATCAAACAAGAGAGTGTATATCACTTGGAATTTTAAGGTGCATTATGTGTGAGAGATTAACACTTAGATATTGTTTCAACTGTGCTAATTTTCGTCACTTTGAACCTATGTCTCTAAGACTTAACTCATTTTTCAATATTCTCTTTTTTTGAAATTTTTATGGTTTTCTCTCTTTTTTCTTTTGTTTTTCATTTTTAAGATAAGCTAATAAACTAACCTACTAACTTACTATAAACGGAAATAAATTCTACTTAACCACTAACTTACTATAAAAAGAAAGAATAAAAATACTAAGGTCAAGTTACTCTAGATTACGCATACCATTTAGTTGAACTAAAAACTCAAAGCGTGACTTATCAAAAGCTTTAGTGAATAAATCTGCATTATTATCTTCCGTTGCCACTTTTACCAGTTTAATTAAGTTCTTTTCAGCACAATCACGTATGAAATAATGTCTTATGTCTATGTGCTTTGTTTTACTGTGTTTAACTGGATTATTAGTTATAGCAATTGTAGACTGATTATCTATCCTAATGGGAGTATGAGTGTAAGTCAAACCATAATCCCGCAATTGTTGTTGTATCCACAAAACCTGTGAATAGCAACTACCAAAAGCTACATATTCGGCCTCGCATGTTGACACGACTATCGAAGTCTGTTTCATGCATTTTTTGGATACTAGCCACCCTCAAAGGAACTGACAACCTCCAGTTGTGGATTTCCAGTTCAAGCTGCAACCACCATAGTCTGAATCCGTGTATGCTTCCAATTCCAGATCACTATCAGCATGATACCAAAGTCCCAGCTTCGGTTTCGACTTGAGATATCTCATAATCTGCTTCACGGCTTTCATATGCATTTCTTTCGGATTAGCTTGAAACCTAGTAGAAATACACACAACAAACATAATGTCAGGTCTAGAAGCAGTTAAATACATGAGTGACCCGATCATGACCCGATATAGAGTCGGATCCACATCAGTTTCACTTAAGGTACCCGGTCCGAGATTGTGATTTACTTGAATCTGAGTACTAAAATGAGCAGTCACCTTTGTTCCTTCCATCCGGAAGCGCTCCAGAATATTGTAGACATACTTCGTATGATGGATAAACATGCCCTCCTTCCTCTGTTCAACTTGCTAACCCAGAAAGAAGTTCAGCTCTCCCATAGCACTCATCTCAAACTTTGACTTCATAACCTTCTCAAACTCCTTACACATTTGTTCGTTTGATGACCCGAAAATGATGTCATCAACGTACACTTGTACCAAGATAAAATCTTCTCCTTTTCTCTTCACGACCAATGTACTATCAATTATCCCTCATTAAAACCCAATGTCCAAAAGATGAGTTGACAGCGTCTCATACCATGCCCTTGGTGCCTGATGCAACCCATACAGAGCCTTATCGAGAAGATACACTCTGTCGGGATACTTTGGATCAGTAAACCCGGGCGGTTGTTGGACGTACACCAGTTCCTTCACCTTGCCATACAGGAATGCACTCTTTACATCCAACAGATAGACTTTAAACCCTTTGAAGGACGCAAAGGCCAGAAACAAGCGAATTGCCTCGAGCCTTGTTACTGGTGCAAACACCTCGTTGTAATCAATTTCCTCTTCTTGGTTGAATCCCTTTACAACAAGTCTTGCCTTGTTGCGAGTAACTATCCCCCGATCATCTCTCTTGCACTTAAAAACCCATTTGGTTCCTATAGCAACTTCTCCTCGAGGTAGCGGCACTAACTCCCACACTTCAAGCTTTCTGAATTGTGACAGTTCTTCTTGCATGGCTTCAACCCAAGAGTTATCTTTCAGTGCCATTTGCACATTCTTCGGCTCTACTTGCAAGATGAAACAAGAATATAAACATGTGTGATACGCCTCGGAGTCATTAATCATCGACAACAACACTGTGTTGTTATTCAAACTACTCCTAGTTCTCACACCGGTATTCGGATTTCCTATGATGCTCGCAATTGAATGATCCTTGTTTATCCTTGATGTCTCTATCTCATCGACCCTAATATTATCTCCTAAGTTTGATCCTATTTCACTCAACGGGGGAACAACTTCAGACTGTACATTTTCTTCCTCATGACCATTGTCCTCGGAGTTAAAAGTATCTGTCTGATTCTCGTTTGTAGGAATTTCAGAATCATTCTCTTCTGGAGATCCATCCTCTGTCGTCATTCAGATTTAATGACGATAAATCATTTTCAATTGTACTTGCATTTCCATTCAAAGGAATGTTAAATGATTCAAACAATGAGTCATAATCAAATATCCATTCCAGACCTGTTTGGGGTTCATGGGTATAACTTGTTATGTTAATGTTATACATAATTTCTATCGTACCGCTTGTTTGGTTAAAAACCCTTTTGTTTGGTGAGTTAGGTACATAACCTAGGAAGTATCCTTCGTCAGTCTTTTCACCAAACTTAGGTTGATGTTCTGTTTTCAATAAAGTACACGGTACCCCAAACGGTTCAAAGCCAGTTAAATTTGGTGGTTTTTTATTCAAAACATCATAACAGGTTTTGTTTAGTGATTTGACAGTAAGGACCCGGTTTAAAACATGACATGCGGTATTCACTACCTCCCCCCAAAACATGGTAGGAAGCTTTGAATCCGAAAGCATTGTCCTTGTTGCCTCAATCAAAGTCCTGTTTTTTCGTTCTGCCACCCCATTTTGTTGTGGCTCATATGGTGCACTAAATTGATGTACTATGCCTTTCGATAGACAATATACACCAAATACTGTGTTTTTAGATTATGTTCCATTATCACTCCTGATACGTTTTACCCTCGTCCCGTAAGAAGT
The DNA here is from genome assembly GCA_020465985.1 of Centrapalus pauciflorus. Classification (NCBI taxonomy): domain Eukaryota; kingdom Viridiplantae; phylum Streptophyta; class Magnoliopsida; order Asterales; family Asteraceae; genus Centrapalus; species Centrapalus pauciflorus. The sequence continues at coordinate 82,234 of JAANYP010004088.1, forward strand.
TTCAACTTGGTCTAAGAACCTAATCAACTTTCCAGTTGTTTCGTCCTTCGTACCTAAAAAGAAAACCCATGAAAAAGATGAGTAATCATCAGTGATAACTAAACAATACCAACTACCACCTATACTCTTTTTGTTGATAGGTCCTAATAGATCCATATGCAACAAATCGAAAGTGGAAGCAATCGAGTTCTGAATCTTTGACTTTTGTGACTTCTTGTGTTGTTTGCCTTTCTTGCACGGTACACACTTGTCGTCAAACTGAAAACTCTTCAGTGGGACACTTTGCACCAGACCATGTTTAGTGATATGATTCATTTTCCTTATGTGCAAGTGTGTCATGCGTCTGTGCCATAAGATTGATTTGGACTCTGAAGCTTTAGACAAAAGACAGATTGTTCCCATTAACGAATCTGAGATGTTCATGTCCAACATGTACAAATCATTCTTCCTTGGGGCTCTCATCATAATCCACTCTTCAGGAATTTTGAATCCCGGCTTCAGCACTAACGCTTCAGTATCAGTAAAAAGAACTGAATTCTTCTTATCACAGATCTGAGAGACAATAATGAGCTTTTGAGCAAGTCTATCAACATGATAAATTTGATCAACTGTGATAGCCCCATTAGTGATCACTCCCGTTCCGGTGATATTTCCTCCCTTGTTCCCAGTGAATGATACGAATCCCTTGTTCCCTCCCTTGAAGTCTGTGAGCAGACTCCTTTCCCCAGTCGTGTGCCTAGAGCAACCACTGTCAACGAACCACTTGTTGTTTAGACCTATTGTTATCTCCTGCACATGAAAGAAAAGAAGTTAGTTATCACGGGGAATCCAAGCCATGACTGACTTGGTAATACCGTTCTCATCCACGTACGTGAACTCCTTCAAATACCCATCTATCCTTTCAGGTGACATGGGTGTTTGAGTGAGAACCTGTTGTGGTGCTGAGTGATTTAAATTCACTCTTAGCCTTTGGTTAGGCATCTGCTGTTGAGCCCTCGAATAATTTCTAATACAAGGCATTTCAGATTCATATCCCTGGTCTCTACCTAGTGTCTATTGTCTTAGAGGAGTGTGAGACCTAACTGGAGTGTAAGTCCTTCTAGGTGTTGTACTCCTATAAACTTGTTGAGGTCCTGACCTAGATTGATTAGGGACTCTATTCGGCGAATTAGTCCTAGCCACTTCATTTGGTCTAACTGATACCGGTATTTGTCTAACAACAGTTTTGGGTGTAGCAGTCACAATCTTCTCAGTAGTTTGAGAACCACTTTTGCTAGCAACACTAGATACAGGTTTATATTGTTCAGGCTTTCCAACAATAGGTCTAGACTTTGGTTTAGAGGGTGTAGACTCTACTTTCTTATATGGACAGCTAGACGCAACATGTCCCCTCTCATGGCATCTAAAGCAAGAGGGTGTCTCACTAGTGTCAGTTTCTTTCTTCTCAACTACCGTGACTACTTCCTCTTTCTGATTACTAACTTCAGGTTTAGCTTCTCCTAGAATTCTCTCACTAGATGACTGCACAAACTTGACCTTTTTAATCATAGAGTTATTATTAGACCTTAGTTGATTTGTCCTTATCAGAATTAGATATTGTTTCAGCTGCTACCTCTGACTCGACTAGTTTATCAGTTTTATCCTGAGGTTGAGGCACATAATTGTTGTTGAAGGGTGGAGGACTCTCTTGGTAACCTAAACCTACTGGTTTCTTAGATTGACGTTGAGCATCTAAGATTTTCCCTAGATTTAGTGAAGAGTTCCTAAACTTTTCTAACTTACTATTTACCTCCGCAACTTTAACTCTTGATTCAGCTAGCTCAACTTCCTTAATGGTAAGTTCTTTGGTTAAAGTCGCAACATGCTAATACATAAGTTCTATCATGACACATCGCTCACTTAATTTGTCTTTTAAAACTATAACATCTTGAGCATATGCTTTCAGCTTATTCCTAATATCTACTTTAATATCTACGAGACTAGCATTATCTGATTTTAATGATTCTATTTGACCAGTTAGATTGTTATGTGTTTCTAGAACTAAGTTCAATCTATCATTGGAAGTAGCACATAAAACACATAAATCACGGAATGTAGAAAAGTTCAGAATTACCTTTTTGTGATCCGATTCCACATTAGCCATCTGTGCGGCAAACACCAGAATGGTCTGATTGTCTGACTTCTCCACCAACATAGGACTTGTATGACTCTGTTCATTGTCCTCTGTTACTTCCTTTGCTCTGTCATCCCCAGTCTCTGTCACCTCAGCCATGAAGGCTCTAGCATTAGACTCAGGATGAGAACTCCAATCGTAAGTCCCATCAAGCTGTCTGTCCGATGATACGTTTGTTAACAGACCAGCGATGTTTGCTGTAAGGTCTGCTCTCTATGGATCTTATCTTGACGTGACACCTTCCAACGAGTGCGGAATCCTCGTTAGTGGCTTGACGGTAAGACCACACACACCGAAACACGGAGACTACCACGGTGATAGACCAACAACTTAGAACGCCCCGATACGATTATTCTCTCCACACGAAACTCACTGATTGCAATCAAGTTCGAGATCGCCTTTTGCTAATCCTCTGACAAAATCTGCAAAAGTCTAATAATTAATCGAATTAACCATTAATTATACCGACTGGTTCGACTTTGTCTAGGACAAATTCGAACCTGGCCCAAGGCCTATTCGAACTTGTCCTCCTAAACAAATTCGAATCTGACTTTTAACTAAACTCGAACCTTATCATTCAAACTTATGTTTGAACTTATCTTTTATCTTATGTTTGAATATATCTTTGTACTTTATGTTTGAACTTACTGTAACGCATTACCCTATGTTCAAACATACAAACATTTAATATCAAACACACATAATCACACATATATCAAACACTTGTTAATATACAATATCAAGTAAATTGACTTACACAAAATGCTATCTATACTTAGACTACTATCGTGACACAAGATGTACTAACAGACTCCCCCTTGACGATAGCTTCTAACTATTTACATTTTGCCTAACTACTTGAACTATATAAGCTACTACCTGCATATAAGCCTATATCTATACATACTCTAACTATCTTCTGGAATTTCCTAGCCTCAGATCTCCATCCCTCATGAAAGAAGATAGCTGATCGTGTAGCTTTCGTAGGTCATCCTTCGATAGATTCATTAGGTGCAACGGATCATACACTCGTAAAATAACTTTGTCTTCTGTATCTTCCATTATTGCTTCAGCAGTGTCGTTATCTAAGTACCACCACTTCATGTTACTCAGAACATCTTGTGGCATTGACTTCATTGGCACCTTCTTCAAACACTTGATGGGCTTATACAACAATCAAGCCCATGGCCTTCCCGTATGAGGATCTATTCTTGTCTCATCTTCTACTCTCTTGCCTGATCTTGACTTTAGCCTTTCGAATTTTCAGGACCGACCCTCTTTTCTGATTATCTTCGCGATCCTTTCAGCATAAGAGTCGTCACCGATGTTGATCAACTCACTCCACGCTAACTCCTTCAATTCTACCTTCGGCAATGTGTTAAACACTTTAAGTGTCCGCCTCAGGTATTGGAGTCCATCTCTTCTTTTTAGGATAAAAAGCTGCAGTTCTCTGTTAAAGAACCAGCTTATAATTCCACCAGAAAGATTCTCGGAGCCTAGTACTCTCATTCTCCTTTTCATCTTAGGCTCTGTCCTCTTTTCTTCCTTTCGGAACCATAGATTTAACAGTTCAGCTCTTGTTGGTTCTTTCTCAGCTTCCTCCATCTCTGAGTCTTCAACAGATGCCAGTTTAATCTCATCAATATCAATCACATTTTGCTCATTCTGCACGTATAGCTCTGTGATTGGTTGTGAGTGAATGATGACTTCATCAACATTATAATCTTCATCTTCCATGATCTCATCATCTGATTTCCAATTAGCTATGTTCTCAGGCACAAACTCCCCTTCTTCCAATTCCTCTACATCATCTTCAAAATCAAAATCAAAAAGTATTTCTTCTTCTTCTATATCCATGAGCGCATCTATCATCTCGCTCTCTACAGTTTTAGAAGAACTAGCTTCACCTCCTTCAACTCCAGACTGACTAGGCTCCCCCTAAACTGTCGTATGCTAAGCAGATGGAAAATTTTGTGGCTCACTTTCTTTTCTCGCTTCGGATAATTGCCATTGTCATCTTCTCTCCTTATCTCTTCACCTTCTCTGCAACTTGTCTCCCCCTGAGCCTGGAGATTTTTCATTAGCTGCTCGAGGAGGGACTTCATCGTCTTGATCTCAGCAGCTTGATCAGCAACAAAGGTTTTCAGTTCAATATTTTCCTGATCAATTCTTGGGTTATGCGCTTGAAGCTCGTTGACTGCTTTTGTAAGTTGAAAGATTTGGACTGTCTGGAAGTCTACTATGCTGCTTAGCTCTGAGAATTGCTGGTTATCTGTGAATGTAGACGAAGTGGATGGAATTGATGTGATTGGTGATGGCGTGATTGATGGTTGAACAGCAGGAATCTCAGGCTCTGGCGCGGAAGTAGTTGAAACTCCCTGCATGAATCTGTGCCTTTTTGCTCTTTGTCTTGGCACTAGAGGAGTAGGGTCTTCAGCTTCAAAATCAGAGTCATCGTCATCTAAATCTCTAGCTGCTCTCTTTACTGCCTCTCTTTAACTGACAACAATTCTGGATCCATATCTGCCGATTTTGACAGCTGGATCAACACGCTCTATCTCTTCTTCCTGTACCTCTACCTCTTCAACTTCTTTTGATGACGACTCTGAGGTGGTCACTACTTGACCTTCTTCCTCAGGCTGATATTCATCTATTTCTCCCATAAGATCATCATCATCAGCTGGAGGCTCCAAGAGAGAATCAGTAAGTTCAGCTGTAATATCCTCCTGGGCCTGAGTCCCATGAGCCCAAATTTCTTCAAGGGTCTCTGCCACTTCTTAAGGACCCGCAGCGTCCGACGACTGACCTACTACCAATGACTCTTTCTGCTTGAGCTTGGCCTCTAAGCCTGAATCGGTCTTTCCTGAGCTCTTAGCCTTCTTCTTGGTTGTGCTTGAGGACGTTGCTGTTGCTGATGCTGCTGCTGCTGCACTGGCCCTTCTCCAGCCCAGTTCTCCCCCTCTGGGGCTACAAACTCTGGATCTACCACTGCACGAAAGACACGTGCATCCAGAGGTCTAATCAACTCACCCCTACGGGCATTATGTGACTGACAATCAGCAAAAATACGCTTATCTATCACTGCCACACATTGAATGTCTGGAAGCTGTGGCAAGTTTGGCAAAAGGTGACGGATCAACATCATTACGAAGCGCGGATACATCAGAAATATTTCCCGCGCTGGAGCCATTATTTGATGAACAAACTCCGCAAAGAACATTTCGGAGTAACTAAAACTCTTATTATACACCAAGGCAATCATTGCGGACTGCATCTTGGATACTATATAGTCAAAACCAGCCTTTTTTAGGTGCGACGCACACCATAATCACGTGCGCTAGGTACCTCCATTGGCCTATCAGACCGCTCTTCATATAATAGGCTTTGGCGATATCTAATCCATAGCCCATTCGCAGGAATGCGGCTTGCCTGATGCTCAAAGTGAAATCAATCGGCCCTGCCTCTTGCTCTACCGTCCCGAGCTGCAAAACTCTACGTAGAATATCCGTAGAAAGCACAATAGGATGGCCGGAAACTCTTGTCCTTAACACCATTGGCGTCACGGTACAGTCCACTTGCAAATGATCCCAGAATTGCCTAACATATGGCAATATGATTTGCACATTATGCGACAGTACATATGACACCCTGGAGTGTGCCATGAAATCTACCATCGGCCTAAAGGCTTGAGCTTCAGGAAGCTCCCGATCTGACGAAATGACCATATTATGCTTCTGGAAAAAAGCTCTTTCACCCATATCTGCACATTAAACAATAATATATATTAGAAGTGAAATAAAAATGAAACTTGTTTAATTTCAAATTTGTTTTATTTTGAACTTACGTAAGTTCAAAATCCAACACATATGAATTTCTATATGTTTGAATTTACATTTTTGCAAACATTTCGACTTTAATATTAAATTCGAATGACATGTTCGAATTCGACTGAATTCGAGTTTCATCACATCTTCGAATTTCCTGACAAATTCGAACATGATGAACATGTTCGAATTCGGTCACTTTCGAACCCAACTCCATGATTTAAACCCCATTTGACTTAGAAATTTGTATTATCTAGTCCTATTAGGTTCTAATCGAAGATGTATGTGATTTATTTGAAGTTTCACCGATTAAAATTTGTGATTTTGAATCACAAAGTTCAAAACCCTTAAAACCTCAAAATTAGTCGATTTTTGCTAAAATTGAGTCCTAAACTACCTAAATCTTGTATAATAATGATGTTTATACCTAGATTTGGTTGTAGAATCGAACACAAAGGAACAAACCTTCGAGGAATAGTTGAAAATTCGAAAACGATAAAGTCGAACACAAACTCGAAATCGCCGGTGAGCAAGTTCGAAGCAACAAAATGAAAGTAGGTGACATTAATGAGTCACTGTTGACCTTTATATACTAACCACCTTCGAACTTGCATTAAATTCGAATTTACTGACAGTTTCGAATGTCAATTCAACTTTGTCTTAAATTCGAATAAAATAGAAAATTTTGGAAATCTTAGAGTAAACTTCAACTTTTTCAAAATTTTCCAACTTTTCCAACTTTTTCAACTAAAAATGCATTCTTAGTAACTTTGACCTTTTGCCTAAATAGAAAAATAAAAATAAAATTATATAAAATAAAATTTTGAATAAAATTTAAACTTAAACTACTTAAAAATACTTCTAAAATTTACATCCTATACTAACAGAATATAATTTTGGCGAGAAAGTCAGAGAAAGGTTCAATCAAATAGCGGTGTCAAATACGCACTTTCAGTATTGCACTCTCACACTTAGGAACTTTTTGATTCCTTGATTGTTTGTTGTGACACACATTTCTAGACGATTGTTGGTATAATTTTCCCTTTAAACATGTTACACTTTGGAATATCCCTTGGCCTTTTTATTTATCAAGAAAACTACCATACGTCTCTCATACTTAGACATACTTTTATGATCAAGGCAGACACACAATGATTATAACATTTCAGTATTGCAAATTTCAGAAAATCAGGTCTGTACTTACGATAGCAGTCTAAGTATAGATACATTTTGTGTAAGTCAATTTACTTGATATTGTATATTAACAAGTGTTTGATATATGTGTGATTATGTGTGTTTGATATTAAATGTTTGTATGTTTGAACTTAGGGTAGTGCGTCACAGTAACTTCAAACATAAAGTACAAAGATAAATTCAAACATAAGATAAAACATAGGTTCAAATATAAGTTTGAACGATAAGGTTTGAGTTCAGTTAAAAGTCAGATTCGAATTTGTCTAGGAGGACAAGTTCGAATAGACCTTCGGCCAGGTTCGAATTTGTCCTAGACAAAGTCGAACCAGTCAGTATAATTAAGGATTAATTCGATTAATTATTAGACTTTTGCAGATTTTGTCAGAGGATTAGCAAAAGGCGATCTCGAACTTGATTGCAATCAGTGAGTATCATGTGGAGAGAATCATCATATTTCGCACCTAAAAAGGCGGGTTTTGACTATATAGTATCCAAGATGCAGTCCGCAATGATTGCCTTGGTGTATAATAAGAGTTTCAGCTACTCCGAAATGTTCTTTGCGGAGTTTGTTCATCAAATAACAGCTCCAGCGCGGGAAAGAATTCTGATGTATCCGCACTTCGTAATGATGTTGATCCGTCACCTTTTGCAAAACTTGCCACAGCTTCCAAACATTCAAAGTGTGGCAGTGATAGATATGCGTATTCTTGCTGATTGTCAGTCACGTAATGTCCGTAGGGGTGAGCTGATTAGACAACTGGATGCACCTCTCTTTGGTGCAGTGGTAGATCCAGAGTTTGTAGCCCCAGAGGGGGAGAACTGGGCTGGAGAAGGGCCAGTGCAGCAGCAGCAGCAACCTCAGCAATAGCAACGTCCTCAAGAACAACCAAGAAGAAGGCCAAGACCTCAGGAAAGACAAATTCAGTCTTCGAGGCCAAGCTCAAGCAGAGTCCAAGAGTCATTGGCAGCAGGTCAGTCGTCGGACGCTGCGGGTCCTTCAGAAGTGGCAGAGACCCTTGAAGAAATTTGGGCTCATGGGAAAGGCCCAGGAGGATATTACAGCTGAACTTATTGATTCTCTCTTGGAGCCTCCAGCTGATGATGATGATCTTATGAGAGAAATAAATGAATATAAGCCTGAGGAAGAAGGTCAAGCAGTGACCACCTCAGAGTCGTCATCAGAAGAAGTTGAAGAGGTAGAGGTACAGGAAGAAGAGATAGAGCGTGTTGATCCGACTGTCAGAATCGGCAGATATGGATCCAGAATTTTTGCCAGTGAAAGAGAGGAAGAAAGTAGACTTCCAGACAGTCCAAATCTTTCAACTTACAAAAGCAGTCAACGATCTTCAAGCGCATAACACAAGAATGATCAGGAAAATATTGAACTGAAAACCTTTGTTGCTGATCAAGCTGCTGAGATCAAGACCATGAAGTCCCTCCTCGAGCAGCTAATGAAAAATCTTCATGCTCAGGGGGAGACAAGTTGCAGAGAAGGTGAAGAGATAAGGAGAGAAGATGACGATGGCAATGATCCCGAAGCGAGAAAAGAAAGTGAGCCAGAAAATTTTCCATCTGCTCAGCATACGACAGTTCAGGGAGAGCCTAGTCAGTCTGGAGTTGAAGGAGGTGAAGCTAGTTCTTCTAAGACTGTAGAGAGCGAGATGATAGATGCGCTCATGGATATAGAAGAAGAAGAAACACTTTTTTATTTTGATTTTGAAGATGATGTAGAGGAATTTGAAGAAGGGGAGTTTGTGCCTGAGAACATAGCTGATTGGAAATCAGATGATGAGATCATGGAAGATGAAGATGAAGATGATAATGTTGATGAAGTCATCATTCACTCACAACCAATCACAGAGTTATACGTGCAGAATGAGCAAAATGTGTTTGATTGCATATTTGGCGCCTGCTCGATCGCGTTTGGTTTTCCTGTTCTTCGTGTGTTTGATTGCATATTTGGCGCCTGCTCGATCGTGTCATCCCCGGTAGATACCGAGAGCATCTCATTTGTGTATTCTTATGATCGAATACAAAGGTACAGATTTTTATTGCTTTCTCTTTTACTTATCTTTTGTTTACTTGATGATCCGTGTACGGAATTCGTGATTTTAAAAAGCTTCCGTTGTGCGTTAATATGATTAATGTTTATGTTTTTATGAAAAACGATACAACCCAACAGTGGTATCAGAGCCATCTCATGTAACATAATGATAGTTTTATTCATGTATTTATGTCCAGCGTTCTTAAAGTTTCGATTTTTAATAATTAAAAGTGTTTAAACGATCGAAATCAATAATTAAAACGTTTAAGGTTTTCATTTGGCTTGGAGAAAATCGACCAAAGGTTTTGGAAACCTCATGGTGATTCTCGGCCAATCTTGGAGTTTTTCGGAACTCGGGATTTTGAAACCTTAGTTCGTTTTATTTAGTTGATGTTTGATTGTTTAAAAGTGTTTAATTGATTAAGGTCGAATATTAAACATTTCGGTTCGCGAAATCAAACCTAGAGATTTCGGCCATCCCATGACCTCTCGGTTGTGATGTGGTAACCGAGGTGATGGACTATTTGTTCCGTCATGTCGTTTAATTCACGGTTAAACTCGAACGATTAAATTACATGCGTTAAAATCGAATCAATAAATCAAAAGTGTTTGATTAATAATTTTTAGACATTTGTGACAAAATATATGTAAATATGTTTTCGGTTTTATAAAAATAAAGTGGAGACTTTATTAGTTTTTTTTATAAAATTTGCAGATCGGATTAAATATTATTCGATTCGATAATTAAACGATTAATTAGAATATGGAAATCGAAATAATCAAAGTGAGTTGATTAATGGCTTCGATTAGTTTCAGCCGTCAAAGGGTTTAATACCATACTTGTTTTCAGTTCATATGGGTTATTGAACCCGAGTATGAGTCGGTTAACTAAGTTGGTTCGTTTCCGTTTTCCGGTAATTCGTCGTTTAAATTAAATCGGTTTTAATTAAAAGTTAAGTTTTAATGTTGAAATTAAAATTAATGGTAATTTTAATTTATAAACTAGATTTAATTTATGCATTTAATATTTAGTTCCATAAAATGCATTGTTAAATTAAAGGGAGTTTAATTTAAGGATTCTATTTTCAAATTGATAAAATCGTGACTTTGAGTTTCATGCTTGGTCATGGTTTAATGTTTTGAGATTTGATCTCGACATTAACGTTTTTGGTAGAAATTGCTTAAAACCATAAAAATAGTTTTTGGTGTTATTTAAAGATGGTCAATTTTCTTTAAATATTTTAAAAGACATATTTTATTGGTAAAATTGTTTATTTAGAAAATTGACATTTTAAATAAAGTTTATTTATATCTGGAAAGGTGTTTCTATAGAATAATAGTTAATTGATAATTATTTAAAGTAAGTTTAAATTATGTATCAATACTATTTGAAAATAATAACTATATTTATTAAATGTTGTTTAATAAAAAGTTTCTTAAAATAGTAATTTTAAGTTTCAAAGGTGTTTGAATTGTTAATTAAATATTTTAAGAAAAGTGTAGTTTTGAATCCAAAGATATTGCAAAGATGGAATTAAATTTGAAATTTTTCGGGAAAAGTTTCTAATTATGGAAAGTGTTCCTAAATTTCGAGTTTACGAACCGTATTAAATTTAAGAACGATATTGGACATGATTACTTCAATTAATGGTGGATTAATTGGTTTTGGAATTTTTTTCATGGCAAGATGAAAAAATGAATTCTAGATTATTTACATGCATTACTGCTTTATTTATGTTTGTGACATAGCCGAGCCTTGAGACCCCTTCCTTGTGATGGTTGTTTGTTTAATCTCAATTTTTGTTATTTTATTATTGGTTATATTTTTGGGAAGGCCTGCGTGCCATTGGAATCCCGGTTTCACGATGTAATCTGTAATAGGTTAGAAAATAGGCAAATGTATTTAGATTTAAATTATGTAAAAATCTTTGCGAAGATGTCCATCAAGAAGGAGGTCATTCATCAAGGACGCTCGGAGACATCATCGGATGCTAAGGCTAGTGGGAGCTGAAAAAGTTCAACATTCTTGCCTTGTGTATTGATTTTGTCCCTTAGGTTTTGACCTAATTGGTTTGTCCGTATGGCTCTCAGAAACCAAATTAGTTTCGGCAAGGCTATGTCACCATGTGGTTGTATGTTTTTATTTCTTTATGTGTTATTTTTTATCTGCGTGGTTGTGGTGACAAAGTAGATAAATAAAAGAAATTAAAACTACAATCATTTTTGATGAAAAATTAAAGTATTTAAAAGGAAGTTTAAATTGGAAACTTTAATTATTTTGTCAGGTGTTAGATATGACATTTTTATGAAATTAGTTTTTCAAATAAAAGGAGATTTATTTTTAAAATGTCATATGATCAAAGAGTTGAAATTCTTAAAACTGGTACATTAACTGGATTGTTTACCAGAATAGGTGGTGTCTAGGACAGTCTTGCTCGAGCTGTGGAATTTCCGAAAGGTTTAGAACCGAAAGGATCCTGCCCGCGGACTAACCTGACTGGCCACTAGTTCTTGGTAAGAAACTGGTTATAAACCCAAATTAAAAATCTGACACAGCACACCGTCCATATAATGGCACTCACGGTGACCGGTCGTCGTAAGTAGGTTCAGCCTTCGTTGGGTGCTTACGCCGCAAACTCGGAGAGCTGTAAGGTAAGCACTGCGGATCCTAAGTGAGACTTGGGCCAGTGACTTGCAGTTGTTATATGGTGTGTGTTAGTTGTGGTTCTCAGTAACACTGTTGCCCATGGTGTGGATGAGATTAAACATGATCAATTTAAGAAATTGAAAATCTCATATGATCTAAGAGTTGCAAGGGGTTGTAATTGGTAATAAGTTTCCTGCCTGAGTAGCTTATTCATGTAGGTTCAGCCTCCGTTGGGTGCATGAATAAGTAAAAAGGTTCTTAGGATTAATAAATCATTTTCTGAATTTTGGGTTATTGATTTATTAATGGTTAATCAAATACTAATTTTTGAAAAATTGTTTTAGATGGTTGAAAGAGGCAGAGATAGAAGCGATTTAATTAATAACAATGACAATAATGGTAACAACAACAATGATAACGTCAATCTCCATCCTCAACCTCCTCCTATTGAAAATCTTCCCTAAAAGCGCAAAATTGCTAGTTTGAGGGCCATTCGAGAAATGGAAAGCTCAAAAGAAGTAATTCCCTGAACCGGGAATAAGATCTGACAAATGTTCTGAGTATAGAGAGAAAGTCGTATATTCTGGAAAGGGCACCAGACATTGCTCCTGCAGAGACTGCTACTGTTGAGGAGAGAAATCTCCACAAGAAGCACTCTGAGGAGTCGGTCAATGTTGCCTATCTAATGCTAGCGACCATGACATCTGAGTTGCGGACTAGCCTTATGGACGTCTCAGCTTGCCAGATGTATCGCCAGGTAAAGGATATGTTCCAGACTCAGGCTCGGACTTAGAAACATATACGACTAGGGCTCTGAGCTCCTGCAGAATGGCAGAAGGAACAACTGTTAGACCCCATTTGCTGAAAATGTAAGGTTATCTGGATCATCTTAGCAGACTTGGGTATCCCGTGACACAGGACATGACCACGAATCTAATTCTCAATTCCTTATTGAAGGAATTTTAGCAATTTGTAATTTGTTACTGTCAGGATCTAAATTTAACTACCTAAGATTAACTGATTTGAATTTATCAGAGTGTAAATCAATAATCTTGTACTGAATCAAAGACTAATTAAGAAGTTTGCGGAATAACACTTAATTACTTTAATAAAAGCTTTCAGAATTCATAACAGATAAATATAAATGAATGAAAAAAATTGCTTGTATTGCAAAACTCAATGATTACAATCACCTCTAATCTGTTTGATTAGACGAAGAACACAAATTGTTCTTAGGGTTTTACAACCTTAGAGGCTTATGAAAACTTAAACAAAAAGCAATTACAAACTTGAACGTGCAGAAACTTGATACAATAGAAAAACCTATTCTATATATTTATAATGCTTTCTGATTTGTTTCCTTGAAGGACTCTGACTTCTCTGATAGTAGATATGCTGGAATCTTCGTATAATTATCTTTTCCTGAATATCCGCACTTTCTGTTTATAAAACCGTTGAGCAGCTTGAATCACTTAGCAGCTTGAGCGGAGCAGCTTGATTTAATTTACTCTGGCAGCTTGAACTTTTATACTAGCAGCTCAAACTTCTTCAACTAACAGCATGAACTTTGTACTTACATAGAAAATCTACTAACAGTGTGAGAAATCTAACTAACAGTTTGAACTACTTAGAATATTTCCCAACAATCTCCCCCTAACTTAAATTCTTTACATAAGACTTTAAGTTCTATACAAATAAGGAAATAAAACCAAGTAAACTGTTATTTACAAACCAAGGCTTTCAATACTTACAACTGTGCAAGTTTCTGATTGACTGCCTTCAAAAATTCTTTCTTCAGATCTTCTCTATCACAATATATTCTCACTGATCTCATCTGAAGTAACATAGCCTTTGGAAGATTATAAAATTCAAAATTGAAGAACATACCGGATCCATTTGCAAACCTGATTCTGTAAGTCTTTGATTTGACAAATAGATCAACTTGTACAATCTTCATCTCCTTGACATCTTCTATATCCTTCCTTATTGACTCAGGATCAAAAATGCTCTTCAGATCTTTAATGGCTTGCTTTACTTGTGGAAGAGAAGATCTAACTTGAGTTGCAGTCCAAACATGAGCATTCTTGTGAGCTCATCTCTGGTCATCCCTTGGACTATATGCATCATACTTTTATATTCTTCCTCAGGACCAGTTTCTCTTCTTACTACAAAATGATATCTTAAGTCAATGTTATCCATTGGCTTAGCATACCAGCATGTAATAAGAGGTTTTGAGAAATCATGCTGGTCAAGGGACTTTTCAATCTCGATTACCTTTTGCAGTTGATGCTCAAACAACACTCTTTTAACCTGATCAAGCTTTGCCTGTGAAATTGTATCTGATTGGGGAATAGAGGTAGCAGCTTGACCATAAGGAGCATCATCACTTTCACCAGCTTGATCCTTGATTGTATCAGCTTTCACTGATTCTTTTTGACTTTGAACTTCTTGGGAGACTCTGGCTACCTTTCGTTTATTCATCTCTTTATCATGAATATCTTGTAGCCTCTCTGTGCTCATGGACTAAGCCATCTTCTTTGGAATGCCTGCTGAAAAGGCAAAATTAATCACGAATCTTCTATGCTCAGCCCTTGAATGCCCTGTTGGAATTTTCCTCTTCCTTTCACTTTGCTTGACCACAAACCCTCTTAGGTAGTCACCTAAGGTTTCATCATCCTGCATTGGGGTCTGGGTTTGCTGGTCTAGAGTCTGATCTTGTTCTTCTGCTATCTTTCTAGCAATTTCAGCATCATAGGCAATCTAGGCTTCTCTAGAAGAAAATTTTTGCTTTGGAGACTCAATGAGAATACCCTTGCCCTTATCTTTGGTAGCAGAAGATGTAGCTTGGACTGTACTGATGGGAGCCTGAATTCCTTCTCTTATAACCACCCCAGTTGCTCTTGTAGAAGCAACTTGATGTTCTAGGCTAACAGCTTGAGAAGCTGTTTGGATTGCTAGCCTAGAATCTTGGACTGTTGGAGCTGCTTGGACTGATTGAGGGTTCTCTGGAATTCTCCCCCTTTTCGGAAGCATTGGTTTGGTCAGGAGGACCTACAACCTTTGCCACAGAGGGTGAACCCTTTATGGAGATAATCCATTCTTTGGTTTTGAGCAGCTTCTTTCTGTCTTAGTGCAATAATTTGTGCCCCCTGTGCAGCAATGATGGACTGATGGTATTCCAACATTGCTACAACAGGTTGCAGCTTAGGATCCGTCAATAACATAAGTTGCAGACTAGCCTCAAGATCAGCAAACGTATGTGGTGCTTGTGATCTATCACTGGCATGAATACCAGAAGTAGAAACCTCTGGGCCCCTCTGATCTTGGTACTGGGGACTTCCAGATGGTGCTTGCACACCTTCTGTTTCCATGGGTGTGGTCTTATTGATGTTGGCACTATCCTGTGCCTCTTGTGCAGAAGCAACAGTAATGTCAGCCACAGAACCAATATGGACAACCTCTGTTGAGATGTCCACCTCCTGATTGAGGTTGGGAGTGTCCTCAATGGGTTCCCTTTGGATATTCTGTGCAGAAGTGTCCTCCTGCACAGGGATATTTGGCTCTTGTAAGAGGGATGAGGAGGAAGGAGCTTTTGGACCTCTTTTTCGTTTGTGTAATATGAGGGGGGATGTGGGCTTAACAATAGGAACAGAAGGCATTTGAGTATCATGAGGAGTGGGTTGGGGTGCTGGGGGTGAAGCAGTAATGTTAGACTGAGCCTGCTCGTGACCCTCTCCTCTGTTTTCTTGGAATGATGCCCAACATTGCAGAAGGCAATGGGACATCAACAGTCAAAACATTGGCACTTTGTTTTAGAAGATGTTTTATTGAAGGTAAAGAGTGCCTATGGGAAACATGAATCCTCTTATGTACATTGAAATTACTACAAGTTCTTGCAATAATTTTAGCCAAAAATCTAGGATACATAAAAAATTTCCCATGTTTTAGGGCATGATGCCTTAGCGTACCCTGAAAAATCATATTAGAAAAATTGAATTGTTGGCCCGTTGATAAACACACTAAGGCAGTGGCTATATTTGATGAAAATTCTGACCAACCAGTTCTTTTTGGGCTTATGCATTGCTGAATAATATGGACAAGGTACTTCCATTGAGGGGCAAAATTTGTTTTAAAGAAAGTATAAGAATCAGCAGGGCCCCTATATCCAATAGCATGATGACCATTATGTAAAGCAGTCAGAGAGAGGTCTGATATACCTGAGGCATCTTGAAGATGTAGATGTTGGCGTATGATCTCCTCAGTGATGGAAACAGTGTGGCCATCAATTTTGGATGTCAAAGATGTGACTCCATTAACAGTTTTGACTGAGGCGTATTTCCAGAACTATTCTATATGAGATATGTAGATAGTGGGATTGATAGTAAGGGCATGATGGATAGGGGAACTTCAAAGGAAGTCCATCATGTCATGGAATGGTTCAAGATCAGCGTGTTTAAGAGAGTAGGGTAAACAGTTGTGTTCTTGTACAAACTCCATGGAAGAACGAAGAATTTAGGGTTTCAGTGATGTGATTGGGAATTGTTCAGAGAATCGAAGAAGGGTTGTCGAAGATATTTTGCAACTGGTAGTTACAATGGAACGAAACTGGAACCTTTAAAGGTTTTGAAAATATCTAAACACGCGCACACACTTATGGAAATGACCAGATTACCCTGCACACTTTGACAGATCAAGAGAAACAACTAACAGTCCGAGAAAATGAACTAGCAGCTTGAGAAAATACTCAAGCTGTTAGTTGAAAATTTGGCGACTGCTAATGAAACAGTGACTCGCCCTTAATCAAGCATATGTATAATATTCATGGAATAAGAGAAAATAAAGAAAAACAAATTAATCCATATTAACCATACCAATATTTGATACTAGGAAGGTGAACCTTTCGACATCAAATGGTTTTGTAAATAGATCAGCTAACTGATCATCAGTATGAATTTTGGTAACTTGGATTAATTTCTTCTCACTACAGTCCCTTATAAAATGAAATCTAATGTCTATATGCTTGGTTTTGCGGAATTTCACTGGATTTTGTACAATGCTAATTGCACTTGAGTTGTCAATATAAATGGGAGTGGATAGAAAATTCATACCATAGTCTCTCAGTTGATTCTGAATCCACATCACTTGGGAGCAGCAACTTGCAGCTGCTACATATTCTGCTTCAGTAGAGGAAGTGGAGACAGTTGTTTGCTTTTTGCACTGCCAAGAGACCAACCTTGCTCCCAAATATTGACATCCACCAGTTGTGGATTTTCTGTCAATGTTGCATCCTCCATAATCACTGTCAAAATAGGCTGTTAATTCAAGAGGACAGTCTTTAGGATACCAGAGGCCTAAATGTGGTTGGCCTTTGAGATATCAAAAGATTCTCTTAACAGCAACCAGATGGGAATCCTTTGGTGAACATTGAAACCTGGCACAAACACAAACAGCAAACATAATATCAGGTCTAGAAGATGTTAGATACATAAGATATCCTATAAGAGATCTGTCTAGATGAATGTCCACATCTATTCCATCTTTGTCTGTATGAAGCTGCTTGTGAGGATCCATAGGAGTACTTGCAACTTTGGTGTTTTTGTACCCAAACTTTTCGAGTATGTCTTTAACATACTTTGATTGACTTATGAAAAGTCCTGTGGGTTTCTGCTTGACTTGCAATCCTAGAAAGAAAGTGAGTTCTCCCATTGAACTCATTTGAAACTTTTTGTGCATTAAGGACTCAAATTCTTTGCACAGGCTGTCATTGGTTGACCCAAAGATGATATCATCAACATATATCTGTACAAGGAGAATCTCAGATTTGATGGACTTTGTGAATAGTGTTTTGTCCAGAGTACCTCTCTTGAACCCATTCTGTAGAAGGTAGGATGACAAAGTGTCATACCATGCTCTAGGAGCTTGGTGGAGTCCATAGAGGGCCTTATCTAGTTTGTAGACTCTATCTTGATACTTGTAGTCCTCAAAACCAGGAGGCTGACACACATAGACCTCCTCTTTAATTGTGCCATACAGAAAAGCAGACTTCACATCAATTTGATACACTTTAAAACCTTTGAAGCTTGCATAAGCTAGAAACAGTCTGATGGCTTCAATTCTTGCCACTGGAGCAAATACATCATCATAATCTATGCCTTCCTCTTGAGTGTACCCTTGTGCTACTAGTCTTGCTTTGTTCTTGATAACCATCCCTCTCTCATCCTTCTTGATCCTGAACACCCATCTTGTACCAATGGCTCTCTTTCCTTTAGGAAGATCAACAAGTGTCCATACATTCTGAATCTTGAAATGTAGAAGCTCTTCCTGCATTGCCTCAATCCAAGATGAATCTTTCAGAGCTTCTGATGCCTTTTTAGGTTCTAGCTGAGACATGAAACAGGCATGTTCAAATGCAGCTAAACTAAATTCAGGAACTGTTGGTTCAACAGCAGCAGTCTCCTTGTGAACCATTGTCTTTGTTTGCACAGGTGTACGTGGATCACCCATTATTTGATTGAGAGGATGATATTTGTAAACCCTGAGTGTAGGCTCTCTATTTGTCTGAAAAGAGGATTCAAAATTTGTATCATCTCTATCAGGACCAGTTGATGGTTCAGCTTCTGGAACAGCTTGACTTGAATCTGGGACTGTTTCCTTTTGTGTTGGAGCTATTCTTTCAGGACTTGGGAGATGCACCTCATTGTCTGAATTTGAATCTTGTTGAGCATTCAGAACCTTTGGAGGGTCACAAGACAGAAGTGGTATAATTGTATACTCATCCCAATTGTTTGAATCTGCAGCAGTTTGACTCTTTGTGCCAACAGCTTGATCATTTGTGCTACCAGCATGAGAATTTGTGTTGACATCTTCAATCCTGTTTGCATCAGATTCTGCAGTATACTCAACAAAGCTCAAAGAATTTGTTAGTGAATCTAAATCAAACAACCAATCAGGACCAGTGCCTTTGACATTTGCAGTATATTCATTAAATTCAACATTGGCACTTTCTTCAATGGTTTTAGACACACTGTTATATACTCTATAGGCTTTGCTTTGATTTGAGTATCCTACAAAGAAACTTTCTTCAGCCATACTTTCAAACTTACCTAAGTGAGTCTTAGTGTGGAGAATGGTACATGGACAACCAAAAGACTTGAAAAAGGTTATTAAGGGTAGTCAATTATGAAATAACTCATAAGGAGTTTTCCCTTGTGATTGAACATCCTGAACCCTATTTAGAACATAACAGGCTGTATTAACTGCTTCTGCCCAAAAGGTCATAGGCAATTTTGAATCAGCTAGCATGGTTCTAGCAGCCTCAATTAATGTTCTGTTCTTTCTTTCAGCTACACCATTTTGTTATGGTGTTCTTGGTGCACTATATTGCCTAACAATACCATTGGACTCACAAAAACTGTTTAGGATATGGTTTTTAAACTCAGTTCCATTGTCTGATCTTATCACCTTAACTTCTGAGTTGGATTGGTTTTCTATCTTAAGAATAAATGATTTAACTAGCTCAGCAGTTTCATCTTTAGACCTAAGAAAGTAAACCCATGTAAATCTGGTGAAATCATCAACAATGACTAAACAGTAAGCCCTTTTATTCAAACTCAAAACAGATGTTGGACCAAATAGATCCATGTGAATCAGATGAAGAGCGGATGAAATTGAATTTACTTCTTTGGACTTATGAGAAGTTTTGTGTTGCTTGCCTTTAAGGCATGCTACACAATGATCATCACATATGAACTCTTTTTGTGGTAAGCCTCTTACCAAGTTCTTTTTTACTAAAACATTCATGGATTTGAAGTTCATGTGTCACATCCTTCTATGCGAAAGCGCAGACTCATTGGATGATGCTTTGGATATCAAACAGCTTAAAGTACTTGATTTGGATAAAAGCTATGTGTCCAAACAGTATACATTATCCTTTCTAGGTGTTATTAGGAAAACAAGATTTTCAGGAATTTTAAAATCTTTTGAAAGGACAATGCACTCAGAATCTGTAAACAAAACAATATTTTGTTTGTCACAGATTTGAGACACACTCAATAAGTTATACTTAAGTTGTTCAACATACAAAACATCATTGAAAATCATGTTGCCTGCATTAATAGTACCTTTACCTGTAACTTTACCTCCTTTGGAGTTGCCTCCAAATGCAACAAATCCTCCTTCAAAGCCTTTGAAATTTGACAAGCACTCAGATGATCCATTAGCAGTCCCAATTTTGAGCTTAGCAGTCTGAGCTGAGTCTGTAGTGCTAACAGCTTGAGAATTTGCACTAGCAGTCTCAACTTTAGACTTGGCAGTTTCAGCCTCTGTATCAACAGGTTCACCTGAGTTTTTACCTTTAACACACCATATTTGTTTAAACTTTAATTTTGGTTTAGCTAAAACCTGTTTTTGATGTGTGGACTGTTTCCTATTTACTTTTGAGAACCTTTGATCAACTATTTTCTTTGGAACTGATGTAGCAGGAAGTTTGGCCTTTGAATTTTTTTAATTTTGAGAATTTGTCTTTTTATGAATCACAGTCTGTTTTGCAACAGATGGTTTATAAAAACAATCCCTGGCCAAGTGATTTTTTCTGCCACAATGGAAGCATTTTTTGACTGTTTGAATCTGAGAACCAGTTTTATTGGACAATAACTGGTTCTTGTTCCTTTGATTTCCCCTTACCTGCTGTTGTTTGGGAAACTTTTGGACACCATGCTTTTGGCATGTGCAGATGGTAACATTTTGACCCTTTTTATTATTCTTTGATGAAGATGCAGTGTTACAGTTAGAAGGTACAGAAACATGTGGAGCAGCATTGCATACACTCATCTTCTCTGTTCCTTTCTTATTGGGGGTTTGGATTGCTATAGATGCACTCATTGTTTTGTGTTCTTTCTTAACCTCTGTGCACTGACAGTCTCTATGTTGAATCCGTTCTTCTTTAGATTCAGGACTGTTTTCAAGGATAGGATCTATAGTGGTCATACACTCATCTAATGGTTCATTGACAAGCCTATCAACCACTTAACTCATTGGATGAATGTATTTGTTATTGTATGGAGGAGGAGTGGCTCTGTATCCTATACCTTCTTTGGGATTGAGCTGAGATTTTACCATATCTTTAAATTGGACTTCCATTAGGTGTTCCAGCTTTTGATTTGCCAATTTGAAATTTCCTAGATCTATATTGACAGATTCTAGTTTCTTATTAGCTTCTAACACCTTTTGTTCAGTCTCTTCTAATTTTTTTATTTAGGGATTCTATTTTCTTATTCAGCTCCTTTTTCTCCCACTCATGATATGTTCTAATGGGTATCCCATTTGAATCTCATTATCCTTATAGTCATTGATCTGTTTTTCAAGATCTTCTATGGCCTGCATGTATTCATATCACATTTCTTCCATCTTAGCTAGAGTTTTACACATGCTCTCATTATGATCTCTGTACTTTTTAACCATATTTTTGCATGTTTGAGAGCAGAGTTTAAAATTTACCTCAGATGGTAGTTCAGTGGAGGTGACATTTGATGTATCTGCCATTAGAGCTTGATTTTGAAATTCTTCCTCTGTCTGATCACTCCAGTCAAACACATTGTCTTCTTGAGAGACAAGTGCTTGTGATGATGAAGCCTGATTAGTCTGCTGAGGTCTTGATGGCTGTTGACCTTGAGATCTGCATTCTCTAGCAAAGTGGCCAAGTTTGTGACATTTAAAACACTCAACTTTTGACTTATCAAAAGCTGGTTTGCCTTCTGCTCTGGCTTGAAAGTTGGTTCTGTCAGTTTTTTTCAAAAACCTTTTGGCCCTCATGGTCAGCATTGCATGTTGCCATTTCAGATCCACCTCTTCTAGGTCATCTGGATGAATCTGTTCTAGATCTTCAGCATTTAGAGCGAACAGTCCATCATTAGCAACAAAAGCCTCATAGTGAGCTTCAGTAGAATTACCATCACCACCTGAAAATGAATCACTGCAATTAGATTTTTCAGATGAAAGTAGAGCAGTGTTGTGATTATAAGAAAAAGATTTTTTTTAGTGTCAATCTCAGTTTCAAACACTCTCAGACTGTTGTACAGATCATCCAGTTCTATTTCATCAAGAGTGTCTTTTGTTCTCCATTGAGCAGCATAGACTGTCCACTCTTCTCCAAGAGATCTAAGAAACTTTCTGTTGACCTCATCTTGATCCAGACTGACTTTTGCATTTTCCAACTCACTTATCAGTTTGTTGAACCTGTCAAAAATTTGAGGAAGGTTTTCATTCTTGCCACCAGAAAAGTTCTCATACTGCTGTTTCAAAAGATCCTTTTAATTTCTCTTGGTACTCGCATTCCCAGCCAATCTTTTCTCTAAAGCAATCCAAAGAGAATGAGCAGTATAAAACTTTTTGAACTGATGTTGATAAGCATTAGGAATGGCTATCAGTAGAAGTGTAAGAGCTTTCACTTCATTCATTCTAGCCTTTCTTTCAAGTTCAGTTTTTGGAGGAGTTTTGATGGGTTTGCCCTCAGCATCAAGTTCAGGATCAACCGCAGGAGGAAATTCAAAAGCTTCCCATACGGCATAATCAATGAGTTGAATATGTTGCTGAATCCTGAGTTTCCACATCTCAAACTCAGTGGATTTGAGCATAGGCACTTTGAGTCCTTGCCCAGATCCACTACTACTATTATCAAATTCCATTGCAAAAAATTAAAATTGTTAAAAGAAAGCTTTCGACTTTGAAAAACAAAGAACAACCTGGCTCTGATACCACTTGTCAGGATCTAAATTTAACTACCTAAGAATAACTGATTTGAATTTATCAGAGTGTAAATCAATAATCTTGTACTGAATCAAAGTCTAATTAAGAAGTTTGCGGAATAACACTTAATTACTTTAATAAAAGCTTTCAGAATTCATAACAGATAAATATAAATGAATGAACAAAATTGCTTGTATTGCAAAACTCAATGATTACAATCACCTCTAATCTGTTTGATTAGACAAGGAACACAAATTGTTCTTAGGGTTTTACAACCTTAGAGGCTTATGAAAACTTAAACAACAAGCAATTACAAACTTGAACGTGCAGAAACTTGATACAATAGAAAAACCTATTCTATATATTTATAATGCTTTCTGATTTGTTTCCTTGAAGGACTCTGACTTCTCTGATAGTAGATATGCTGGAATCTTCGTATAATTATCTTTTGCTGAATATCAGCACTTTCTGTTTATGAAACTGTTGAGCAGCTTGAATCACTTAGCAGCTTGAGTTAATTTACTCTGGCAGCTTGAACTTTTATACTAGCAGCTCGAACTTCTTCAACTAACAGCATGAACTTTGTACTTTGTTGGTACACCTTGTGTGACGATAGCAGTCTAAGTGATCTAACATCGTGGTTTAAGTAATATTCAAAGTATTAGATATTAACGAGTATTTGATATAAGTATCTATATATGTTTGATAGTTATTGATTGTATGGTTGAACTTGATGTAATAAATTACAGGAAGTTCAAACATAAAGATCAAAGATAAAATTAAACATAAGTTAAAGACTTAAGTTTCAATACTAAGTTAAAGATGTGAATGTGTAAATTCGAATTCACTAAGGTCTAGGATTCGAATCTATGACAGATTCGAATGTGTTCCTTAGGCTGATTCGAATGTACATCTAAGGTAGTTTCAAGAGTGTCAAGGGGACAAACTCGAATGGACCTTGGGCCTGATTCGAGTTTGGCCCATGGCAAACTCGAATGAGCCTCTATAATTAGGGATAGACTCGAATAATTAGAGAACTTTTGCAGATTTCGTGTGAGTGTTTAGCAAAAGGCGATTTCGAGTTTATCAGCTTTGTGCGTGTTCTTTCGGAGAGAATCATCTCGTAGGTGCGTTCGTGTTCGTCCGTACAGCTTCTTGATAGTCTCCGTGTTTCGTGTGAGAGTTGTTTCCGTCAACCCGTTAACGAGGATTCCGCACTCGTTGACGGTCTCGCATCTAGATAGATCCGTAGTGTGTAGACCTTACAAGTGGTATCAGAGCCAAAGGGGTGTTCTTCGTGTTCATCCTTGGTTTTTAGACGCTTTTGGACGGTTATTCTCTCAACTTTTCGCGTTTTTTTTCGAGCTTATCAAATTGGGATCCGGGAAATACTTCGGTGTTTTTCATGTTTTTGATTGACGTCATTATTTTTCTTTGGAAAAATATTGAATTAATCTGAAAAACGTTAAAAGATCCAAGTATTAGCCGTTTTTCGAGTTTGCGGCGCTCGAATCTGTTAGGAGTAATTAGGGTTTTTCTTAGTTTCGAGTCTAACCGAAAATCCGCTCCTTTCGAGTTTGCTTTCAAGTGTTTCGAGTTTAAGGTTGTCGAGTTTGATTCGAATCTGGCCTAGAGTTGAATAGGAGCTTCGAGTTTGCTGGGGTTCGACTTTAACTGTTTCGAGTTTGCTTGGACGTTCGAGTTTGAGACTTTCGAGTTAGCCATCTGTTTCGAATTTAACTGAATTTCAGAACTTAATCGAATTTAATCCCAAATAGGTTTCAACTTAATTAAATTCGAATTTATCTAAATTCGAAAGAATTAACTAAAATTAATTTCGAATTAAATTTACTAAGTTAAAATTCAATTACTTTTGAAACAATGTCAAATTTACAAAGGTTTCTAGAGATGGATCATGAGGTAGGGAAAGCAAATACTCCGCCGAAGCTGATGAAACTTGAAGATTATTATTGGTGGAAAGATCGGTTTGCCGATTTTGTACGTTTCAACGACATGCGAATGTGGATATGTATCGACGAAGGATACATCCCACCTACCACAGAAGTTGAAGGCCGTCAAAGAGTCTTATCATATCAAATGATGGAGGAGGATGATAAGAAACTATATGAAGCCGAGAACAGAGCCTTCTCGATTATTCGAATGGCAATGCCTCAGGATATACTACACACATTCCGCAATCAAAAGACATCTAAGGAGCTTTGGGAGACGCTGGAAAAGAGGTGTGACGGTAATCCGAGGGTTCGGAGGAAGCGCATGGAGTTGTTGAAACAGCAATTTGCAATTTTCAAGGCTTTGAAGGATGAAAAGCTGGACGACACTATCACCCGCTTTTTTCATCTGCTTACAGAGCTTGAGAGTCATGGGATTGAGTATAGTGATACTGAAAAGAACAATAAACTTCTTGATGCCTTACCAGCCAAATGGGCGATGTACGTGGCTATGATTAAGCTTGATGAAGATAAGTATTATACTCAATCGTTGGAGGATGTAGTGGGAACACTGAGGGCTTATCACTTCGAGCTACTGAAGGCCGAAACGGATTATGAACAAGTCCAAAATCCAGCCATGTATTTTGGAAAATCAACAAAACCTTCAGCGGTAGCTGATATGAAGACTGCCACAGCGTTCTTCACTGGAGAAACGTCATCACCACCAAAAACTGACGACACACAGAATAGAGCGTTCTTAGGGTTTGGGAGACCGGAAGAACCGCAACATCAGGCAACACCTGCATCAACATCTCAGGGCTACTCTAAGATGCCCATGAGCGCTAAGTCGGCCGAAGAACATTTGAATCTTTTGGCATCATTTGTGGCCGCATATGGGAACTGCGTACAAGGGAAAATAAACGATCCTGCACTCTGGGATGAAGAGTATGATCAGGTAGACCCGGACGACCTTGAGGAGATGGATCTCAAATGGCAACTGGCATGGTAACCTAACTGGTTAAACGATTCATCAAGCACACGAGAAGAAATTTGAGCTTGAATAATAAGGGGATTGGCTTTGATAAGTCCAAGGTGAAATGCTATAACTGTCAGGGATTAGGTCACTTCACCAGAGAATGTCAGAGACCGAAGGTAGATACTTACCAAGGGCAGAATCAGTCGCATGGACAGTTTCAGAACTAGTCTCAACAGATGTATCTTCTGAGCTCATCATCTGGTCAAGCCAACATAGCTGGTCTGTTATCAACCGTCACATCCGACAGACAGCTGGATGGTACTTATGACTGGAGCTCACATCCGGAAACTAATGCTAGAGCCTTTATGGCTGAAGTCACTGAGAGTGGATGTGAAGGGGAAGAGCAGAACCCAAGGGACAGCAGTCAACACGAAAGCAGTCCAATGTGGGTGGAGAAGTCGAATGATCAGGCACTTCTGGAGTTTGCGGCTAAAATGGCCAACGTCGACTCAGATTACACAAAGGTAAGTCTGAACTACTCTCTTTTCCAAGAATTATGTGTTTTATGTGTTACTTCTAATGACAGGTTGAATCTAGTATTAGAATCACATAAAAACATATCTGCTCAAAATGAATCTTTAAAATCTGATAATGCTAGCTTGAATGACATTAAGCAAGATCTTAGGGATAAACTTAAGGCTGATGCTCAAGATGTAATAGTTCTGAAAGACAAGCTGAGTGAGCAGTGTGTTAGATTAGAACTGATGTATGAGCATGTAGAGGCCTTGAACAAAGATCTTAAGACCAAAGAAGTAGAGCTAGCTGAAACTAAGGTGAAGGTAGCAGAGGCTAATAGTAAGCTAGAAAAGTTTAGGAACTCAAGTCTGAACCTAGGGAAAGTTTTAGATGCTCAACGCCAATCTAAAAAGCCTGTAGGCCTAGGATTTCATGATATTCCTCCACCATTTAATGCCAGCTATGTGCCTCAACCTCAGAAGAAAACTGAGAAATCAGTAGACTTAGAGGAATTACCTGGACCTATGTCTGAGCCTGTAAAAGAAAATACACCTAAGGTGACTGATACAAACGTCAAGATTAAGAAAGTCAAATTTGTGTCTTCCTCTAGTGAAACACCTGCAGGAACAAAAAATTGATTTTAATGATCAGGATGATGAACCAGTCACAATAGATGTTCAAAAAGAACCAGACACCAGTGACACACTTAAGTCAAAGGGCTCACACAAGAAGCCGATTGACACGATGTCATGCTTTAGATGTCACGAGAGGGGACATGTCGCTTCTAACTGTCCGCATAGGAAAGTTGACACAACACCTAAAACAGGGAAGCAAGAACAATCTAAACCTTCAACAAGTGTGGCGAGCACTAGTAGTTCTCAGAGTACCGAGAAAACTGTGCAGGCTACACCAAAACAAGTTGTGAAACAAATACCGGTAAAAGGTAGACCAAATGAAGTGGTTAGGACTAATTCACAGAATAGAGTCCCTAATCAATCTAGGTCAGGACCTCAACAAGTCTATAGGAGCACAACACCTAGCAGAGCATACACTCCAGTTAGGTCACATACTCCTGTTAGACATTACACACCGGTTAGAGCTCAGGGATCTCAATCTGAAATGCAATATAATCGGAATTATTCAAGAGCTCCACAACAAATGCCTACTAAAAGGCCAAGAGTGAATTTACATCACTCGGCACCACAACAAACTCCTGTTCAACGACCCAAGTCACCTGAAAGGCGTGATGGGTATTTGAAAGAGTTTAAATATGTGGACGAGAATGGTATAACCAAGTCAGTTATGGCTTGGGTTCCCCGTGATAACTAACCTATTTTCTTTTATGTGCAGGAGATAACCACAGGTCCAAACAACAAATGGTTCGTCGACAGTGGATACTCCAGGCACATGACAGCGGAAAGAAGTCTACTTACAGACTTCAAGGAGGGAATCGGGGATTTGTATCATTCGCGGGAAACAAGGGTGGAACCATCACTGGTACTGGAGAAGTCACTAATGGGACGATTACATTGGATCAATTTTATCACGTTGATAAACTGGTTCATAATCTCATTAGTGTATCTCAAATCTGTGATAGAAAGAATTCAGTGCTGTTCACTGACACTGAAGCGTTAGTGCTAAAACCGGGATTCAAGATACCTGAAGAGTGGATATTGATGAGGGCTCCAAGGAAGAACGACTTGTATATGCTCGACATGAACAAGCCTGAATCTTCGATGGGTCCAATCTGTTTATTATCTAAAGCTTCGGAGACTGAAGCAGTTTTATGGCACAGACGCATGGCACACTTGCACCTAAGAAAAATGAACTATATTACCAAAAATGAGTTGGTGCAAGGTGTACCTATGAAGAGTTTTCAGTTCAAGGACAAGTGTCTACCATGCAAGAAGGGCAACACAACATAAGAAGGCACACAAGTCCAAGACTCAGAACTCCATAACCTCTACATTCGATTTGTTGCATATGGATCTCTTCGGACCAATCAACAAAAGGAGTATAGGAGGTAGTTGGAATTGTTTAGTTATCACTGACGATTACTCGCGATTTTCTTGGGTTTTCTTTCTAGGTACAAAGGACGAGACGGCATCCAAGCTCATCGGGTTCTTAGACCAAGTGGAGAATTCCTATGGAACACGGGTTAAAAGGCTTCGTAGTGATAATGGAAGTAAGTTTAAAAACACTGTAATTGGTGTATATTGCCTCTCAAAGGGCATAGTGCATCAATTTAGTGCACCGTATGAGCCTCAACAAAATGGGGTGGCTAAAAGAAAGAACAGGACATTGATTGAGGCTGCAAGGACTATGCTTTCGGATTCAAAGCTTCCTACCATGTTTTGGGGGGAGGCAGTGAATACCGCGTGCCATATTTTAAACCGAGTCCTTACAGTCAAATCTTTAAACAAAACCTGTTATGAAATTTTGAATAAACGGCCACCTAAGTTAACTGGCATCGAACCGTTTGGGGTCCTATGTACTTTATTGCGAACAAAACATCAACCTAAGTTTGGTGAAAAGGCTGACGAAGGATACTTCCTAGATTATGTGCCGAACTCACCAAACAAACGGGTCTTTAACAAATGAATGGTACAGTAGAGATTGTGTATAACATTGAAGTCACAAGTTATACACATGAACCCCAAACAGGTCCGGAATGGATATTTGACTATGATAAATTGTTTGAGTCTTTTAACATTCCTTTGGATGAAAATGCAGGTATGATCGAAAAGGACTTGACAACGTTGAATCTGAATGACGAAGGTCATACCTTTCCAAGGACTACATTTCAATCCACATCCGAGCCTACTTTGACTGAAGATGGATCTCCAGAAGTCACTGATCCAGTATCACCTTCAATTGAGAATCAAACTCAAACAACAAATTCCAACTCTGAGGAAACTATCCACGAGGAGGAAAATGTAGAATCTGAGGTTGTTCCCCCACTAGGTGAAATAGGATCTAACTTAGGAGATAATCTGAGAGTTGACGAGATAGAGACATCTAGGATCAACAAGAACCTTCCTATAGAAAGCATCATAGGAAATCCTAATGAGGGTGAGGACTAGGAATAGTTTAAATAACAACACTGTGTTGTTGTCGATGATAAATGACTCCGAGGCCTATCATACCTGTCTCTATTCTTGTTTCATCTCGCAAGTAGAGCCAAAGAATGTGAAAATGGCACTAAAGGATAACTCCTGGTTTGAAGCGATGCAGGAAGAACTCTCTCAGTTTAGGAAACTAGAAGTGTGGGAGTTAGTTCCATTACCTCGAAGGGAAATTGCCATAGGAACCAAATGGGTTTTTAAGTGCAAAAGAGACGATCGGGGTATAGTCACTCGGAACAAGGCTAGGTTAGTTGTAAAGGGTTTCAACCAAGAGGAGGAAATCGATTACAATGAGGTGTTTGCGCCAGTAGCAAGGCTGGAAGCCATTAGGTTGTTTCTGGCTTTTGCGTCCTTCAAGGGCTTTAAGGTATATCAACTAGATGCTAAGAGTGCTTTCCTCCACGGGAAAGTGAAGGAGCTGGTGTATGTAGAACAGCCGCCGGGATTTACAGATCCAAAATATCCAGACAGAGTATATCGATTAGATAAGGCTCTGTATGGATTGCATCAAGCACCAAGGGCGTGGTACGAAACTTTATCCAACCATCTGTTAGAGAACGGGTTTGAAAGGGGAAGGATAGATAGTTCGCTGTTCGTTAAGAGAAAGGGAGAACACTTTATCTTGGTACAAGTGTACGTCGGTGATATCATCTTTGGATCATCAGACGAGCAAATGTGCAAAGATTTTGAGAAAGTGATGATATCGAAATTCGATATGAGTGCAATGGGTGAGTTAAATTTCTTTTTGGGGTTGCAAGTTGACCAGAAGAAGGAAGGAATGTTTATCCATCAGACGAAGTATGTCTATGACATATTAGAGCGCTTCGGGATGGAAGGGACGAAACTGACAGCCCATTTCAGCACGCCGATTCAAGTGAATCACAATCTCGGACCGGGTACTGAAAGTGATACCGATGTGGATCCGACATTATATCGGGTCATGATTGGATCACTTATGTATTTAACTACTTCAAGACCTGACATCATGTTTGATGTGTGTATTTGCGCTAGGTTTCAAGCTAATCCGAAGGAGATGTATATGAAAGCTGTGAAGCGGATTCTACGATACCTCAAGTCGAAACCGAAGCTGGGACTTTGGTATCACGCGGAGGGAGATCTAAAGTTGGAGGCGATCACGGATTCTGACTACGGAGGATGCAGCTTGACGCGCAAATCAACAACTGGAGGTTGTCAATTCCTAGGAGGAAGACTGGTTTCCTGGCAATGCAAGAAACAGACGTCGGTAGCCGTGTCAACGTGCGAGGCCGAGTATGTTGCTGCTGGTAGTTGCTGCTCACAGGTTCTGTGGATACAACAACAATTGCGGGATTATGGTTTGGCTTACACTCAAACTCCTATTAGGATAGATAACCAATCTACAATTGCTATAATAAATAATCCAGTTAAACACAATAAAACAAAGCACATAGACATAAGACATCATTTTATTCGTGACTGTGCTGAAAAGAACTTAATCAAATTAGTAAAAGTTGCAACGGATGATAATAATGTTGATTTGTTTACCAAAGCCTTTGATAAGTCACGGTTTGAGTATTTGATTCAGCTAAATGGAATGCGCAACCCAGAGTAAATTGACCTTAGTAGAAGTTTTATTTTCTTTTATAGCTATATTCTTTCTTTCTTTTTATAGTAAGTTTGCTAAATTAGGATAGTATCTATTTTTAGTAAGTTAAATAGGTTATATTCTTTTATTGCTATTTCTTATGAAAAACAAAAGAAAAAAGAGAGAAAACCATAAAAAAATTCAAAAAAAAAAAAAGAGAATCTCAGAAAAAGAGTTAAGTCTTAGATACATAGGTACAATGTGACGAAAATTAGCACAGTCGTTACAAACTCTAAGTGTTTAGGCTTTCACACATAATGCACCTAAAATTATAAGTGTTATACTTTATTTTAGCCTGATGTGTCGGTAGGCATAATACATATAGGGAGTCTCAAGGCTAATAAAATATTCAAGAAAAAGTCAAACGTGTCGCTCACTTAGATGTATGACCAATCGGTCTTAATTTTTATGTACGAGACATACAAACTTTGAGTCTAAATGAGGTATGCAAACTTTCTGGGGATGTATAGCAACATCAAATACATCTTAAAATGGAAAGCTTAGAAAAATCATAAGGAATTAAGAGTCAAAAACATGTAACTCTGTTGTACGTAAGTACAGACCTGTTGCCTCTGTTTTGATTCGGGTTAGCAAGACAAGTCGCTTTGTTGTACGTCTGTACAGACCTGTCACCGCTGTCTTGCTAGCTTTAAAAATAAACTTTAAGTCAAACTAAGACACTTTGTTGTATGTAAATACAAACCTGTGCCTGATGTTTGTCTTTTAAAGAAAGTTTGCAAATACCAAAAAGTTAGAATCATTGTCTGTATGCCTTGATCATAAAAGTATGTCTATGTCTGAGTCACGTAAGATAATTTCATGATAAATAAAAATGCCAAGGAATATTCCGAAATGTAGCATGTTTAAAGGGGTAAATACTAACAATCAGCTAAACGGGTATGTCACGCCAAACAATCAAAGGAATCAGAAATTCCTAAGTGTGAAAGCTTAAGTACTGAAAGTGAGTATATGACACCCCTATCTGATTGAACCTTTCTTGGACTATGCTCATCAAAAATAATTTGTTAAGTGTTAAGTATAGGTTGTAAATTTTAATTTTAATAAGTATAGTTTAAGTCTAGGTTAAATTTTTGTTCAAAATTTTAAAATTTTATTTTTACTTTATTTTATTTTATTTTATTTTATTTTATTTTATTTTTAATTTTTAATTTTCTTAGGAAAAAGGTCAAAAATTACTAAGGGTGCATTCATAGTTGAATAAAATAAACATTGCGTGAAAATCTTGTGCTTAGGGTAAAAGATTTGGCATACTTTATTCTGTTACACAATAAGGTTGATAAGGTTGAAAAAGTTGAATTTATTTCAAAATTTTCGAAATTTTCAAAGTTTCAGGTGTTAATTCGAGTTTAACCTAAACTCGAATATGGATGTACTCGAATCCGTCATTAGATTAGAAAGAGGCATTAGATTCGAATGTTGGTAGTATAAATAGGTCAACAGTGATGGCATTAATTCAACTGTGTTCGAATCTATTCTTTCGAGTTTATTCAGGCGATTTCGAATCTAATCACTCGAGTTTGCCATTTTCAAGAAATCAATTCTTTGTCGAGTTTCTGTCCGTGTGGGTTCGATACTACTCATAGATCTAGGTATAATCAAGTGTTTTGTACAAGATTTAAGTAGTATTATACTCCATTTAAGCCAAAATCATTAGAATTTAAAGTTTTATTGGTAGAAAACTTGGTTTTCAAAATTACTAAGTTTGGACCGGTAAAAATTCAAATTAAATGCATATATCATTGATTAGGACCTAGTAGGACTAATAGATGTGATTTTCTGAGTCTGAAATGGTTAAAATCATGGATTTTTGTAATGTTGTTGGCCGACTCATTCGAATCTGTTCATGACCAGTCTCGAGTTTGTCAGTAAACTCGAGAAGGTCATTAAACTCGAACGATTCATAAAACTCGACTATATGGTCTTTCCAATTTGATGTTCGACTTTGTCATTTAATTTGAATTATTCAATTAAACTTTAATTAAACTTGTAGAAATTCATGTGTGTTGGATTTTGTACTTACAGAAGTTCAAAATAAAACAAATATGAATATAAAGAAGTTTATCCATTTTTAATAATTCTAACAGTTTTATTTGTGCAGACATGGCGGATAGAGTTTTTGTTCCGAAGCATAATATGGTCATTCCCCCGGACCATGCTATCCCCAAAGCACAGGCTTTCCGCCAGATGGTGGATTTCCTAGTAGAATCAAGGATCTCGTTCGCACTATCGCACAATATCCAAATCGTTATTCCATATGTGCGCCAATTTTATGTACATTTGCAGGTCGATTGTACTGTCACCCCAACAGTTCTAAGGACAAGGATAGCTGGACAGCCGTTGGTATTTTCTGCTGATATTCTACGCCAAGTTCTGCAGTTGGGAACTCAGGAGCAAGAGAATGGGCCTATAGATTTCCCATTAAGTATTAGGCAGGCTGCCTTTGTAAGGATGGGATATAGTTTAGATGTTACTAAGACATCTTATATGAAGAGTGGGTTCATTGGGCAATGGCGATATCTGGCCCACGTGTTCATGGTATGCTTCGTGGCGAAGAAAGCGGGATTTGATTACATAGTGTCCAAGATTCAATCTGACATGATCGCTTTGGTTTATAATCGACGTTTCAGTTTTTCCGAAATGTTCTTCTCAGAGTTCTTTCATCAGATAAATTCAGGAAAGTAGGCCTTCTACTAGTCAACCTCAAGAGCCACAAGAGGCTAGGCCTTAAAATGCACCAATTGAATCTGATCCGTTAACACAAACATTGGAAGAGATTTGGGCAGCAAATCCGAATGCAAATGAAGAAATCACAGCTGATTAATTGGAGCTTTATTGGATCCACCGGAAGAAGAAGTTGATGTTCTCAGGGAGGTTGATGAGTATCAACCTGAGCAAACTGGTAATGACAGGTCATCTTCAGATTCTGATTCTGAAGATACAGAAGAAATTGAGGTTGAGGCTCCAGAGAATGTAACTGCAGATCCGTCCATTCAAATTGGGACATATGGATCACGATTGGTTGTCACTGAGGAAGAAGGAAGGAGGAAAAGAGCTACAGTGGAGTCGGAGGACTCAGATTATGAAGATGAGGAAGAAGTACTATCTCTGGTGCATCGGCAACGGGAAAAACGCCATCGTTTTATGCAGGGAGCTACCTCAGCTTCTACTGCACAGCCAGAAATACCTCCACCATCAACAGCTCAATCTACCATTCTGCCACAATCACCACCTGTTGAACCGTACATTCCGTCACCCATCATTCCAACCCCCATACAGTCCATACCATCCACTTCATCAACCTTCATGGAGAATCAAATATTTTCTGAGCTGAAGAGCAGAGTAGACTTCCAACAAATTCAAATATTTGGTCTGACAACTGCTCTCGCCGAAATTCAGAAGCATAATGCCAACATAGATATCGAGAATGCCGAGCTGAAGAAAGTTGTGGGCAAAGTTCAGGAAGAAAACTTGGAGTTGAAAACCTTTATTACTGATCAATCGGCTGAAATACGATCGATGCGCTTCCTGATTGAGCAATTAATGCAAAATCTAAAGGCTCAGGGGGAGACAAGCTGCCGTGATCTAGTAGAGCTGCCCAGGGATGAAAATAATGATGGAGATAATGATGGCAATGATCCCAGCACGCAAAGACATAGTGAGCCAGTAGATTTTACTGCTGTTCAAGATGTTGAGACTCAGGGGGAGCCAAGTCAATCGGGAGCTGTAGAAGGAGAGGCCAGTTCATCCAAAGCCACAAATTCGGAGATAAATGAAATGATCGATGCTCTAATGGATCTCGATGACGACCCTATGGACCTTGGATTTGACTTTGAGGATGAAATGGAGGAACTAGAAGAAGGAGAATTTGTTCCCGAAGATGTAACAGATTGGAAATCCGATGATGAAGTTTGTGCTGATGAAGACGATGAAGCAAATGAGATCGTTGTTCAGCAAAACCCAATCACAGATACTTACATAACGGAAGGAGATCAGATG
The DNA here is from genome assembly GCA_020465985.1 of Centrapalus pauciflorus. Classification (NCBI taxonomy): domain Eukaryota; kingdom Viridiplantae; phylum Streptophyta; class Magnoliopsida; order Asterales; family Asteraceae; genus Centrapalus; species Centrapalus pauciflorus. The sequence goes on from JAANYP010004088.1 coordinate 117,066, forward strand.
ATTGACATTGAAGTGGTACACGCTGATTTAAATGTTGAATCAACAAGTGAAGAACCTGCCAGAGAACTTACCAATGAAGAGAAAAGAAAACTATGGTTTAGGGCAGAGAAAAGAGAGTTGGAGCTAAAAAGGAAGATACGTGTGCCGGGTACTGGAGAACTTTCAGGAAGTATATTGAGCTGGTTCTTTGATCGGGAATTGCAGCTATTCATCATTAAAAGAAAAGATGGTCTCCAGTATCTAAGAAGAACTCTAAAAGTGTTCAACTCCTTGCCAAAAATCGAAATAAAGGCATTAGCATGGAAGGAGTTAATCAACATTGGCAACGACCCTTACGCTGAAATAATTGCCAAAATCATAAGAAAAGAAGGAAGGTCGAGGAAGTTCGAACGACTCAATCCGAGAGTAGGTAAACGAGTAATGGACCATTCTCGAATTGATCCTCTGACTGGGCGTCCATGGATGAAAATACAGTACAGACCAGTTAGATGCCTGAGAAAGGTTCCACTCAAGCCAATGCCACAGGACGTCATGAAAAACCTAAACTGGTGGTATGTGGAAAGTGAGACGGGAGAAGCGGTGATGGAAGATTTTGAAGAAAAAGTGATTCTTAGAGTCTATGATCCCCTTCACCTTGTAAATCTTTCTAAAGATGACCTTCAAAAACTTCATGCTCATAGAATCTCAAGCGATACTCATATGGATAGTGAGGCTAGGAAGTATGAAAATGTAGTTAAAGTGTGTATCGAGAAAGGTTTGTATGTTGGCAGCGATTTAAATAAATAAACAAAGTACTTAATCAAATATGTGAATTATTAGAAGCTATCGTCAAGGGGGAGTCTGTTGGTACACCTTGTGTGACGATAGCAGTCTAAGTGATCTAACATCGTGGTTTAAGTAATATTCAAAGTATTAGATATTAACGAGTATTTGATATAAGTATCTATATATGTTTGATAGTTATTGATTGTATGGTTGAACTTGATGTAATAAATTACAGGAAGTTCAAACATAAAGATCAAAGATAAAATTAAACATAAGTTAAAGACTTAAGTTTCAATACTAAGTTAAATATGTGAAAGTGTAAATTCGAATTCACTAAGGTCTAGGATTCGAATCTATGACAGATTCGAATGTGTTCCTTAGGCTGATTCGAATGTACATCTAAGGTAGTTTCGAGAGTGTCAAGGGGACAAACTCGAATGGACCTTGAGCCTGATTCGAGTTTGGCCCATGGCAAACTCGAATGAGGCTCTATAATTAGGGATAGACTTGAATAATTAGAGAACTTTTGCAGATTTCGTGTGAGTGTTTAGCAAAAGGAAATTTCGAGTTTATCAGCTTTGTGCGTGTTCTTTCGGAGAGAATCATCTCGTAGGTGCGTTCGTGTTCGTCCGTAGAGCTTGTTGATAGTCTCCGTGTTTCGTGTGAGAGTTGTTTCCGTCAACCCGTTAACGAGGATTCCACACTCGTTGACGGTCTCGCGTCTAGATAGATCCGTAGTGTGTAGACCTTATATACTTACATAGAAAATCTACTAACAGTATGAGAAATCGAACTAACAGTTTGAACTACTTAGAATATTTCCCAACAGTTACAATATGCATGGAGAAGATGATCAGTGGTCTGTATCAGATGCTATAGACTGCTGAGGGAATGATTAAGGAGAGATGATAGGGAAAGAGACGGAAGGGAAAGTGAGTTTCCAAGCCGAAGGTTAAAGCTTACAAGTAGCTAAAATCTTGAACTAGAAAAGTCAAATCCAATGATGACAAATTCTTTGAGTGCTAGGAAACTGGGCACTGGGAAAAAAGATGTTGTCCCAAGTACTTGGAAACGGTCAAGGTTGACCGCATTGTGACTTCGTGTATCTGAATTATTCACTTTCTATTGTTCTTGGATATGTGTGATAACCAATTGAACAAAGTTTTATGCATAATGTCTGCAATGACTAAAATGAAGTGAAAAGAGACGACAAATTCGGTGGGAGCATGGAGACATCTTAGAGAATACTCTGCTGGACACTATTTTTCATGTCATCAATAGTTTATCATGGTGTAGTAAAACAATTTTGAAGTTGAATTTCTTGCAAGTATTTTTGGGATAAATAAAGAATTTTTGGAGTTAAAATTTTGTTGCTTGAAATTCCCATTGTTTGAGATTACTAAGCCATGATTATAGACTATTGATTCAAGTGAAACTTGAATAGTAACTTGTCAATAGAGATTGGACAAGCTAGTAGTCATATTCAGATAAAAAGGGTAAACTATGTTGTTGTGTAAATTGTTCAAGTGTTCAAATGCAGTTTCATTGAACTTGTTAATTCTTGAAAGTTAGTTCATGAGATTATATGAGTTGGATAGTCATCCGTGATTATATAGAAACTAATAAAATGCAGAATTAAATGTAAAGGAGTTACATGGAGGTTAATACACTTCACTTGCCAGAAATAATTAGACTTGAGAAGTCAGAATTGTTTAGACAACAAGTAATCGCATTTTATAAAATTACATGTGAAATGTATACAATTTGTGTGATGGTTAGTCAAATAATAGCCTTTGACTTGTTTAAACACTCGTCGGCAAACTTGACGGAACACTACAACAAAATATTGTCGATAACCAGGTTCTGGTGGTTATGGATACATATCACAAATGCTGAACACAATGTTATTAAAAAGATATCTTGTTAAGATATAGATAAAATGCATACTGTCATATTCAAGGCTAAACATCTAAACGTATCACTAGTAGCAATTAATCTAAATTCCTAGAGCTCCTAAATTTTAATCCTGGTGTCTTTATGAGTGATTTACCAGTTCCTCTAAAGATAATGGATATAAATTTGTAAAGAGATTTAGAATGAGTCTGAATAATATTACAAGAAGTTGTAATAAACAACTAGTGTAATTTTTCAAAGATAAACGGTAATGGAAGTTAAGTCAGTTAACTAGAGAACACTCCCACTAAGATCATGTCTGAAATTAATTTTTCGATAGGTCGTGTTACCGTTACATTTGATAAAGGAACAGTAGCATTAAATTGATGGAAGTCATGTTGTGTTTATTGAGATAAAGAAGATCAACATGATATCTTTAATGTCGTTTTATTTTGCAGGTTTTAGAAATCCAAGAATAAAATTGAAGTTATTCTAAAATTATTCCAAAGCTGCTTGTTGTCGTGGGAACCACAATGAGAATAAAAAGGCTACTGTGGTTTTTGGTTGATATTCATGGGTGATGAATATAGCAAAGGTTGGACCAAATTCACAGGTATTTGTTGCGAACAAATATTGGATTGACCCACCGATTGAGACCACTTTGTGGATCATAGTCATGAGTCGTCTCAAAAAGGTAATCCTTAGTACCTGAGATGTCTATGTACTTTAGTGCGGGTGCTGTTGTACATTTGGCCTAACCTAACGTCAGCCGTAACTGGGTGATCATAACGGTTCGAGACTGGTTGCAGTGGGAGTCGTGCTGGAGGCCTAGATAGTCAACATGGGATTTGCACCTTCTTTTAAATAAGAAGAGACATTTCTGGGCCCCTCGTCGATCGATACTGCCAGAAATGCATGGCCATGCTCGGACAGAACTGATGTGTTCTAATCTGTCTGTTTCAGTTCAGTATGAGATCAGGGAGTCGAGAAACATATTCGTGTTTGCTACGGTTGATCTAATCCATGCCTAGCATTCACATTGAAATATCGCGATGCATGGGATATAACCTAAGTTTCTTTTTGGAAGGCTGTTTCAACAAAAATGCCCGAATGGGAGTCTGAGTTTTTATGACCTTGGTTGCCTAAAGTGTCTAGCCATGACCTCCTTTAGGCGCATGCTGCAGGACAGTATGTCGTCTTACACAAGTGGGAGTATGTTAGTATATTGTGTGTAAAGATGACATTACTACTGCATCATGGCTGATTTCATAAAACACCTGAGGGTCACACCGATGAGCACAACTGAGCAGATGCAATTAAACTATTGAATAAATAATATTGGATATTTTTTATGACACGAAATGATCATTGAGATTAAATTAATGTGTGATTAATTATATCTCAAAGTACGGGGACTAAAAGAGCAATATTAGATATTGTATTAATTTAATTGTCATTGGATGATAATTAAATAATTATCTAGTCTTTTATATAGTATTGGATATTAAATAAAAGATGTATTTATTTGAATTAGTATTATCATCTATTATTAGATAATTGGATGGATAATTATAAACAAATAAATAAGAGATAATTAAAAATAATTATCTGGTCATTTATATATTATTAGATAATGTATAAAAGAGTAATATTATTTAAAGGGTATATAATTATAGAGATAATTATATAAGGTTTAAATAATATAGATAATTGTTAAGATATATATTATATTATTATATTAGAGTTTGATTAAAACTAAAACTCTAAATAATTATATATATATATATATATATATATATATATATATATATATATATATATATATATATATATATATATACACACACACACACACATCATACGGCTACAACAAAATATATATATGGGATATATATAAGAAAGTGGTGTGACCTAAATTGATTTGGGAATCACGGCGCACACACACACATGGTGTGTGTGTGGTGTGCTTCGGCCGTACCAAACCACAATCGTGTTTGGTTTTCCCGTTCTTCGTGTGTTTGATTGCATATTTGGCGCCGCTCGATCGTGTCATCACTGGTGGATACCGAGAGCATCTCATTCGTGTATTCTTGTCATCGAATACAAAGGTACAGATTATTATTACTTTCTCTTTTACTTATCTTATGTTTACTTGATGATCCGTGTACGGAATTCGTGATTTTAAAAAGCTTCCGTTGTGCGTTAATATGATTATTGTTTATGTTTTTATGAAGAACGATACGAATTCCCAACAGATGTCTTACAGGAGTGTGTGACCTTACCGGAGTGTAAGCTCTTTTAGGAGTAGTACTTCTATAATGTTGTTGCGGTCCTGACCTAGTTTGATTAGGGACTCTATTCGGGGAATTAGTCCTAATTACTTCGTTTGGTCGACCTGACACAGGCGTTTGTTTCAAAGCACTTTTTGGTGTGGCTTGCACAATTTTCTCGGTATTTTGAGAACCACTTGTGCTTACTACACTTGAAGAATGTTTATGTTGTTCCGGCTTTCCAGTTTTAGGTGTAGAGTCTACTTTCCTATGTGGACAACTAGAAGTAACATGTCCCTTTTCATGACATCCTAAAGCAAGACATTTTGTCAATCGACTTCTTATGCGTGCCCTTTGACTTAGGTGTCTCACTAGAGTCTTGTTCTTTCGTCTCAACTATAGTGACTGTTTCCTACTCTTGATCATTAAAGTCAATTTTGGCTCCTCCTACAGGCTTATCACAAGAAGATGGCACAAATTTGACCTTCTTAATCTTGACATTATTACTAGTCACCTTAGTTTCTTTATCTTTAACAATTTCAGACACAGGTTCAGGTGTGACCTCTAATTCAACTGATTTTTCAGTTTTCTCTTGAGGTTGAGTCACATAGTTATCATTGAAAGGTGGAGGAATCTCATTATACCCTAGACCTACAGGTTTCTTACATTGACGTTGTGCATCTAAGATCTTCCCTAAGTTCAGTGATGAGTTCCTAAACTTCTCCAGTTTACTATTCACCTCGGCTAACTTTACCTTAGATTCAGCTAGCTCTACATCTTTGATCTTAAGCTCTTAGGTCAATGCCTCAACGTGTTCATACATTAGTTCTATTCTAACACACTGCTCACTCAGCTTGTCTTTTAGAACTATGACATCTTGTGCATCTGCCTTAAGCTTAGTTCTAAGATCTTCCTTTGTATCTAATAGGCTAGCGTTGTCCGATTTTAAGGATTCAATTTGAGCAGTTATAGTTTGATGTGATTCTAGCACTAACTTTAATCTATCATTAGACGTAGCACACAAAGCACATAAATCACGGAATATAGAGAAGTTCAGAAGTACCTTCGCGTGATCGGATTCCACGTTGGCCATCTGTGCAGTAAACTCCAGAATCGTCTGATCTTCTGACTTTTCTACCAACATAGGACTGATATCATTCTGATTGCTTGTGAAGACCTCCCCTTCCGGGGCAGTCCTCAGAGTCTAGGTCCCATAAATTGCAATACGATATCAATCATACTAAGATAGGGTAATTAATTACGGAATTAAAAATTACATGTACATACAGATTAGGATACAGATTACATATTTCAATTTAAAGTTATAAATGGGTACCATATAATCTAATCATTACATCATAGAATACTATCAAATCTACCCAAAACCACAACATTTGTTGTCTTCCAATCAGTACCGAAAGGTTTTCTTGTGTAGTGGTCTATAGAAACTTCTGACTTGATCTTTAATAGACCTAAGAGCTAGGTCTGACAGGTGACTTTCCTTTGTCTTTTCCTGTAAAAATGTGAAGTAGCAACTGTAAGCAAAGCTTAGTGAGTAAATAGATTTTCAAATTAACATGCATGTCAAGCGGATCATCAGTCTAGCGTGATATGTCTTGGCTGCCGCTACAGCCCTCATGATTGAGATATAGAAGTCATAGAATCGGATGATGCTCAGGCCACGCTCACGCTTTAGTCGTGGGGATCAGCCACATACTGGGCTAGCTACCAGTAAATCAACGTGGCGGAACATCGGAGGTCATTACCAAGTTCAATAGAACTAGTGAAAAAAAAACCAGGTCTAGAACAAAAGATCAATCAGGGCTAATCAAGCTGAATCAATATGTCAAGGATATGCAATGATGAAGCATACGTAATCAAGTCATGATAACAGTAATCTTAAAGCAATATCTGAAATGAACAGTAAAAGCAATATCATATGAAATGATAAGTCAAATAGCTATCATGATCCACTAGGCAACACCCAACCATGGTGTGCATAGGTCACAATCCAGCTGATAATATGAATGTCAATCAAACTAGCATCAACAATATGCCTCAACCGGAAATTTAAACATGTTAAATCTGAATATCTATAACTCACAGTGTTGGGTCTTTATCAAACAGATGTAAAATCTGCCACCTGAGTTATCTATGGATTTTATCTCAATCTGTAATCTGTCAATTCTTTTCTTTGACCCGCTTTAAATCTTTTAAAATCTTTGTCTCTATGTTCAGAATATAACTGAACCTGTCCAGAATTATCATATCAATCTCGTGTCAATATCATCATCTTTGGTTTTTAAATCTTTAATTTTATCTGATTCTGATAACTTATAATCTTGTCAATCTTTCAATTATTTATATTCTTTGTTTCATTAAATTCTCAAAAGCTTTCTATATATATATATATATATATATATATATATATATATATATATATATATATATATATAAATATTAGTATATGCATATAATCATTTATTTAATTAAAATATAAAAATCATCATTTAAGATTCGGATCAACCCGGGTTCGGATCTATCCGGATTGGGGATCCGGATTCGGATCTAGCCGAATTGAGCACCCGGATTCGGACCTATCCGGATCTGTCATCCGGATTCGGACCAAAGGATGATCCGAATTATAAGGATCCGAAATAGGGCATCCGAAATAGTGTTGTCCGGAATTGAAAGCACTCGAATTGAGGTATAGGTACGAAACATGGGATCCGAAATGGGCACCATCGGAATTCGGTTATACCCGAATTCGGATCCCACACTTAGAACATTTTCCCAGATTTGTTCTTCATGTTCTTGGTTGTTTTTATACGAATTTTACATAAAATTCACTAAAACTCATTTTAATCAACATGCAACTTAATATTGATGTATTATCATTATTAGGTTAATTTTATACTATTTTCCCTACCAATAACATCACAATTTGATCAAGATCATCCAAAAATGATCATTTTTGTCAAGAACTCAAGTTTTCTCAAAAATTCTGATTTCTTCAATGTTTTGGACAATCTAACCCACAAATGTTGTTTCTATAACTTCTATTATCTTAGATTCATCATAATCTACTAAATTTATATACATGCAACACAAATTTCATATCATCAATTCGGTTTTTATGAAACCGAACCTAAACTCAAAAATATCAAATTAAAGTAATTATTACCTTGAATTCTTGTCAATTGATGATCCTTGATGATGTTTGTAACCTTTTCTTGAATTAATTCTTCAATTAATGCAAGATTTATAAAACTTTTGATGACTTCTTGATATATTTGTGAAGATGCCGTAGGAGAAGAAGAAAAGAAGAGAGAGAGAGTATCAATTTCTTAATTATAATTAATGAACATTTAAATGTTCATTTTAGTTCTTTTTATATCAAATTATTTTATTTGTAAAATTAATCCACTTTCACTTTTGTATTTTATATCTCTTTTATTTTACTCATTTTAATTATATCATAAATATAATTTAAAATCATATTTACTTAATAAATTTTCATTCTTAATTAATATTTGCTACATAAATAATATAACAAAATTATATTATTATCTCAAAATTAAGCATTACATGATCGGCTAACAGTTAGGTTGTTACAGAATGGGCTCCAACACGCACAAACTTCGTCCCCGAAGTTAGCTATGTTCGAACAGACTGGGATATGTAGCTTTCATAACATCTCTCGATTCCAAAGACTGATGCGAACCCTTGTGGTGTTTCCACTGGACGACCACCATCTGTATCTCTTTATTTCTAAGTTTCTTAGTTTTCGAGTCCAGAATACGTTCTGGCTCTTCAACCACTCTAAGCTTTTCATCGATCTGCAAGTTAACGTGTGGTATTTGTACTTCTCTTTCTTCTGCTAGACTCTTTCTCAAATGACTGACATGGAATACAGGATGTATTCCAGATAAGTCCGCTGGCAGTTCAAGACGATAAGATTGATTTCCTATCTTTTCGACAATCTTGAACGGACCAATGAATCTTGGAGCTAGCTTGTTTCTTTTAATGAACCGCACCACATTCTTCATTAGAGATACTTTCAGCATCACCCAATCGTTAACCGCAAAACTGATTGATCTGTGTCGATTATCATAATATGACTTCTGCCTGCTTTGAGCTTCAAGAATATTTCTTCTAACAAGTTGAATTTTCTCGTGAGTCAATTGTAGAAGGGCAGGTCCTGCTATTGGCGATTCACCTGTTTCGCGCCAACATGTGGGAGTTCTGCACTTTCTTCCATACAAAGCTTCAAAAGGAGTCATCTTGATCGTAGAATGATAACTGTTATTATACGAGAATTCGACCAGAGGCAAGTGGTCATCCCAGTTACCACCTAGATCAAGAATGCAGGCACGAAGCATATCTTCTAGAGTTAAGATAGTACGCTCACTCTGGCCATCGGCATTAGGATGATAAGCAGTACTCATAGAGATCCGAGTACCCATCCCATCTTGTAAAGCTTGCCAGAATCTAGATGTGAAACGACTATCACGATCTGATACGATAGACTTTGGCACACCGTGACGAGAAATGATTTCAGTGATGTATAGCTGTGCCAATCTATCGAGGGAGTATGTTTCTTTCATCGGTATGAAGTGAGCTGACTTCGTTAATCGGTCCACGACTACCCAGATGGAGTCGTGCTGTCTCTTGGTTTTCGGCAACTTCGTGATGAAGTCCATTGTTATATGCTCCCACTTCCACTCAGGAACTGGCGGTGGTTGCATATCCCCGAAGGGTTTCTGATGTTCTGCCTTTACCATCTGACAGACTCTGCAGCTTTCAACACACTTACTGATGTCTTTCTTCATTCCTGGCCACCAGTAATCAGCTTTTAGATCGAAATACATCTTTGAGCAGCCAGGATGAACAAATAATTTGGTCTGATGAGCTTCAGATAGAAGAGTGCTACGAATTGAACCATACTTAGGAACCCAGATTCGGTTTCCCTTGAGACAGTGAAGTCCCAAATGATTCAGAGTTAGAAATTGTAATTGCCCTTTAAGATTTTCAGAATCAATATTCTCTTCTTTCAATGCTTCAGCTTGAGCAACTCTGATGTCTTCAATAAGATTGGAAGAGAATATAACCGGAGTTAGGGCATAGCAGCACTTTTCTGGATAAACTTTTCTACTCAAAACATCCGCGACAACATTAGCTTTGCCGGGATGATATAGGATCTCGCAATCGTAGTCCTTAATAAGCTCCAAGGACCGTCGCTGTTTCATATTCAGATCCTTTTGAGTAAAAAGATGTTTGAGACTTTTGTTATCGGTGTAAAGCTGACACCGAGTCCCATAAAGATAGTGACGCCAGATTTTCAAAGCAAAGGTAACGGCAGCCAACTCAAGATCATGAGTTGGTGCACTTTTCTCGTAGTCTTTCAATTGCCTTGAAGCGTAGGCAATGACTTTTCCCCTTTGCATAAGGACACATCATAAGCCAGTACCAGATGCATCGCTATAGACAACGAAATCATCATTGCCTTCTGGTAAAGCTAGGATCGGCGCTTGAATCAGTTTCTGTTTCAACGTTTCAAATGCCTCTTGCTGTTTATCTGCCCATACGAAAGGAGTATTCTTTCGTGTTAGCATCGTTAGAGGTACATCAATCTTTGAGAAGTCCTTTACGAATCGCCGATAATAGCCGGCCAATCCAAGGAAACTTCTTATTTCGGAGGCATTGCGAGGCGTTTTCCATTTTAGAATGGCCTCGACTTTAGAAGGATCAACGGAAATCCCTTCGCCAGATACAACATGGCCAAGGAACTGAATCTATAAGAATCAAAGTAGAATGTCAAGTTTTGTTTGTAATAAGAAATATTTAAGGAAGAGCTCAAGACAAAGTAAAGTTATACCTGTCTGAGCCAGAATTCGCATTTAGAAAATTTCGCGTAGAGTCTTTCTTTTCTCAATAACTCTAGCAGTTGACGTAAATGAGTAGCATGATCAGCCTCCGTTTTGGAGTAAATCAGAATATCGTCTATGAACACAATAACTGATTTATCCAACATTGGTCTGCACACGCGATTCATGAGATCCATGAATGCCGCTGGTGCATTTGTCAAGCCAAACGGCATTACGAGAAATTCGTAATGACCGTATCTTGTTCGGAAGGCTGTCTTGGGAACATCCTCATCTCTGACTTTTAATTGATGATACCCAGAACGAAGATCGATTTTCGAGAAGTAGTTGGCTCCTTGTAGCTGATCAAATAGATCATCGATTCTGGGCAGAGGATACTTATTCTTTATTGTGACTTTGTTCAACTCCCGATAATCGATGCACATTCGAAAAGTTCCGTCTTTCTTCTTAACGAATAAGACAGGTGCACCCCACGGAGATGAACTCGGTCGGATAAACCCCTTTTCTAACAGCTCTTGCAATTGCTTTGACATTTCCTGCATTTCTGCAGGTGCAAGTCTGTAGGGAGCTTTAGCAATAGGAGCCGCACCAGGAACCAAGTCAATACTGAACTCAACTTGACGTTCCGGTGGCACTCCAGAAATATCGTCAGGGAATACGTCTGGGAACTCACAGACAATTGGGATATCAGATAAAGATTTCTTTTGGGGTTCAGAGTTAGATTCAGATGAGACATAGCATACGTAAGATTCGTGACCCTTAGATAGGTACTTATGCGCTTTTTCAACAGAAACGAAGCAGTGAGCACCTTTTCGCTTTTCGCCTTTGATTTCCAATACTCGGCCGTCTGAAGACTTAATCTTGATAATTCAGCGGTTGCATACGATCGTAGCCTCGTTATTCATTAGCCAGTCCATGCCAATGATGACGTCGAACTCTTTCAACGGAATAGGAATGAGATCAAGGTTGAATACGATGTTATCGACGAGTAGAGTGCAGTTTCGATATACAGAATCAGCCATAACATAGTTGTTACTGGCTGTCTCAATGTCAAGTACTACGGGAAGCTTCGATGGGAACTTAGATAATCTTGATGCAAAAGAAGTCGATATAAAGGAACGACTTGCGCCGGAATCAAATAATACTCGGGCAGGAATGGAGTTAAGTAAAAACATACCCGTAACTACATCAGGGGTTTCCTTTGCTTCTTCGGCCGTTATCTGAAACGCACGTGTCCTTGCTATCGGAGTTGCAGTAGAACTTTTCACTGTAGACCCTCCAGCCGACGACTGTGATTGAAATCGTTGTCCGCTTCGACACTGATACATAAAGTGTCCTCTTTTCCCGCATTTTGCACATCCACGTCCTTGCTGTGGGCACTCTTCACTACTATGACCGATTCTGTTGCAAGCAAAGCATGTGACGTCATCTGGATTACATAGCCCCATGTGTGACTTTCTGCATCTCTTGCAGAATCGCGGCTCGTTCGTTAGTGAATACACTTGGGCTTTCGGCTGTGAACTATACTGCTGAGATTGCTGGGACTGAGACTTATTTGGCTTAAAGAATCTGCCAAATCGTTGTTTCTTCAGAGGAGATGGACATGTCGGATTCGTTGATGGGGCGTAAAGCTGATCGCCATACTCTAGATATCCTCTCTCGATCTGTCTTGCCGCCTCTACCATTTCCAAATAAGATTTGTATTTCATCGCACTCATCGGATGTCGATATTTAGGATTGGGTCCTCCACGGAATCTATTCATCTTCCTTTCTTCAGTAGCTACTTGATACGAGGAGTAGCCGCATAGTCGTGAGAATTCATGCTCATATTCGTCAACTGTCTTGGTTCCTTGGGTCAGCTGCATCAGTTGAACCTCCATCTTATCTTGTTGGTCGATCGGACAATATTTTGCGTTGAACATATCTAGGAACTGGTTCTACTCTAATGTCTGAATAATTTCTTCGCCATAGATACTTCTCTGGGTCTTCCACCATGCACGAGCAGCACCGACAAATAACGCGGACGCATAACTCACTTTCTTGGAGTCTAAACAATCAGAAATCCAGAAGATTTCTTCAGTGTGGCTAATCCAATCCATCGCCTGAATTGGATTTACTGTACCCTCAAAGTTCAGGGCACCGCTGGCTTTAAAATCTTTAAACTTGCAGCCTTTTGGCTGAGCAATTTGGGTTTCAGGATTTGCGTTATCAGAATCAGATTCGTTATTCTGGACTTGCTTTTCTTTTCGCTTATTCTTTTTATCTTCCCGTCTTTTAGCTTCGGCCTCATCTCTGGCCTGAAACTGTTCTTGCATTGTCTTATTTTGTTGTTCAGAATGTTGGGCTAAAAGTTGTTGCATCATTTCGAACATTTGTTGTGGGGTCATGTTTGGTATGTCACCTAATCCTGATCCTGACATCTTCTACTGAAAATAAAAATCATATAACTATCAGTTTATAGACTTAGATCTATGTACCCTTTTTCCCATCCTAACAGTCTGTACATCCTATCTCAGTTCAAACCACCTAAATGATTGATACATATGTATTGCTTCAGTTTGAGATCAAGTATACTTACGTAATACTTGATTCACTCAAACTATGGGCTCTGATACCATCCTGTGAAGACCTCCCCTTCCGGGGCAGTTCTCAGAGTCTAGGTCCCATAAATTGCAATACGATATCAATCATACTAAGATAGGGTAATTAATTGCGGAATTAAAAATTACATGTACATACAGATTAGGATACAGATTACATATTTCAAATTAAAGTTATAAAAGGGTACCATCTAATCTAATCATTACATCATAGAATACTATCAAATCTACCCAAAACCACAACATTTGCTGTCTTCCAATCAGTACCGAAAGGTTTTGTTGTGTAGTGGTCTATAGAAACTTCTGACTTGATCTTTAATAGACCTAAGAGCTAGGTCCGGCAGGTGACTTTCCTTTGTCTTTTCCTGTAAAAATGTGAAGTAGCAACTGTAAGCAAAGCTTAGTGAGTAAATAGATTTTCAAATTAACATGCATGTCAAGCGGATCATCAGTCTAGCGTGATATGTCTTGGCTGCCGCTACAGCCCTCATGATTGAGACATAGAAGTCATAGAATCCGATGATGCTCAGGCCACGCTTACGCTTAGATCGTGGGGATCAGCCACATACTGGGCTAGCTACCAGTAAATCAACGTGGCGGAACATCGGAGGTCATTACCAAGTTCAATAGAACTGGTGAAAAAAAAAACCAGGTCTAGAACAATAGACCAATCAGGGCTAATCAAGCTGAATCAATATGTCAAGGATATGCAATGATGAAGCATACGTAATCAAGTCATGATAGCAGTAATCTTAAAGAAATATCTGAAATGAATAGTAAAAGCAATATCATATGAAATGATAAGTCAAATAGCTATCATGATCAACTGGGCAACACCCAACCATGGTGTGCACAGATCACAATCCAGCTGATAATATGAATGTCAATCAAACTAGCATCAACAATATGTCTCAACCGGAAATTTAAACATGTTAAATCTGAATATCTATAACTCACAGTGTTGGGTCTTTATCAAACAGATGTAAAATCTACCACCTGAGTTATCTCAGGATTTTATCTCAATCTGTAATCTGTCAATTCTTTTCTTTGACCCGCTTTAAATCTTTTAAAATCTTTGTCTCTATGTTCATAATATAACTGAACCTGTCCAGAATTATCATATCAATCTCGTGTCAATATCATCATCTTTGGTCTTTAAATCTTTAATTTTATCTGATTCTGATAACTTATAATCTTGTCAATCTTTCATTTATTTATATTCTTTGTTTCATTTTGAGCACCCGGATTCGGACCTATCCGGATCTGTCATCCGGATTCGGACCAAAGGATGATCCGAATTATAAGGATCCGAAATAGGGCATCCGAAATAGTGTTGTCCGGAATTGAAAGCACCCGAATTGAGGTATAGGTACGAAACATGGGATCCGAAATGGGCACCATCCGAATTCGGTTATACCCGAATTCGGATCCCACACTTAGAACATTTTCCCAGATTTGTTCTTCATGTTCTTGGTTGTTTTTATACGAATTTTACATAAAATTCACTAAAACTCATTTTAATCAACATGCAACTTAATATATTGATGTATTATCATTATTAGGTTAATTTTATACTATTTTCCCTACCAATAACATCACAATTTGATCAAGATCATCCAAAAAAGATCATTTTTGTCAAGAACACAAGTTTTCTCAAAAATTCCGATTTCTTCAATGTTTTGGACAATCTAACCAACAAATGTTGTTTCTATAACTTCTATTATCTTAGATTCATCATAATCTACTAAATTTATATACATGCAACACAAATTTCATATCATCAATTCGGTTTTTATGAAACCGAACCTAAACTCAAAAATATCAAATTAAAGTAATTATTACCTTGAATTCTTGTCAATTGATGATCCTTGATGATGTTTGTAACCTTTTCTTGAATTAATTCTTCAATTAATGCAAGATTTATAAAACTTTTGATGACTTCTTGATATATTTGTGAAGATGCCGTAGGAGAAAAAGAAAAGAAGAGAGAGAGTATCAATTTCTTAATTATAATTAATGAACATTTAAATGTTCATTTTAGTTCTTTTTATATCAAATTAGTTTATTTGTAAAATTAACCCACTTTCACTTTTGTATTTTATATCTCTTTTATTTTACTCATTTTAATTATATCATAAATATAATTTAAAATCATATTTACTTAATAAATTTTCATTCTTAATTAATATTTGCTACATAAATAATATAACAAAATTATATTATTATCTCAAAATTAAGCATTACATGATCGGCTAAAAGTTAGGTTGTTACATTGCTGTCCCCTGCCTGTTCCTCTGCTCCGACACTTCCAGTCTCCGTTACTTCAGCCATAAAGGCTCTAGCGTTGGACTCTGGATGTGTACTCCAGTCATATGTTCCATCGAGCTGTCTGTCAGATGTGACATTGGTTAACAGACCAGCTATGTTTGCTTGATTGCTCGAACTACCAGGCAAATATCTCCCTTGAGATTGATTCTGGTACTGGTTCTGGTAGTTCTCTACTTTCGGTCTTTGACACTCTCTAGCGAAGTGTCCTAACCCTTGGCAGTTGTAACACTTAACTTTGGATTTATCAAACCCAATTTTATTGTTACTGACGTTGAGGTTTCTGCCCGTCCTCTTAATGAATCTCTTGACTCGCTGAGTCACCATGGCCAGTTGCCATTGCAGATCCATTTCCTCTAAATCATCAGGATCTACCTGATCATAATCCTCATCCCATAGCACAGGATCGTTGATTTTCCCAGGAACGCAATTGCCATAGGCGGCCACAAATGAAGCCAACAGATTTAGATGGTCTTCAGCTGATTTTGCGCTCATAGGCATCTTTGAATATCCTTGAGATGTAGATGCAGACTGAGTTGATTTGTCTTCCGGTCTAGAAAACCCTAAGAAAGCCCGGCTCAATGAGTCTTCTGCTTCAACCGGAGTCGATGTCTCACCCGAAAAGAATGTTGTAGCCGTCTTCACTTCACTTGCCCCTGAAGGTTTGGACTTCCCAAAGTACATATCCGGATCCTGTGCTTGTTCATAATCCCTTTCCTTCTTCAGCAATTCAAAGTTATAGGCCCTCAGCGTTCCTATGACATTTTCTAGAGTTAGAGTATAGAACTTGTCTTCATCATGTTTTATCAGCGCCAAATACATCTCCCATTTGGCTGGTAAAGCATCGAAAATTTTTACAATCTTCTCTGACTCACTATACTCGACATCATGGTTGTCTAACTCAGTCAACAGATGATAGAACCTAGTAATGATCTCATCCAGCTTTTCATTTTTCAACGCCTTGAAAATCGCGAACTGCTGCTTGAGCATTTCCATTCTATTTTTCCTTACCCTCGGATTACCTTCACACCTTTTCTCCAAAGCATCCCACAACTCTTTTGCTGTTTTTTGATTTTGGAATGTGTGCAAGATCTCCTGAGGTAAAGCCATTCTAATGATCGAGAATGCTCGGTTCTCGGCCTCATAGAGCTTCTTATCATCATCCTTCATCTTTGAATATGACAAAACTCTTTGACGTCCTACAACCTCTGCCATAGGTGGAATGTATCCCTCGTCTATACAAATCTACATCCTCATATCATTGAATCTAGCGAAGTCGGCGAACCTATCTTTCCACCAACAATATACCTCCAATTTCATCAACTTTGGTGGAGAATTTGTTTTTCCAACCTCATGATCCATCTCAATAAACCTTTGTAAACTTGTCATTGTTTCAAAAATTTTTGAATTTAAACTTAATTAATTTAATTCGAAATTAATTTAAATTAACTCTTTCGAATTTTAGTAAATTCGAATTTAATTAAGTTTAAACTTATTTGGAATTAAATTCGAAATTAAGTTTGAAGTCCAACTGAACTCGAAATATATGACAAAGTCGAAGGTATGAAGAAATTCGAAACCCCTAAATTCGAATTTAATGAAAATTCGAAACTGAGCAAACTCGAATTTTGCAAACTCGAATAAAACCCTAAGGAACTTCGAAAGGAGCGTATTTTACTGACAAACTCGAATTTTGAGTAAACCCTAATACCCCCTTGATGTTCGAGCGCCGCAAGTTCGAAAAACGGCTAACAATTAGATTTTTTCAAGGTTTCAGATTAAACCAATATTTTTAAGAGTAAAAATAAATTGATTTCGACCAAAAACTTGAACTAATGCAAATTATTTTCCTATATTACTTGATAAACTCGAAATCTAACCAAAAACGTGATTTTTCCCGTCCAAAACGTCAAGAAACCACGAATGTTACTTGTGAACACGAAGAACACCATGAACACCCTAATGGCTCTGATACCACTTGTAAGGTCTTCTCTCTACGGATCTTATCTTGACGTGACACCTTCTAACGAGTGCGGAATCATCGTTAGTGGCTTGACGGTAAGACCACGTACACCGAAACACGGAGACTACCACGGTGATACACGAACAACTTAGAACGCCCCGACACGATTATTCTCTCAACACGAAACTCACTGATTGCAATCAAGTTCGAGATCGCCTTTTGCTAATCCTCTGACAAAATCTGCAAAAGTCTAATAATTAATCGAATTAACCCTTAATTATACTGACTGGTTCGACTTTGTTTAGGACAAATTCGAACCTGGCCCAAGGCCTATTCGAACTTGTCCTCCTAGAAAAATGCGAATCTGACTTTTAACTAAACTCGAACCTTATCATTCAAACTTATGTTTGAACTTATGTTTTATCTTATGTTTGAATTTATATTTGTACTTTGTTTGAACTTACTGTAACGCATTACCCTAAGTTCAAACATACAAACATTTAATATCAAACACTCATAATCACACATATATCAAACACTTGTTAATATACAATATCAAGTAAATTGACTTACACAAAATGCTATCTATACTTAGACTGCTATCGTCACACAGGATGTACTAACAGACTCCCCTTTGACGATAGCTTAAAACTATTTACATTTTGCCTAACTACTTGAACTATATAAGCTACTACCAGCATATAAGCCTATATCTATACATACTCAAACTATCTTAAGAAATTTCCTAGCCTCAGATCTCCATCCCTCATGAAAGAAGATAGGCTGATCGTGTAGCTTTCGTAGGTCATCCTTCGATAGATTCATTAGGTGCAACGGATCATACACTCGCAAAATAACTTTGTCTTCTATATCTTCCATTATTGCTTCAGCAGTATCGTTATCTATGTACCACCACTTCATGTTACTTAGAACATCTTGTGGCATTGACTTCATTGGCACCTTCTTCAAACACTTGACGGGCTTATACACCATTCTAGCCCATGGCATTCCCGTATGGGGATCTATTCTTTTCTCATCTTCTACTCTCTTGCCTGATCTTGGCTTTACCCTTTCGAATTTTCCGGGACCGACCCTCTTTTCTGGTTATCTTCGCGATCACTTCAGCATAAGGGTCGTCACCGATGTTGATCAACTCTCTCCACGCTAACTCCTTCAATTCTACCTTCGGAAATGTGTTAAACACTTTAAGTGTTCGCCTCAAGTATTGAAGTCCATCTCTTCTTTTTAGGATAAACAGATGCAGTTCTCTGTCGAAGAACCAACTTATAATTCCACTAGAAAGATTCTCAGAGCCTGTTACTCTCATTCTCCTTTTCATCTTAGGCCCAGTCCTCTTCTCTTCCTTTCGGAACCATAGATTTAACAGTTCAGCTCTGTAATTGGCTGTGAGTGAATGATGACTTCATCAACATTATCATCTTCATCTTCCATGATCTTATCATCTGATTTCCAATCAGCTATGTTCTCAGGCACAAACTCGTCTTCTTCCAATTCCTCTACATCATCTTCAAAATCAAAATCAAAAAGTGTTTCTTCTTCTTCTATATGCATGAGCGCATCTATCATCACGCTCTCTACAGTCTTAGAAGAACTAGCTTCACCTCTTTCAACTCCAGACTGACTAGGCTCCCCCTGAACCGTCGTATGCTGAGCAGATGGAAAATTTTCTGGCTCACTTTCTTTCTCGCTTCGGGATCATTGCCATCGTCATCTTCTCTCCTTATCTCTTCACCATCTCTGCAACTTGTCTCTCGCTGAGCCTGAAGATTTTCATTAGCTGCTCGAGGAGGGACTTCATGGTCTTGATCTCAGTAGCTTGATCAGCAACAAAGGTTTTCAGTTCAATATTTTCCTGATCAATTCTTGCGTTATGCGCTTGAAGCTCGTTGACTGCTTTTGTAAGTTGAAAGATTTGGACTGTCTGGAAGTCTACTTTGCTCCTTAGCTCTGAGAATCGCTGGTTATCTGTGAATGTAGACGAATTGGATGGAATTGATGTGATTGGTGATGGCGTGATTGATGGTTGAACAGCAGGAATCTCAGGCTCTGGTGCGGAAGTAGATAAAGCTCCCTGCATGAATCTGTGCCTTTTTGCCCTTTGTCTTGGCACTAGAAGAGTAGGGTCTTCAGTTTCAAAATCAGAGTCATTGTCATCTGAATCTCTAGCTGCTCTCTTTTCTGCCTCTCGTTCACTGACAACAAATCTGGATCCATATCTGCCGATTCTGACAGCCGGATCAATACGCTCTATCTCTTCTTCCTGTACCTCTACCTCTTCAACTTCTTCTGATGACGACTCTGAGGTGGTCACTGCTTGACCTTCTTCCTCAGGCTGATATTCATTTATTTCTCTCATAAGATCATCATCATCAGCTGGAGGCTCCAAGAGAAAATCAATAAGTTCAGCTGTAATATCCTCCTGGGCCTGAGTCCGATGAGCCCAAATTTTTTTCAAGGGTCTCTGCCACTTTTGAAGGACCCGCAGCGTCCGATGACTGACCTGGTGCCAATGACTCTAAGACTCTGCTTGAGCTTGGCCTCGAAGCCTGAATCGGTCTTTCCTGAGCTCTTGGCCTTCTACTTGGTTGTGCTTGAGGATGTTGCTGTTGCTGAGGCTGCTGCTGCTGCACTGGCCCTTCTCCAGTCCAGTTCTCCCCCTCTGGGGCTACAAACTCTGGATCTACCACTGCACCAAAGAGAGGTGCATCCAGTGATCTTATTAGCTCACCCCTACGGGCATTATGTGACTGACAATCAGCAAAAATACGCTTATCTATCACTGCCACACTTTGAATGCCTGGAAGCTGTGGCAAGTTTGGAAAAAGGTGACGGATCAACATCATTACGAAGCGCGGATACATCAGAAATCTTTCCCGCGCTGGAGCCGTTATTTGATGAACAAACTCCGCAAAGAACATTTCGGAGTAGCTCAAAGTCTTATTATACACCAAGGGAATCATTGCGGACTGCATCTTGGATACTATATAGTCAAAACCCGCCTTTTTAGGTGCGAAGCACACCATAATCACGTGCGTTAGGTACCTCCATTGGCCTATCAGACTGCTCTTCATATAAGATGCTTTGGCGATATCTAATCCATAGCCCATTCGCAGGAATGCGGCTTGCCTGATGCTCAAAGTGAAATCAATCGGCCCTGCCTCTTGCTCTACCGTCCCGAGCTGCAAAACTCTACGTAGCATATCCGCAGAAAACACAATTGGATGCCCGACAACTCTTGTCCTTAACACCGTTGGCGTCAAGGTAAAATCCACTTGCAAATGATCCCAGAATTGCCAAACATATGGCAATATGATTTGCACATTATGCGACAGTGCATATGACACCCTGGAGTGTGCCAAGAAATCTACCATCGGCCTAAAGGCTCGAGCTTCAGGAAGCTCCCTATCTGACGAAATGACCATATTATGCTTCTGGAAAAAACTCTTTCACCCATATCTGCACATTAAACAATAATATATATGAGAAGTGAAATAAAAATGAAACTTGTTTAATTTCAAATTTGTTTTATTTTGAACTTACGTAAGTTCAAAATCAAACACATATGAATTTCTACAAGTTTGAATTTGTCAGGAAATTCGAAGATGTGATCAAACTCGAATTCAGTCAAATTCGAACATGTCATTCGAATTTAATATTAAAGTCGAAATTTTGCAAAATTGTAAATTTAAACTTGTAGAAATTCATATGTGTTGGATTTTGAACTTACGTAAGTTCAAAATAAAAAAATTTGAAATTAAACAAGTTTCATTTTTATTTCACTTCTAATATATATTATTGTTTAATGTGCAGATATGGGTGAAAGAGCTTTTTTCCAGAAGCGTAATATGGTCATTTCGCCAGATAGGGAGCTTTCTGAAGTTCAAGCCTTTAGGCCGATGGTAGATTTCTTGGCACACTCCAGGGTGTCATATGCTCTGTCGCATAATGTGCAAATCATATTGTCATATGTTAGGCAATTCTGGGATCATTTGCAAGTGGACTGTACCATGACGCCAACGGTGTTAAGGACAAGAGTTGTCGGGCATCCTATTGTGTTTTCTACGGATGTGCTACGTAGAGTTTTGCAGCTCGAGACGGTAGAGCAAGAGGCAGGGCCGATTGATTTCACTTTGAGAACTGGGCTGGAGAAGGGCCAGTGCAGCAGCAGCAGCCTCAGCAACAACAACGTCCTCAAGCACAACCAAGAAGAAGGCCAAGAGCTCAGGAAAGACTGATTCAGGCTTCGAGGCCAAGCTCAAGTAGAGTCCAAGAGTCATTGGCAGCAAGTCAGTCGTCGGACGCTGCGGGTCCTTCAGAAGTGGCAGAGACCCTTGAAGAAATTTGGGCTCATGGGACACAGGCCCAGAAGGATATTACAGCTGAACTAAATGATTCTCTCTTGGAGCCTCCAGCTGATGATGTTGATCTTATGAGAGAAATAGATGAATATCAGCCTAAGGAAGAAGGTCAAGCAGTGACCACCTCAGATAACCAGCGATTCTCAGAGCTAAGGAGCAAAGTAGACTTCCAGACAGTCCAAATCTTTCAACTTACAAAGGCAGTCAACGAGCTTCAAGCGCATAACGCAAGAACTGATCAGGAAAATATTGAACTGAAAACCTTTGTTGCTGATCAAGCTGCAGAGATCAAGACCATGAAGTCCCTCCTCGAGCAGCTAATGAAAAATCTTCAGGCTCAGGGGGAGACAAGTTGCAGAGAAGGTGAAGAGATAAGAAGAGAAGATGACGATGGCAATGATCCCGAAGCGAGAAAAGAAAGTGAGCCAGAAAATTTTCCATCTGCTCAGCATACGACAGTTCAGGGGGAGCCTATTCTGTCTGGAATTGAAGGAGGTGAAGCTAGTTCTTCTAAGACCGTAGAGAGCAAGATGATAGATGTGCTCATGGATATAGAAGAAGAAGACAGACTTTTTGATTTTGATTTTAAAGATGATGTAGAGGAATTAGAAGAAGCGGAGTTTGTGCCTGAGAACATAGCTGATTGGAAATCAGATGATGAGATCACGGAAGATGAAGATGATAATGTTGATGAAGTCATCATTCACTCACAATCAATCACAGAGCTATACGTGCAGAATGAGCAAAATGTGATTGATATTGATGAGATTAAACTGGCATCTGTAGAAGACTCAGAGCTGGAGGAAGCTGAGAAAGAACCAACAAGAGTTGAACTGTTAAATCTATGGTTCTGAAAATAAGAGAAGAGGACAGAGCCTAAGATGAAAAGGAGAATGAGAGTACCAGGCTCCGAGAATCTTTCTGGTGGAATTATAAGCTGGTTCTTCGACAGAGAACTACAGCTTTTTATCCTAAAAAGAAGAGATGGACATTAATACCTGAGGCGAACACTTAAAGTGTTTAACACATTGCCGAAGGTAGAATTGAAGGAGTTAGCGTGGAGAGTGTTGATCAACATCGGTGACGACCCTTATGCTGAAGTGATCGCGAAGATAATCAGAAAAGAGGGTCGGTCTGGAAAATTCGAAAGGCTAAAGCCAAGATCAGGCAAGAGAGTAGACGATGAGACAAGAATAGATCCCCATACGGGAAGGTCATGGGCTAGAATGGTGTATAAGCCCGTCAAGTGTTTGAAGAAGGTGCCAATGAAGTCAATGCCACAAGATGTTCTGAGTAACATGAAGTGGTGGTACTTAGATAATGATACTGCTGAAGCAATAATGGAAGATACAGAAGAAAAAGTTATTTTGCGAGTGTATGATCCGTTGCACCTAATGAATCTATGGAAGGATGACCTACGAAAGCTACACGATCAGCCTATCTTCTTTCATGAGGGATGGAGATCCTAGGCTAGGAAATTCCAGAAGATAGTTACAGTATGTAAGATCAAATGGGAGATGTATGTGGCGCTGATAAAACATGATGAAGACAAGTTCTATACTCTAACTCTAGAAAATTTCATAGGAACGCTGAGGGCCTTTAACTTTGAATTGCTGAAGAAGGAAAGGGATTATGAACAAGTACAGGATCCGGATATGTATTTTTGGAAATCCAAACCTTCAAGGGCAAATGACGTAAACACGGCTACAACATTCTTTTCGAGTGAAACATCGACTCCGGTTGAAGCAAAAGACTCAGTGAGTCGGGCTTTCTTAAGGTTTTCTAGACCGGAAGAAAAGCCAACTCAGTTTGCATCTTCATCACAAGGATATTCAAAGATGCCGATGAATGCAAAATCAGCTGAAGACCATCTAAATCTGTTGGCTTCATTTGTGGCCGCCTATGGCAATTGCGTTTCAAGGGAAAATCAACGATCCTGCGCTATGGTGTAACATCCTGATGTTAAAATTTCTGTATTTGAGGTTTATTATTTTAAAATTTGTGATTTAAGTTGGACTGTATTTTTATCAAAGTTGGTTGCTATTTTAAGAAGCTATGAAGTTTGAGAATTAATAAATATTATTATGGAGTATTATGAATTATAAAAGTTAGTGATGATAAAACTAAGAATAAATCAGTATTATATGGAACCAGATATGTTGAGGGGTGAAATGTGCAAAATGAGGAAAATAAGAATAAAAAGGCTAAATACCTTTCATTTACACACTTTTCACTCTCTCTCAAGACTCTCTCTCTAGAAATCTCTCTACTTTCTCTCTACCTTCTCTCTAGATTTCCTCCCAAACCGACCGGCCGATTGTCGAGTTCTATACGTCCTCGGAAAGATCTCGAGGAGTACTGCCACAATCTACGGTTGCATTTATGATCTCGTACGAATTTGAGGTAAGAATCGACCTTTTAAGCTGTTATATTTTCGGTTTTAAGATAAGAAATTCGAATCTATCATTTCATGTGATTTAAAACTAATTTTGCTTGAGCTTTAGCTAGAATATGATAGAGTATGTGTAATAGAATCGAAACTAGGCTTAATACTTAACATATTCGTGATTTTAGACTAAGAAATGTATGTTTTAAAGCTGAAAAATATGAACAAATTCGAGATGCCAAGAACAAACTCGAAATACATGAACAAACTCGATTTTGATGCTAAGTTCTAATATGGATTCGACTTTAACCCTTAAAATCGAATAAGGACTTTTCTAAGATTGCGGTTCCTTTGACTGCATTAACCAAGAAGAACGCACTGTTTGTATGGGAAACTGTGCAGCAGGATGCTTTTGAAATTTTGAAGAAGACGTTAAGCGAAGCACCGATACTTGCTCTACCGGAGGGCAATGAGGACTTTGTGGTATACACGGACGCTTCAAGATTGGGATTAGGAGTTCTACTGATGCAGCGTGGAAAGGTTATAGCATATGCTTCAAGACAGTTGAAGCAGCATGAGAAGAATTATTCGACTCATGATTTGGAGTTAACCTGTAACATCCTAAAATTTTATTATCGTAATTTGAGGATATTTAGTTTAAATTTCGTAATAAATATAATTAAGTTGGATTATGAAAAATGATTATGTATCTGGATATTTAAAAAGTTGGTTGCTATTTTAAGAAATTAAGGAATTGAGAATTTCAACTTTTAGTTATTAGGTATGATTGTTAAAATGTTAATGATGAAAATTATGATGAAACTCAGTATTTAATGGAACCAGATAAGTTGAGGGGCTAAATGTGCCAAATTCCGAAAGTGTGAAAATAAAAGACTCATTTCTTTCAAATGGATTCATTTCACCATTCCAAACTCAAGAACTCTCCATCTCTCTCTAAAATCCTTCTCTGCTGGAACGAAATTGTGGATCAAAAATTCGTGGAAGTAATCTGAATATTAAGTGGATTCAAGTGGATTAAAGGTAAGAAAGTTATTCCTAATGTTTTGGGTTTTATTTTGAGAGTTATAAAGATGAAATTCGGAATTGAAATCTGAAAAATGTTGATGCATGTATGTTTATTCAGTTGGAAATCAATAGTTGAACATCCTTGAAGGTTCAGAAACAAGAATCGTTGGTTGAATCGTCCTAAAAGGTTAGAAATCATATCTTTTGTAAGTTTTTATGTTCTTGAAGAAAAGTTCATATTTTGGGTCAATCTGGATGAATTTGGGTGTTAATGATAGGGAAAATGATGTAAAAACCATCAATATATGTTAATAGAACATTACTATGGATTGCATGTGGATAAATTTAAGTTTTGGCAATTTTTACTTAAAAACCCGTAGCTGCGAAATAGCAAACCTGCATGTGAACTCGGCGAGTTCATGAGGAACTCGGCGAGTACTCAAGAACAGTTTGAATAAATCTTCTAAAATTCATAAGTGTTGGATCCGAATTCGGTTGGGACCCGAATTCGGATGTGACCCGAACTTAGTTGGGACCGAAATCAAATAAAGAACCGAACTCGGATGGACCCGAATTCGGATGGGTCAATGTACTTCGGATGTGTCCGAAATCCGGCTGAGGATCCGAAATTCGGACATGAACTCGGCGAGTTCTATGGGGAACTCGGCGAGTTCTATGTTGTGCATGTGTAATTCGGATGGGTTATTAAGGACCCGAATTTATGGACCATTGAACATACTTTTGAGATAACTTTTGTAACATATTACGGTAAATAAAGGAGGGTTAATTGGGAATAATAACACCTCGAGTGATGAGATTTAAATGTGAGTTTCGGATAACGGATCTAAATGTTGTAACCCTTTTAAATTGAACGACTTGATGTACATTTGTTGAGGAACATGTGTATGATATGATTTTATTATGGAAATGAAACAGGTCCCTTGTGGTGTTGTTTAACCCACAGTGGGGTACTTTTGAGTCCGGTTGAAATTCCGAGGAGAAATAAGATAACTTGAAGCTTAAAAACGCACCCACTGTGAGTACCTTTGATTTTAAACATGTCTGCATCTGCTTTATGTTTGCTATTGCCTGCTGAGGCATGTTGTTTCATATTCGTTTGGCACTCTACTAACTTGCGTATATGTTGATGCACATTCATACTTGTTGCATGTCCGTTCATTTGTTGTGCATCCTGTCGATGGACCTGAGGGTCGCATCTGTACTCTGATGTTACTGTGCTATATGACCAAGAGTTTGACACCTCTGTGGTCAGGATAGACAGTAGGTCATCCCCGATGTTATGTCTGCCTCAGATGGTTGGTTTATCTTATGCCGAGCGTCATCTCGAAGGAGTTGCGGCTCGGGTTTGCGTACTTGGAGTACGTGTGGAGTATACGGTATGCGGTACCGCGGTTACTCCTTAGGGGCATCATAAGGATTTGCAGAATGTGTAAGATCATTTGGTATTCACTAAGCATTCGCTTACCTTTTAGTTGTTGAATTTTTACAGGAAAAGGGAAGTCTACAGCTGGACCATCTAACTAGGACGTTTATTGAAGTATTTGAAGACTTCTACGGTTTAACTTGGTATTTGGTTATGAAATTACTGTTGTAATAAATTTGGGGATAATGTAATACTTCTGAAGTTGTAGACTTAGATGTGTAACCTATGTAGCACCGTAGGGTGTTGGACACAAATTTGTTTTATTTTATTTTGTATTTTATGCTTCTGCACTGTAGTTCAAGCTATCAGATCATTATGTATTTATTCGTTGGTGATTAATCGTGGGTATACTGTAAATGGTGGTTAATGTGGCAAGGGTGTCACATAACCGCTGTCACTTTTGCACTGAAGTTATGGAGACACTATCTGTACGGGACTAAGTGTCAACTCTACACGGACCATAAGAGTTTGAAGTATATTTTCAGCCAGAAAGAACTTAACATGAGGCAGCGTAGGTCGATGGAACTTATAAATGATTATGATTGTGAAATCCTTTATCACCCCGGAAAGGCTAACGTAGTAGCCGATGCTTTGAGTCGCAAAGCTTATGCTAAGGACTGCTGCTACATGATGACGTCTACAATGTTAACATCTACCATTATAAATGATGTTAAGGCCGCTCAGGAAGAAGCCTTGAAAGATGAAAATATTGGTGCTGAGGATATAGGAGTGCAGATTAAGATTATGGAACTAGTGAATCAGGATTGAAAGGTATATATGGCAGGATTTGGGTGCCAAAGTTGGGTGGTATGAGAAAGGTGATTATTGAAGAGGTACATCAGTCTAAGTTTTCTGTACATCCCGGAAGCACAAAGATGTACAATGAGTTAAAAGCGGATTTCTGGTGGCCGGGATTAAAGAAAGACATAGGCCAGTATGTTGAAAGATGTAGAACATGTCGGTTAGTGAAAGCCGAACACCAGCAGCCATACGGCAGTCTGCAACCGCTTCCTATTCCAGAATGGAAGTGGGAACATATTACGATAGACTTTGTTACGAAATTGCCGAAAACTAGGCGTCCACACGATGCAGTTTGGGTAATAGTTGATCGGTTAACTAAGTCCGCACACTTTATACCGATTCGGGAAAGTTATTCATTGGAGAAGTTGGCTCCGATTTACATGGACGAGATCGTTTCTAGGCATGGAGTGCCTAAGTCCATAGTATTGGATCGAGATAGCCGATTTACTTCGAACTTCTGGTCGGCTTTGCAGGAAGGACTGGGTACAAGGATTGCTATGAGTACGGCTTATCGTCCGCAAACTGATGGTCAAAGTGAAAGGACTATCCTGACACTTGAGGATATGATGAGATCATGTGTGTTGGATCTCGGTGGCAATTGGGATGACCATTTGCCACTAATAGAGCTTTCGTACAACAACAGCTACCACTCGACAATAAAGAAGGCACCGTTTGAGGCGTTGTATGGGAGAAGGTGTAGAACTCCTATGTGTTGGAGAGAAACCGGTGAAACACCGATTGTTGTGCCGGCGTTGTTGCAGGAGACAAACGAGAAGATACAGCTGATTAGACAAAATATGAAAGCAGCCCAGGATCGTCAGAAAAGTTATTACGATAGGAGGCACAAGCCAAACAGTTTTGAGGTAAATGATTGGGTGTATCTGAAAGTATCGCCTATGAGAGGTGTTACACGCTTTGTGAAAAGAGGAAAGTTGGCTCCAAGGTTTGTCGGACCGTTCAAAATAATAGAGAAAATTGGAAACCAGTCTTACCGGTTGGAGTTGCCTGAAGAGATGTCGGGCATACATTCGGTGTTCCATGTGGGGAATCTTAGGAAATCTTTTACTACTGAGAATGAGGATTGCGCTGACCGCACTGAGCTGCAAATTGATGAAAGGCTCCGGTATGTTGAGGAGCCGGAGTGTGTGTTAGAAACAAAGATAAAGAAGTTGAGGAGCAAAGAGATAGAAATGGTCCTTGTACGTTGGAAGCATCATAAGGGAGCCAATCATACATGGGAGACGAAAGCTGACATGTTAAGGAAATATCCGCAGCTGTTTGAAGTCAAATAACTTCGAGGACGAAGTTTGAGCGTGGTGGAGCCCATGCTGTAACATCCTGATGTTAAAAATTTCTGTATTTGAGGTTTATTAGTATAAAATTTGTGATTTAAGTTGAATTGTATTTTTATCAAAGTTGGTTTCTATTTTAAGAAGCTATGAAGTTTGAGAATTAATAATTATTATTATGGAGTATTATGAATTATAAAAGTTAGTGATGATAAAACTAAGAATAAATCAGTATTATATGGAACCGGATAAGTTGAGGGGTGAAATGTGCAAAATGAGGAAAATAAGAATAAAAAGGCTAAATACCTTTCATTTACACACTTTTCACTCTCTCTCTAGACTATCTCTCTAGAAATCTCTCTACTTTCTCTCTACCTTCTCTCTAGATTTCCTCCCAAACCGACCGGCCGATTGTCGAGTTCTATACGTCATCGGAAAGATCTCGAGGAGTACTACAACAATCTATGGTTGCATTTGTGATCTCGTATGAATTTAAGGTAAGAATCGACCTTTTAAGCTGTTATATTTTCGGTTTTAAGATAAGAAATTCGAATCTATCATTTCATGTGATTTAAAACTAATTTTGCTTGAGCTTTAGCAAGAATATGATAGAGTATGTGTAATAGAATCGAAACTAGGCTTAATACTTAACATATTCGTGATTTTAGACTAAGACATGTATGTTTTAAAGCTGAAAAATATGAACAAATTCGAGATGCCAAGAACAAACTCGAAATACATGAACAAACTCGATTTTGATGCTAAGTTCTAATATGGATTCGACTTTAACCCTTAAAATCGAATAAGGCTTCGATTTTAGCCATAAATTCGAATGGGTAATCGAATTTAACCCCATGTCTTCGAATTTAACCATTTGTGGTTCGAACTTAACCCCCAAATTCGAAATTAAATTCGAATTTAACCCTCACTCATTCGAATTTGATGCATATAATTGTCCACATGCTCGAATTTAATGCATAGGATTCGAATTTAATGCCTGAAATTGAAACCCACTCTCTAAGCTCGAATATATTGAATGAAACACATAGACAACGCATAAAATAACAAAAGTTATTCAAAGGATTAGGTTCGAACCTGGGTTGGGTTCGAACTTAGTTGTGGTTTGAATTTAGCTATGGTCCGAAATGGGATTCGAATTTATCTTGGATCCGAAATGGGGATCAAATGTTGCAAAACTTATAAAATTTGGTTTTATAGAATCAAACAATTATTGACACGATATATTGTTACAACTGACTTACAGGTCCCTTGTGGTGTTGTTTAACCCATAGTGGGGTACTTTGTGGATCCGGTTGAAATCCCGAGGAGAAATAATATTGCTAAAAGTTTAATAACGCACCCACTATGAGTACAGTAGATTTCGCATGTTTATATCTGTTTTATGATAGCTTTTGCCTGCTGAGACGTGTTGCTTCATTTGTTATTTGGAATTCTACTAACTTGCGTAGATTTAGATGCACATTCATATTTGTTGCATGTCCGTTCGTTTGTTGTGCATCTAGTGATGGACCGGTGGGTCGCATCAATTACTCCGATGTTACTGCGCTATATGACCCGGAGCTAATCACTCCGAGGTTCTGGTAGGCAGTATGTCATCCCCAATCGTACGTTTGTCTGAGATGGTATGTTTTATGCCGAGCTTTGGGCTCGAAGGAGTTGCGGCTCTGGTTCCGTACTTGGTGTACGAAGAGGGTATACGATGTTTGTCATCGGTGTTACTCTTGGGGCTTCATAAAGATTTATAAAATGCGTAATCTGTGTATTCACTAAGCATTCGCTTATCCCTCAGTTGCTTTATTTTTATAGGAAAAGGGAAGTCTGCTGCCGGACCTTCTAGTTAAGTTGTTGTGAAGTTCTTGGAAGATATCTACTACTCAAGCGGTAATTGTGCTATGGGACAATGTTGTAATATATTCTGGATGTTGTAATAATTGAATTGGGTATGTAGATTTAGATTTGGTACCTTGTAGCACCGTAGGGTGTTTTGACACTGTTGCATTACTTTACTTACGTCTTTTAATGCTTCCGCACTTTAACTAAGCTATCAGATCATTATGTAATTGTATGTTGGGGATTAAATCCTGGGTGTCTTGTAAATGGTGGTTAATGTGGCAAGGGTGTCAGATATGGGATGAAGATTATGATCAGGTAGACCCTGATGATCTAGAGGAGATGGATCTGCAATGGCAACTGGCCATGGTGACTCAGCGAGTCAACAGATTCATCAAGAGGACAGGCAGAAATCTCAACGTCAGTAACTATAAAATTGGGTTTGATAAATCCAAAGTTAAGTGTTACAACTGCCAAGGGTTAGGACACTTCGCTAGAGAGTGTCAAAGACCGAAAGTAGAGAACTACCGGAACCAGTACCAGAATCAATCTCTAGGAGATATCTGCCGGGTAGTTCGAGCAATCAAGCAAACATAGCTGGTCTGTTAACCAATGTCACATCTAACAGACAGCTCGATGGAACATATGAGTGGAGTACACATCCAGAATCCAACGCTAGAGCCTTTATGGCTGAAGTAACGGAGACTGGAAGTGTCGGAGTGGAGGAACAGGCAGGGGACAGCAATCAGAATGATATCAGTCGTATGTTGGTAGTAAAGTCAGAAGATCAGACGATTCTGGAGTTTGCTGCACAGATGGCCAACGTGGAATCCGATCACGCGAAGGTACTTCTGAACTTCTCTATATTCCGTGATTTATGTGCTTTGAGTGCTACGTCTAATGATAGATTAAACTTAGTGCTAGAATCACATCAAACTATAACTGCTCAAATTGAATCCTTAAAATTAGACAACGCTAGCCTATTAGATATAAAGGAAGATCTTAGAACTAAGCTTAAGGCAGATGCACAAGATGTCATAGTTCTAAAAGACAAGCTAAGTGAGCAGTGTGTTAGAATAGAACTAATGTATGAACACGTTGAGGCATTGACAAAAGAGCTTAAGATCAAAGACATAGAGCTAGCTGAATCTAAGGTAAAGGTAGCCGAGGTGAATAGTAAACTGGAAAAGTTTAGGAACTCATCACTGAACTTAGGGAAGATCTTAGATGCACAGCGTCAGTCTAAGAAACCTGTAGGTCTAGGGTATAATGAGGGTCCTCCACCTTTCAATGATAACTATGTGCCTCAGCCTCAGGAGAAAACTGACAAATCAGTTGAATTAGAGGTCACACCTGAACCTGTGTCTGAAATTGTTTAGGATAAAGAAACTAAGGTGACTAGTAATAATGTCAAGATTAAGAAGGTCAAATTTGTGCCATCTTCTTGTGATAAGCCTGTAGGAGGAGCCAAAATTGTCATTAATGATCAAGAGGAGGAAACAGTCACTATAGTTGAGACAAAAGAACAAGACTCTAGTGAGACACCTAAGTCAAAGGACACGCATAAGAAGTAGATTGACAAAATGTCTTGCTTTAGACGTCATGAAAAGGGACATGTTGCTTCTAGTTGTCCACATAGGAAAGTAGACTCTACACCTAAAACTGGAAAGCCGGAACAACATAAACCTTCTTCAAGTGTAGCAAGCACAAGTGGTTCTCAAAATACCGAGAAAATTGTGCAAGCCACACCAAAAGTGCTGTGAAACAAACGCCTGTGTTAGGTCGACCAAACGAAGTGATTAGGACTAATTCCCCGAATAGAGTCCCTAATCAAACTAGGTCAGGACCGCAACAACATTATAGGAGTACTACACCTAAAAGCGCTTACACTCCGGTAAGGTCACACACTCCTGTAAGACATCAAACACCAGGTAGAGCTCAGGGATATCACTCGGAAATGCCTTATAATCGAAATTATTCAAGAGCTCCACAGCAAATGCCTACACAGAGGCCGAGAGTGAACTTAAATCACTCTGCACCACAACAGGCTCTAACTCAAACACCCAAGTCACCTGAAAGGAGAGATGGGTATCTGAAAGAGTTCAAGTATGTGGACGAGAATGGTATTACTAAGTCAGTCATGGCTTGGGTTCCCCGTGAAAACTAACCCCTTTTCTTTCATGTGCACGAGATAACTACAGGTCTAAACAACAAATGGTTCGTCGATAGTGGTTGCTCGAGTCACATGACTGGGGAAAGAAGTCTACTCGCAGACTTCAAGGGAGGGAATAGGGGATTTGTATCGTTCGCTGGTAATAAAGGAGGAAATATCACCGTTACTGGAGTGGCCACTAATGGGACTATCAAACTGGATCAGGTTTATCACGTTGATAAACTGGTTCACAATCTCATTAGTGTATCTCAAATCTGTGATAAGAAGAACTCAGTGGTTTTCACCGACACTGAGGCGTTAGTGCTAAAACCGAGATTCAAAGTACCTGAAGAGTGGATACTGATGAGGGCTCCAAGGAAGAATGACTTGTACATGCTAGACATGAACAAACCAGAATCTTCGATGGGACCAATATGTCTTCTATCTAAAGCTTCAGAGACCGAATCAGTTTTACGGCACAAACGCATGGCACATTTGCACCTGAGAAAAATGAATTACATTACTAAAAATGGATTGGTGCAAGGTGTTCCATTGAAGAGTTTTCAGTTTGAAGACAAGTGTTTTCCATGCAAGATTGGAAAACAACACAAGAAGGCACACAAGTCCAAGACTCAGAACTCTATAGCTGCCGTTTTCGATTTGTTGAACATGGACCTGTTCAGACCAATCAACAAAAGGAGTATAGGTGGTAGTTGGTACTGTTTGGTTATTACTGATGATTACTCACGATTTTTTTAGGTTTTATTTTTAGGTACAAAGGACGAGACAGCTGCCAAGCTAATCGGGTTCTTAGACCAAGTTGAAAATTCCTACGGGACGCGGGTAAAACGTATCAGGAGTGATAACGGAACAGAATTCAAAAACACAGTTATTGGTGTATATTGCCTATCAAAAGGCATAATGCATCAATTAAGTGCACCATATGAGCCACAACAAAATGGGGTGGCAGAACGGAAAAACAGGACTTTGATTGAGGCAGCAAGGACCATGCTCTCGGATTCAAAGCTTCCTACCATGTTTTGGGGGGAGGCAGTGAATACCGCTTGACATGTCTTAAACCGGGTCCTTACTGTCAAATCACTGAACAGAACCTGTTATAAAGTTTTGAATAAAAGGCCACCTAATTTAACTGGCTTCGAACCAATTGGGGTACCATTTACGTTAATGAAAACAAAACATCAACCTAAGTTTGGTGAAAAGGCTGACGAAGGTTATTTCCTAGGTTATGTGCCTAATTCACCAAATAAAAGGGTTTTTAATAAATCAAATGGTACATTAGAGATTGTGTATAATATTGACGTAACAAGTTATACACATGAACCCCAAACTGGTCCGGAATGGATATTTGATTATGACAAATTGTTTGAGTCATTTAACATTCCTTTGGATGGAAATGCAGGTACTATCGAACAAGACTTATCTTCATTAAATCTCAATGAAGACGGTCAAAGTTTTCCAATGACGACCTTTCATTCATCTTCCGAGCCTACAACGATAGAAAAGAGATCTCCAGATAAGAATGATTCTGAGTTGCCTACAAACGAAAATCAGACTACAAATTCCAACTCCGAGGACAATATTCACGAGGAAGAAAATGTAGAGTCTGAAGTCGTTCCCCCGTTAGGCGAGATAGGATCAAACTTAGGAGATAATCTTAGGGACGAGATAGAAACATCGAAGATTAATAAGGATCATCCAGTTGAGAGTATCATAGGAAATCCTAATGCTGGTGTAAGGACTAGGAGTAGTTTAAATAACAAAACAATGTTGTTGTCGATGATCAATGACTCCGACGCCTTTCACACTTGCCTCTATTCATGTTTCATCTCACAAATAGAGCCAAAGAATGTGCAAATGGCACTAAAAGACAACTCTTGGTTTCATGTGGGAGTTAGTTCCGTTACCTCGAGGAGAAATTGCAATAGGAACCAAGTGGGTTTTTAAGTGCAAGAGGGATGATCAGGGTATAGTGACTCGCAACAAGGCAAGACATGTGGTAAGGGTTTCAACCAAGAGGAAGGAATCGATTACAATGAAGTATGTGCGCCAGTGGCAAGGCTTGAGGTAATCCGATGGTTTCTAGCTTTTGCTTCCTCCAAAGGCTTTAAGGTCTATTAGTTGGACGTAAAGAGTGCCTTTCTTTATGGCAAAGTGAAGGAACTGGTGTACGTGGAACAACCGCCCGGGTTTACAGATCCAAAATATCCAGATAGAGTGTATCGTTGATAAGGCTCTATATGGACTACATCAAGCACAAAGGGCGTGGTATGAGACGCTATCGACTCATCTTTTAGACAACGGGTTTGAAAGTGGGAGAATTGATAGTACTTTGTTTGTAAAGAGAAGGGGTGAACGTTTAATCTTGGTACAAGTGTACGTCGATGATATCATTTTCGGGTCATCAGACGAGCAGATGTGAAAAGACATTGAGAAGGTGATGAAGTCTAAGTTTGAGATGAGTGCTATGGGTGAGTTAAACTTCTCTCTGGGTTTGCAAGTTGAACAGAGTAAGGAGGGTATGTTTATCCATCAGACGAAGTATGTCTACGATATTCTAGAGCGCTTCGGGATGGGAGGAACAAAACTGACGGCTCACTTCAGCACGCCGATTCTAGTGAATCATAATCTCGGACCGGGTACAGAAAGCGATACCGATGTGGATCCGACGTTATATCGGGCCATGATTGGATCACTTATGTATTTAACTGCTTCTAGACCTGACATAATATTTGTTGTGTGTATTTGTGCTAGGTTTCAAGCTAATCCAAAGGAGATGCACATGAAAGCTGTGAAGCGGATTCTACGATACCTCAAGTCAAAACCGAAGCTGGGTCTTTGGTATCACGTGGATGGTGATCTGGAATTGGAAGCATTCACGGATTCAGACTATGGAGGATGCAGCTTGAATCGAAAATCAACAACTAGAGGTTGTCAGTTCCATGGAGGGAGACTCGTTTCCTGGCAACGCAAGAAACAGACTTCGGTTGTCGTGTCAACGTGCGAGGCCAAATATGTTGCTGCTGGTAGTTGTTCTTCACAGGTTTTGTGGATACAACAACAATTGCGGGATTACGGTTTGACATATACTCATACTCCTATTAGGATAGATAACCAATCAACTATTGCTATAACAAATAATCTAGTTAAGCACAGTAAAACCAAGAACATAGACATAAGACACCATTTTATACGTGATTGTGCTGAAAAGAAATTAATTAAGCTGGAAAAAGTGGCAACAGAAGATAATAATGTTGATTTATTTACCAAAGCTTTTGATAACTAACGTTTTGAGTTGTTAGTTCAACTAAACGGAATGCGTAATCCAGAGTAATTTGACCTTAGTAGATTTTATTTATTTCTATAGCAGTAATTTTTCTTTCCTTTCATAGTAAGTTTAGTAGCTGAGTAGAATATCTTTCCTTTTATAGTAAGTTTGTAAGGTATTTTATTAAGTTTATTTTTCTTTATGAAAAACAAAAGAAAAAAGAGAGAAAACCATAAAAAGTTCAAAAAAAGAGAATATTAGAAAATTTGAGTTAAGTCTTAGATACTTAGGTTCAAAGTGACGAAAATTAGCACAGTTGATACAATCTCTAAGTGTTAAGCTTTCACACATAATGCACCTTAAACTCTAAGTGTTATACATTTTCTAGTTTGATGTGTTGGAGACGTAATACGCAAAGGAAATCTCAAAAGCTAATAAAATATTCAAGAAAAAGTCATATGTGTAACTAACTTAGATGTATGACCAAAGGGTCTTAATTTTTATGTTAGAGACATACAGACAATGTTCTAAATGAGGTATGCAAGTTTTCTGGTGGATGTATAGCCACATAAAATAAATCTTAAAGAAAAGAAAAGAAATGAAAATTTTGATAGTGAGGATAGAGTCAAAGGATGTATAGCCACATCAAATAAATCTTAAAGAAAAGAAAAGAAATGAAAATTTTGATAGTGAGGATAGAGTCAAAACAAGTCACACTGTTGTACGTACGTACAGACTTGTGTCTTTGGTTTGACTCGAGTTAGCAAGATAAGTCGCTTTGTGTACGGCAGTAAAGACCTGTCACCGCTGTCTTGCTAGCTTTAAAGTAAACTTTAAGACAAACTAAGACACTCTGTTGTATGTGAATACAGAACTGTGTCCGCGTTTGCCTTTTAAAGGAAATTTGCAATACCGAAATGTTATAATCATTGTGTGTCTGCATTGATCATAAAAGAATGTCTAAGTATGAGACACGTAAGGTAGTTTTCTTGATAAATAAAAAGGCCAAGGGATATTCCAAAGTGTAACATGTTTAAAGGGAAAATTATACCGACAATCGTCTAGAAATGTGTGTCACAACAAACAATCAAGGAATCAAAAAGTTCCTAAGTGTGAGAGTGCAATACTGAAAGTACGTATTTGACACCGCTATCTGATTGAACCTTTCTCGCCAAAATTATATTCTGTTAGTATAGGATGTAAATTTTAAAAGTATTTTTAAGTAGTTTAAGTTTAAATTTTATTCAAAATTTTATTTTATTTAATTTTAATTTTATTTTTATTTTTCTATTTAGGAAAAAGGTCAAACTTACTAAGAATGCATTTTTAGTTGAATAAACAAACATTGCGTGAAAATCTTGTGCTTAGTGTAATTGTATAGTTTGTTCTGTTACTCATAAAAGTTGAAAAAGTTGGAAAATTTTGAAAAAGTTGAAGTTTACTCTAAGATTTCCAAAATTTTCAATTTTATTCGAATTTAAGACGAAGTCGAATTGACATTCGAAACTGTCAGTAAATTCGAATTTAATGCAAGTTCAAAGGTGCTTAGTATATAAAGGTCAACAGTGGCTCATTAATGTCACCTACTTTCGATTTTGTTGCTTCGAACTTGCTCACCGGCGATTTCGAGTTTGTGTTCGACTTTATCGTTTTCGAATTTTCAACTATTCCTCGAAGTTTTGTTCCTTTGTGTTCGATTCTAAAACCAAATCTAAGTATAAACATCATTATTATACAAGATTTAGGTAGCTTAGGACTCAATTTTAGCAAAAATCGACTAATTTTGAGGTTTTAAGGGTTTTGAACTTTGTGATTCAGAATCACAAATTTTAACCGGTGAAACTTCAAATAAATCACATACATCTTCGATTAGAACCTAATAGGACTAGGTAATACAAATTTCTAAGTCAAATGGTGTTTAAAACATGGAGTTGGGTTCGAAAGTGACCGAATTCGAACATGTTCATCATGTTCGAATTTGTCAGGAAATTCGAAGATGTGATCAAACTCGAATTCAATCAAATTCGAAAATGTCATTCGAATTTAATATTAAAGTCGAAATGTTTGCAAATTTGTAAATTCAAACTTGTAGAAATTCATATGTGTTGGATTTTGAACTTACGTAAGTTCAAAATAAAAAAAAAATTGAAATTAAACAAGTTTCATTTTTATTTCACTTCTAATATATATTATTGTTTAATGTGCAGATATGGGTGAAAGAGCTTTTTTCCAGAAGCATAATATGGTCATTTCGCCAGATAGGGAGCTTCCTGAAGCTCAAGCCTTTAGGCCGATGGTAGATTTCTTGGCACACTCCAGGGTGTCATACGCACTGTCGCATGATGTGCAAATCTTATTGTCATATGTTAGGCAATTCTAGGATCATTTGCAAGTGGACTGTACCGTGACGCCAACGATGTTAAGGACAAGAGTTGTCAGGCATCCTATTGTGTTTTCTGCGGATATGCTACGTAGAGTTTTGCAGCTCGGGACGGTAGAGCAAGAGGCAGGGCCGATGAAGGTCTTTGACATATCTCTTGACTTCTGCGAATGCTTCTTCTGCTTCAGCTGTCCACCTGTATTGACTTTTTTCTAAGCATCCTTTTAAGGTTTTAAAGAAGGGAATAGACCTTTCAGCTGCTCTAGAGAAGAAACGACTCAGAGCCACCAATTTTCCATTGAGACTCTGAACTTCTTGTATTGTGGAGTGGGACTTCATGGAGCCGATATCTTTTATTTTTGCAGGATCCACTTCGATCACTTCCGGCATGATGATATGACCTAGAAAATGACCTTTTTCCATTCCAAATGAGCATTTTTTGGGGTTAAGCTTCATATTGATTCTTTGGAGGGTTGCAAAAGTTTCCTCTACATCCTTCAAAAGCTCTTCCTCCGTTCTACTTTTTATGACCATGTCATCAACATAGGCCTCCAAGTTCTTTCCTATCTGTCCTCCGAATAACTTATCCATCAACCTCTAATATGTGGCCCCAGCGTTCTTGAGACCGAAGGGCATCTTTTGGCAACAAAAAACTCCTCCATTAGTATGAAACGTTGTATTTTCTTCATCACCCTTAGCCATCAAGATTTGGTGGTACCCCTTATAGGCGTCTAGAAAACACTTCCATCGAAAGCCAAATAGAGACTCAATCTTCCAGTCAATTTCAGGCAGCGGGTAACAATCCTTTGGGTAACCTTATTTAAATCAGTAACATCCACACACATCCTCCAGGTTCCATCTCCTTTTTTAACCATCACTGGGTTAGCTACCCAGGAAGGGTACCTAACCTCGCGGAGTATGCCTGCCTTGACTAGCTTGCTTACCTCTTCATCAACAGCTTGACTGCGCTCTGGGGCTAACGTCCTCTTCTTCTGTCTAATTGACTCCACGGTTGGGGGTATCCGGAGGTGGTGTAGAGTGCTGTATGGAACCTCCCCCGGGAGAGTAACTTCTCTAGGGATACCCGTCATATCTGAGGGTGACCATGCAAATACTTCCACGCTTTTCTTGAGTAACTCAACCAACTGACTTCTTCCTTGGGGTGACATGTTTCTGCCTACTCTGACTGACTGATCAGGATATTTATTGTTAATAATGATCTCTTCTCCCTCATCCAGAGGCTGCCTGCTCTCTTCTTTCTTTTCTTTAAGGGGCACACTCCCTCCGGGCTCCTTATTTTTCACTTGCTGGACACTTTCAGTCCATTGTTGATAGTATCTATGAACTCAGGATAGCTAACCCCTGAGACGTGGGGAACTGGACCATGGCATGGGGAGTGGAAATAATCATTTCCAGCTTACTCATGGCTATTCGTCCCAGAATGATATTGTAAGGGGATGGTGATTGAATAACCAGGAATTCTAAGGTTTCCTTCTTCTGTCTTGGGAATGTTCCAATCCATACGGGTAGGATGAGTCGCCCCTCTGGCCACCTTGTTTCTCCAGAAAATCCTACTAGGGGAGTAGTGGAGGGTTGCAACAAGCGCTTTTCTCTTTATAATAACTTGTCAAAACAGTGACCATACATAACTTCACAAGCGCTACCAGTATCACAGTATACCTTCTGAATGAGATGCCCCCCTATCTGTATACTGATCAACACAGGGTCAATAGAAAGAAATGATTCGGAAGGGTGTGAACTAACCTCCAAGGGAGTTACCCTTTACCTTTTCGAGTCTTCCCTTCTCCTTATCATCTGG
Source organism: Centrapalus pauciflorus (assembly GCA_020465985.1). Taxonomy (NCBI): domain Eukaryota; kingdom Viridiplantae; phylum Streptophyta; class Magnoliopsida; order Asterales; family Asteraceae; genus Centrapalus; species Centrapalus pauciflorus. The sequence goes on from JAANYP010004088.1 coordinate 157,580, forward strand.
ATCTCATGGGTAGCCTTTGGAGTGGCTTCGTGTGGTTTTCCCTCCTTCTGCCGGAGCGGTTTTTCGACCCCTAATCCTTCAGCTTCTTTTTTAGGCTACCTGAGATTCTTTACCAAGTGTGCTAGTTTTCCTATGTTTACTGCTTCCTCAACCTGCTTCCGTAACTCCGTACAATAGTTGGTATCATGACCATAATCTTCATGAAAATCACAGTACCTGCTTTTGTCTTTGTTTTTCGGGTTTGCCATCATTCTGGGAGGAGGACGGAAAGATGTACTTATCTTTTCTGTAGCCAGTATCTCTTGAGGAGTTTTAGATAAAGTGGATAACAATCCATGAGAAGGCGATCGAGGTGAGGGACTATAACCACCTGACTGTCTTCGAGAATAAGGGGCAAACCTACTAGGAGGTCTGCTGCAAGATTGTTTATCGGAGGTAGGGCTACGAGCTCTTCTTTCTCCCCCCCTTCCTTGCTCGCTAGAGCTTCCTTTTTTCGGCCCCTGCGTACCATAAACGGCTGTTTCCTTGGATCTTATCAATGAATACACCTTGTCCAGAAGAGCTTGATAAAAATCCGGCAAATCGGCCGAAAGGATTTCCACTAGTTGTCTGGTTCGTAAACCGTGAATGAAACCAGAAATTTTGGTGTCCTCATTGAGGGCTCTAATCTGTTGACTTTCTATGTTGTATCGTTCCACAAAAGATCTGACAGTCTCTCCCTCCGCCTGCTTGATGTTGTGTACTTCCAGGTGAGTCTTCGTATACTTTTTCTGTTGCATGAAATTGGTTCTGAACTTTACTTTGAGCTCCTCAAAGGTGTTAATGGAAGAAGGCGGTAAGCTTTCAAACCATAGTCTTGTTGTCCCATTCAAGGTCCTGGGGAAAAAATGACACGATATTGGCATAGACCACTTGGATATTTTCATTATGCCCGCGAAAAGACGTAAGTGATCATCTGGATCTCCCAAGCCTCCGTACACCCCTATATTCGTGGGGAGTTTCAACCCTTCAGGGAGAGGGAAGTCTTCGATCCATTTTACAAACCGTGACACCTCTATCATACTACCAGCATGTCCTCCCTGTCGTGTCATGACCTGCTGTGCCATGCTTTCGCCAGATGCTCTTGCCAGGCGAGACATTTCTACATCTCCCTGCTGTTGCTACATAGTCTGAATGAAAGGGTTTGGAATCCATCCTTGATGCATCCCTGGGTACTGCCCCCAAGTCAGACATAGTGGGGATGACAAGTTATCAGGTAGAAATTATATCAAATGAAGAGAGATATATTGATTGCTTAAGTGTATAGTGGTGCTTACCTTCTTGGAGATGCGAGGAATGGTATTTATACCTTTTTGTGCCCAGCTCCCATTGGCTTCCACAAGAGGACAAGAGGCATCCCATTATCTGGGTAAAAGGGTATACCCAAAGTCTATGATGTGGACAAGACTAAAACCAATGGGATTTGACTGCATACCTCCGACTGTAGCCTTTTATCCTATTTGTCTCATACATAGGTCAACGCCAACTTTTATAGAGGAATGGCCTTTCACTGTTTGAGATGGAGACTGTTGACTTTTGTGTCTAAAATATTTGACCCACACAAACACTCTGAATGGTAAAAGTCAAAACACAACAAGTTCCGAAAACAATTTTGAAACCTTCAAAAATCAAATTCCGAAACAATATTGCTCCAAATTACAGTATGCAAACAATTTTGAAAACTTCCAAAACAATTTTGACCAACATCTTGTAACTGTTACATATATTTGAATAATAAACCGGATCAACCGTATTGCTAAATCATTAAGATAAACCATAAAAGAACTCATACCTAATCCATTGATATCGTCTTCTTTATGTGGAAACTTGACGATCAATGAACAGGGTTGTGAGAGTCTTCCTCACCTAAAGTCTTAATGTTCTAGACCGAACAGCAGATCTCTGATAGATGGAGATTAGGGATCTTAGGGTTGCTTTAGGGTATTGGGGACCTTTACTATATATAGAATGGGAATTAGGGTTACCATCAAACTTTAAAGCCCAATAATATTAGTTTATTAATTAATAGCCCAATAAGTCTATTAGAGATAAAGCCCAATATTTCAAACATATAAGCCCACTAAATAGAAATTCTAACAATCTCCCACTTGGGCTTATAATGTTTGAAATTGTATTACGGATATCCTTAGGCGCGTGTCTGTAAGTTTATATTTTAGACTTCTTTAATCAATCTGGTCAATTACATGTGTTAATGACGGAACCATTGCAGCTTTCATCATACTTTACTAGTGATTAAACTCCGATGATCATCATACTAACACATTTAATGACATAGATCAAGTGAGTTGCATGAAAATTGCATGAAATTTGATTGCATATTTCCAACTGGTCCAACTTTAGTCTTAAATGAGATCAGTTCACAATCCTTATTGCAATGCAACCATTGCACATAAATGAGCTCAGAAAGAAATTAAAACCATAAACTTTATTCTGCAGAAAACTAGAACAATTCACAATAAAACATTAAGAATGACCTTCAATTAACTCCCACTGAAACAAGGCTACATCCGTAATAACACCTACATGAGCAACATGCTCACGAAATACCGTTGGTGTTAGACCTCTGGTTAATGATTCTACTAGCATAGATTTTGTTCTTATATTTATGTGAAAAATTGTTTATCCTGAACTCTCTCTTAACAACTAGAAACTTTGTAAAATTTCTATTATTGTCGGAATAAAGCATAGCAAATTTATTTTAATGGTAAATCTTTAGTGGTATTTTAATGCAATTAATACTTGCAACACCATGATAAAACTTCACAGCCATAATCCTTTATTTGACGTCTCGTAATAAGCAATGAATTCTACGATCATGTTAGAAAGAGCTACAAGAATCTTATTACCAGAATCTTGTACTTTTACTCTCACTGTTAAACATGATGCAACCAGATGTAGAAAAACTGCTATTTTAGCATCCCGAAAAATCAAAGTCAGAAAACCAAATGATCTCAACAATTTCGACTTTCATATGTGAGCATATTGTATTTTGTTTTCTATAAATAGCACATCAAATGCTTAAAATCTTTTGTATCTTATTTCTTTCAAAAATAGTTATTGGAACACTTAAATACTTTTGGCCTTCAAGTTTACAACCTTTCATGTTGAATCTACTCGAAACAATATCAATACAGCTATATATTTTGTGACAATCCAAGTATACTTCAAAAATTGGTCTATAAGTATACGAAAAAACATGATACAAAATATGTCTCGCCAAGATCTTTCGTTAGAAATTTCTTGGTTTCCAAAAACAAAACCATATCACCATTTACAAGTAGAATATCAACAATATATAGTAACATCAAGATACATTTACTCCCACTATTACTTGCAATGATTAACGATATTTACCTCAAAACCATATAAGCTAATATTTTGATTAAAAAAATTGCAATACTACTCATGAAACCCTAAATTCAAACCATAGATGGATCATTCATCTTACTGACCATAATGTTTGGATCTTCAGATTCAATATATCTTAGGCCACTTTATGTAAGATGTCTCATCAATTTCTCCACTGAGAAACGTTTCTTAACATCCATCTGATATGGCTCAAGATCAAATTGATTTATTAGTGTCATTCTTAATTCTAAAAGAGCTATTCTATATATCATAAAGAAAATCTCTCTAGAATCAATAAATTTTTTTTAGTAAAGCATTTTAAGACTATACAATCTTTATATCTTTTAATATTACCTTACGAATCCTTCTTACTTTTATGTAGCCATATATAAGTAACCAATTGGTTTCGTACATTCAGGTAATTTGACAAGATTCCAAATGTCATTGTCTTTCATTGACTTTAATCTCATCTTTAATGACATCAATCCATTACGAGAGTTAAAACTTTACATGACTTTGCAAAATCTGATTAGATCAATTTCTGTTAAGCCATCGTATTACATAAATTCTTGGAGATACAACAAATGATCTTCTGGAATTGCACTCCTTTACTCTCTAATGAATTTCTTTTAATGACACGTCATGAGACTATTGAGGTTGTACTGTGGTGTTGTCTTGTTCCGGTCCAATACAGGAGTTGAAGCCTGAACATTGATATCTGAATCCGGAATGATTTTTGGAACAATGAGATTAATAGAATCTCAAACAAAATCCAATTATACTTCAAAGACAACTTTCTTAATTGTTTCACCCCACAACCTCAATATTCTCAAGAAATCTAGCATTCCCTTTTTCTTTTTTCTAGGAAAAAATTATTGATGTGGGATAAAAAAAACTTTTCGTCAAAACACCAACAAAATAGTAGCATGCCTCTCTTGAGTCCAACTTATTTGGCTTGTGATGGCCTAACTTAATTTGGACGACCACATACGCACAAATGCCTAATATAGACCTATTGTCCGTCAAAATTCGTATGAGAATTCGGTAACTACTTTGTTGGGTACCTTATTCAGAATGTGTATTGCGATCTTTAAGTTTTCTCCTTAAGGTGACTCTAGTAAAGATGAACGACAAATCATACTCCTTACCATACCCTTAAGAGTCTTGTGCCTTCGTTCTACAAAATCATTCATGCAAGGTTTTCCTGGCATTATGTATTGCAGAACTATTTTGAATTCTTTAAGGAAAAATAAGAAATAAAATATCATGTTCATTATTCTCTTGATTCATCTTATCTGTCGTATTATCATCTATCACGATCAGATTTGACGACTTTATATTCTTTTCAAGCTAAAATGCAACATCAACTTCAAAAGCTTTCGAATAAACGTCCAATGATTGAGATTTCTTGTAAATTGGACAAAGTTAAAAAATAAAAATAAAAAATAGAGTAGTCTTCAATGAATATGATAAAATGTATTTGTCATTCTATTAAACCGTAGGGAATGAACCACAAATATCATTATTTATCAATTTTAAGGCATCTTTATCTCTATTGACGGACAAATTTCTATTGATAGCTTGTTTTCCCTTGATACAAATAACACAGACTTGAAAGTCTAAGTGATCAACAAAATTCCATTTAACACAAGCTCTTGAGTTTTTTTGTTTTTTTTTTTGTTTAGAGATGTGTCCAAATGCTTGTGAAATAAATATTATGAAATCCTTACATGATTTTAGTTTGTACCTCTCAAGTGTATTTGTCGTGCAAACATATACAAATACTTTATTATATATATATATATATATATATATATATATATATATATATATATATATATATATATATATATAAGAACTAATAAATATGAATTTTGATTGAGACTAACTTTATTATTTCTAAATGAACAAAAAAAATGATTTGTCCATACTAATAAATTTTAGGTTTCATCTAAAAGATGATCAAATAAATATCTCAAACAAATTTAATTGAAATTCAACTTTAATCTCCTAAATCTTTATACTGCAAATTTATTATCATCGCCCACATAGATGAATCTTTCAACATCAATTGGCGATTGAAAAAGAAAACTTTATGTGATCATACTTATGTAAGTAGTATAACCGAAATCTACCACAAAGTATGTTTAGGTACCAAACTAATTTAACCTTAAAACAAAACTATCAATAGATATTTACCTTCATATGATCTGACATCATACCAAAAGAAGTTAATCAAAAATTTACAATGTCATCTTTAAATAAAATTACTTTTTGCAGTGTTATCTGATTTTTATTAGCGAAAGAATCAAGAGAAATCAGACTAACAAAATAAAACAAATATACTCAACAATCAACTCATAAAAGAGTTTTAAATCAAAATTTTAATGTGATACGTATAACATCATTAATTTCTAGTCTTTGGAAAGAGAAATTAACTGTAAGTGGTACTCTCAGTCCAATGATGAAACAATGACAATAAATTCGGTCAAAACTACAGTCTTACTTTGGGCCGACTATTATTCACATGAACATAACTTTATAATTGTCACGTATTCAACATTGCATGCACATCATTATTTGGCAAAATTATGCCAACCTTTGGGCCAATCATAATTCGCATAAATAATTATGTACAGTCATCTATGTATTTAGAATCAACTTATTATATAAAAGATGTTACTTTGGCAACATTTAATATAAATTAATCAATAAAAATACTAGACCAATTAAGAGTTCAACAAAAAAAATCATATAATATATCGTCTAAAACGATACCTCGATTATAATGATACTCTTAGTATAATGATCAAACACTGACATCTAATCCGGTCAAACGATAGTCTTCCTTTAGGCTGACTATTGCCTACATGGATAATTAACTTTATAGTGGCCACGTGTTGATCATCACATGTATGTATTATTTGGTCAACCTATGTCAACCTTTGGGTGAATCATACTCCACATAAATAATTTCATACAAATATCTATGTATTATCAGTATAATTAATTAATATAAAAGAGGTTACTTTGACAACGTTTTATATCAATTAATTGACTCAAAATACTAGATTAATCCTTAACGGTTTCACCAAAAAAACAAAAATATTTATATTCACATAAGGCAATACCAGAATATTTCAATAACCTGAATTTGCTCAATCAATTAGATTTCTAGATTGGCAGAGTTGTTACTTAAGTCCTTGCTATATTGATGGCAATTCACCCCTAAAAAAATTTGTTAGATATATTGCAACTTTACGAAATATTATCACCATAGTTTATGCCAAAATAAATAAAAACATCAAACCTTTATTACGAGAACTACCAAATTTAAACTCACAAAAGTTTAGAAATTACTTCGTAACTTGATTAGCCTAACGACAAAACTCGTTATCTACAAATATTTTGGTTCGAAACCCGTTTTTACCAAATATTTGAAATTCAAAATAATTTCCTGAAGATATTACTTAGCAATAATACTAGCACGATAAATAATTATCAAACATGACTTTTATAAAGTTTCTGTAAAGAAAACTTTATTATAAGTAGTCATAGGACCTAAGTGTAATTATCCAGAAAAACTTTAAATCAACCAAATAATTATGGAACAAATTATTCATCCTCAAATTATCAAATCTATATGGATTGAACATGATCCATACCTTAATATGTTCCACAATGTCTTTAATAAAATTAACCGATAAAAAAATTTGTCAGTCGTAAAGTTAAGAACCAAATTTCCTTCAAATATGTTTTAGTATTAAATACTAATACAATGAATAATTACAACACATGACTTTTACAAATTTTCTGTGACAAGAATGTTTTATTATAAAAGTCACAAGACCAAAATGTAATTATCAAAAAAACGTTAAATGAATCTTGATAATTATCAAATAAATAATTTATCCCAAACTATCAGATTAATTAGGATAAAACAGAATCCTTAATTACTTTCCTTATGTCGATCCATAAAGTCTTTAATAATCACAAAACCTATCTTTTATAAAATTTCTATTAATTTACAAGTCGATAAATATCATTAAAAAAAATAGAAACACTTTATTATAATAATGTGTGATTATCTAAAAGACTTTAAATCAAATGAAAATGATTATCAAATTTCATCCTCACACTTTAAATCTATACGGATCAAATATATCTGTAACTTAAATCAATCCACAAAATTGCAACCCCATTCATAGAAAAAAAATTTAATATAAAATTTCTTTGAATTTATTGAAACAAACATGTGCATGGAATGACCCTAATCTCCAAGCTCAAATGATGATTTTATAGATAACCATTGTGTGTGTGGAAAAAAAATCAACCAGTGACATTTCGTTTAGGTTGTAGATTTGTAGCCCTGTTGACATCTCAACATTATCAAATAATAAAGTTGCAGATCGAAACAATTAAAGGGATATATAATACCCATCAAAAAATTAATGCAAAATTTTTACACACCATGTTTTAATTTCTCATACACCACACCCTATAATTTTGACCTATAATTTAACTAAATTGTTGTTTATGAATGGGTGTATGTTCCTCTTTTTCATTGAATAAATAATATATTAGTCATGATTATGTCATGATTATAAATAAAGATAGTGTATGAAGTAGAACCCAAAAATTAAATGCAAGACTCCAAATCAATTGTCACATCACAATTCAAAAACATAATTTTAGCATTCAACCTTAAATTATGTTTTCCAAAAAAAAACTTACCAAATGGCGACGCTAAATTTATTTGAAAACAATTGTATTGTTTCATAAATCATCACCAACTTTAGTTAACAAATCTTCATGACAAACGTAACAACTGTATTGTTTCATAAATCATCACCCACTTTAATCCATGGCAGGACGAATTTATTTATAATAAAATTGATCTAATGATTCAACGAATATGGATGGCTTTGATACCACTTATTAGATATATTTGAATAATAAATCAGATCAACCATATTGTTAAATCATTAAGATAAACCATAAAAGAACCCATACCTGAATCCATTGATATCGTCTTCTTTATGCGGAAACCTGACGATGAATGAACAGAGTTGTGAGAGTCTTCCTCACCTAAAGCCTTAATGTTCTAGACCGAACAACAGATCTCTGATAGATGAAGATTAGGGATCTTAGGGTTGCTTTAGGGTATTCGAGACTCTCACTATATATAGAAAGAGAATTAGGGTTACCATCAAACTCTAAAGCCCAATAATATTAGTTTATTAATTAATAGTCCAATAAGTCTATTAGAGATAAAGCCCAATAATTCAAACATATAAACCCACTAAATAGAAATTCTAACAGTAACACCCCAATAATTAAAAAGGTAATTAAATTTGTGAAACAATTATAATTGTGAACTTAAGTGCAATATTATGAGTTAATTGCTAAATATTAATGATAAATTCTATTATTAGGACCTAAATGATAATAGAAAATTAAAATGTTGGTTTGTATTGAAATGACAAAAATAGGTAATGTACTTTGACAATTAAATAATGATTAATTATGACATAAGAAGTGATTAATGTGGTATTTGAATACATTTGGTATAATTATGTCAAAACTACACATTTGGGTATTGAATTGTTAATTAAATGCAAGTTGTAGCAATGTGGCTTGTATTTTAAATAAATGATGAGTTGTGGAGGGGTTATGTTATCAATTAGTAAAGTGTGGGGGTGGACTTGGCCAAAGGCCAAAATTCCTCCCTTTTCCTCCCATTTGAATCCGTCCAAACACACATGCCCACAATTCACATTTCATTCCTGCATTATTTGAAGAAAAGAAGAGAGAAAAGGGAGCTAGGGTGGAGGTTCTTGATCAAAGATTGAACATTGAAGCTTAGAAATCATATTTTGGTGCTATCTTTAAAGGTATAACACCTCTTCTCCGTTCTTTTCTCCATCTTCATTTTGTTCTTCATTTTGGAAGAACATAACCCTAAATGGGTTTTTTTGATTGAGTTACAAATTGACTCATGTATCAAGTGTAGGTTAATGTTTATTGTTTATAAATGAATTTGAATCATAAATATGTGATTGATTGGGTTGAGTTGGTGATGTTGAGTGGAAACCCAAATTGAAGCTCTATTTGAGCTTCAATGGTGGAACTAGGAAGATTTGTGTTGATTTAGTATTGTTACATGTTATTTTATGATGCAATTATGTTAAGTAATGATATGATATTGATTAGAATAAAGTGAAACTCATTTGAATTGGAATTTGGTGAACTTGTGTGAAAACCCAAGTTGGAGCTCCATTTGAGCTCCAATGGTGTATGGAAGTTAGGTTGCATTAGAATACATGTTTTATATGATCCTTTATGAACCAAATATATTATTTATGGAAATGGAATTGAATGGAAGCTAGTAGGAACTCATTTGGAGTTTTGAAGGCTTAGTTTGGGTTTTGGCCACTTAGAAACTCAATTTGAGTTCATATGAATTCCATGGAATCATGTAATGTTATCTTATGATTCAAATGTGTATAGAAA